>CM040985.1:20874151-20912066 GCA_022985145.1 Pangasius djambal
AAAATTTGAGTATTTTTCTATGTTATGTTCATGTTTATGTTCATAAACTTTTTATTTAATAAAATATGTTTTCATAGTTTGTGTTGTCCCTTATTATCAATGCAAAATGGTCACTAACTAAAGAGGATTTATGCTGATATTGCCCAAAAACCCTATTTTGTTCAGGCGTTTCCAAACTTTTGGAGGGCAGTGTACTTAAGACTGTCTTACTGAAAATATCGGGGGTTTTTTTCAGAAATCGAAAGGGATTGCTGGGTGATGTTTTGTGTTTAACTGTCTTATGTGTTGACTGTATGTTCCCATTGTTGTTGTATGTTGTAAATGGTTGTCATTTGATACAAAAATTCTTATTCTTATTCTTATTCTTCTGTGGGTTTTATGGCGGGTTGCAAATCAACTTTTGTAGGTGCATACAGCCACTTCCTGTGCTGGTGTATGAAGAGACTTCAGTGTAGGCTTAAACAAATGATTTCTTATATACTGTTTCTAAGCCTACTGTTTCTTATGAATTTAATAACTGCCTTTATAATTTTTCCATTAAACTTCCTTATATTTAAAATACTTGTAATTGTCAGTTCATTACATCCAGCAGCCACCATCTCTGTGTAGTTCTTTCCTTTCATGTACATATTTGGGACGTATTAACAACACACGTGCCACCGTTTCTTTTACTTGTCATATTTCACATAATCTTGTTTTGCACTTATCTATGAGGTAAAGTGTAGAATTAAGATTTGTATGATCCACCCTTAAACGAGTAAATATGATCTGTTCTTCTCTATTGAAGTTTTGCATGATTTTGTTTGGTCTTATGAGTACAGCAGAACCCATTACAAGCATCAGACTCCCGGCTTTACTCGACATGTACAGGCCACAGTGCCTGAGGAAGGCCCAAAGTCACTGGGCAATGGACTTCATCACCATGCCACACCATCACCACACCCCTGCTCTGACATGCCACTCTCCGAGGACCAACTCTTCCTTGGGGGGTACTATATAAAGATGTGCCACTAGAGGAAGTCTGAGCTGCTACAAGGTTAATATTATCCCTCCCAGTGGTGTGAGTGCAGCCAGTCAGGTGTAAGGTGGAGTATATGTATCCAAGTGATATTCACCACCAATGGTGAATATGCTACCTTCTCGTACATTTCTAGACACCTTTTCATATCTTGTGTGCAGGTGAGTGTCTAGACCTTTGAGTAATTAAAAAAAAAAAAAGTCACTTGAAGCCCAAGTACAGTTTACAAATGAATTTAGTCATGGTGCATGGTGTTTTCATCCAGACACAGTTTGTATGAAAATCGTCGACTAGCTAGGCTTGCTATCAGACTACATAACTGACTAACCCCTGCAAAATGGCAGCTCACTTAAAAGATGTTATGTCATGACATCACATTTCCAAGCCCTACTGTGCCAACTAGCCTAGATGAAACTTGGAGTCTGTCCTCAGATTTTCATATGGGAGCATTTTACGAAAAATACTAGTAGCAATGAAAGGAAGCTAGCTTCAACTGTAGTCGCATGCTGCTAAGCAGATAGCACCATACCGTGTGCATGTAGTCAGCATACTGCATTTCATTGGCTTAGTACATGTACTTTGAACAATGACAATAAAGTTGAAAGTTGAATCTAATATGCAGAGATGAGAAGAAGAAAGGGAAAGATGGCTGTATGACAGTGGTATTTATTCGCAAATTGTGTGTCACATGTCACTACATGACCTTTGAAAATTTTCAGCATGCATGTAAAGACAGAATATTATAGTTCACCTTTCATTTCTTTTCGTATAATCCAGTTCATTTATTACATTCTTCATCAGTTAACCACTTCAACAGATCAGGAAATCTAAAATAACTCATGGTGCCAACAGAAAGGAGTCAAAAAGCTCAGAGATGTTGTGCGTCTTGGTGGATTATTGTTTGTGGATTACATGTATGCCATCAAAACAGAGTAAATAATGATATTTTATTGAAAATTGTACCAAATTTATTTGGGCATTGCCGCTGACAATGCATTATAGCCAAAGAGCTCTTTTAATTCTCAGAAACAGGCTCTGTGTCCAATATGTTTAAACACATTTTATTAATTGTCCATTTTCAGCTGTTTAAGCTGCTTAAACAGCATTATTCTCACTTGGCAAAACACCTGGTTGAGATGTCATGGTCGAGATAATTCACAGCTGCCTACTAAAAATATTTATACCTTATATAAAATTCCTTTTGCATACATAGTTTATTTCTCTAGTGCTTCTAGTGCTTCTCACCATCTATACTGTCCAGGCCATTTATTTTCCTGACTGTACCCATTACGTAAGATCTATTTTTAGTGGCCATACTGTATATGTGGTTGCAGATGTATGTAGATATAATCCTAATGCTTATTATATAAACTGATCCATCCAATCAATCTCAGAATACTTGTAGACCTAGAACTCAGTTTTGAATCTTTTGTAAAAGAGGACTTTCACCAGGTTACTGTTTTAGCTTTTTAGGTGTCACCACTTCACAGCTGCAGAGTCCGGGATTCGGTCCCAAGCTCAGGTTGCAAACGTTTCAAAAGGTTTTGTGTGTGTGTGTGTGTGTGTGTGTGTGTGTGTGTGTGTGTGTGGTGCGCTGCGAATGTTGGCATCATACTTAGGGTGTATTAGGGACACTCCCTATCAAAGAAGTCTGTTTAATTTCCAAAGATTAAGAAATTCTTAGCAGCAATGTTTTATGAAAGCAGAGCTCTTTAGGCTGAGTATCAGCCTAAGCTGACCAATTAGCCTACTTACTCTTTCCCTGCAATAAATGCAAGAGCGGTTTAATCTGCCATTATTCTCTTTCAGTGTCTAAGATAGGAAATGATGATTAGAATCAAAGCTACTCGATCCATAAATTGAGAAATTTGTCATACAGTTTCATGACAGGTGTTAAATATCAGTGGTGCTGTTTTACATATTCAGAACTGCAGGGTTTCTCAACTACAGTCGTCGGAGACCACTGCTCTGCGCAGTTTCACAATGTCCTTCAACCCAATACACCTAATCCAAATGACAGAAAGCTGGATAATTATCTCATGAGCTGGATTAGGTGTGATGGGAATAGGGATGAGCGATACCACTAATTTTCTTTTCAAACCAAAAACCTCTGAAAAGTCTTCTTGTGTATGTAAAAAAGGTGGAATTTATGATTTTTCACAGTGAGAGTTTGTGAGAAAAAAAATTGATAAAGAATTATATATGAAATAAATAATCCAAGACTGTTCTCTTTTTGGGTCCTGCTTAATAAAAGAGATGATCCAGAAAAAAGTTGCTCAAAGCAACTCAGGTGTTCTGAAGGTCACCTGAAAGTCAACAAGAATCGGGGCTAATTTAATACTGATAAATGTACTCATAAATAGTAACTAAAATGAACAGCTGCTGTTACTTCCAGGAACTTGTTAAATTTGCTTTACATGTAATTAATCAGATTTGTAGCATTGTCACATACTCTAATAATAATATCAGCGTTAATAAAAATAAACGACAAACCAAACTGAGCAAATGAAAGTTTGTTTTAGGATGGTCGTATAAAGCAGTGTCTTCTTGTGTCTCATAAATAAATCATCTGGCTCCAGCTCCCTTTTTTCCAGTCATCAGTTTCACATGTGTATAGTATCATGCATCCTGTATTATTCTTAAAGCCTCGCAATTTGTCACATTCTTTCTTTTCGATGTGTTATACAGTGTTGATTTCCATCGCTGCTACAGTGATGACCGATGTAGAAGCACCGGAGAGAAGCATACAGTAGCAATGTACCTCTGAATGTGTTTGTGAACACATTTTATTAAAATTGAAACAGAATTGTTAGACTTCCTAAAAATGTTTCCTCCACCTAGTTTCGGTAACAAAGCAGACTTAGAGGCAAAGTGAACAATATCAAGAGAGTGATCCAAAGAGCAATCAGAGTCCAGACTCAAGTCAAAAGCACAATAAAGAGGCATAGGCAGGCAGAAAAATCCAAAGGGTAGACGCAAACTAGGAAACAGGAAACAAGGCACAGTCATACACAGAATAGCTAGGCAGATTATCAAGGCTCAGAACTTATATGAATGGGTACAATCAGCAAGGCTTAGCGTCAAGTGTTCGTGACCATGTGCTTTATAGAGAGAGCAATCAGGAAATGAGTGCAACCACAGACAGAGAGTTCTCATATTCAGTGGTGGGGTGGAGGTGAAATGTCCTGGGCTGATGTGAAAAAACCACCCCCACCCCCAAATGGGCAGTTCCCAATGCCAAACGGGGCCTCCCTCTGGGTCTGGCTCATTTGTTCATTGTTCAGACTGTCCTTTGCTGGGACTCAGGATCTCTCTTTTGGGCCATGGTCTTTCCAGTCTACAGGATAATACCCCTGGTTACTCTGTCAGCTGGAGTCGAGTAGCGTGTGAACACCGTAGGCTGGTGCTCCCTCTAACTCCAGTAGTGGCTCAGCTCCAGTCATCTGTCTTTGAGAGGATGGAAAAACTTGTTTTAGTAGGATGATATTGAAAGTGTGTGCAATTTTCTAATTAGCTGGCAGGAAAAGTTTGCATGCTACAGGATTAATTTGTCTCAGAGCTCTAAAGTGAGCAATAAATCTAGGACTTAAGTTTCTTGAAGGGAGTTTCAGTTTCAGATACCGTGTGAGGAGCCAGACCATCTGCCCTGGACGTAATTGAGGTTGTGGGTGATGATGTCAGTCTGCCTGATGCTTCTGTCATCAGATGGCTCAGACATGTGCTACCTCCCTTGTTTGTTTGCTTTTCTCCTGATTCTCCTGACCAGGGAAAAAGTGGTGGTTGATAGCCGAGGACACACTGGAAAGAGGTAAGACCAGTGAACACGTGAACAGGATTGTATTCAAGTGTGCATTTAGCCCATGGGAGGTAGAAGGTCCAGTCATGCTGGTTGTTACTGCAGTAGGTTCTCAGGAACCTTCCAAGCTCTTGATTTAAGGGAACATACTTTCCTACTTCTATACATTTATACTTGATTTGTATGACCTTCTCCTTACCCAGATGTCCAATGGGACAGGGATGTCGCCACAATTTTGTATTTAGCATGCCATATGATGCAATCAAGGAAGATGGGGATTGAGACTCCCATCTTATGAGCCATATGTTTCCCCACTAATAAATAGCTGAGGCTTTTCACTTCATCTAATTGGTTCTGATTGTGTGAATTCAGAACCCTTCTTAAAGGACGCTCAATTATGTTTAGCTATGTCATTTAGCTGTTACGTTACATTGCCACACTGAAATGTAACCCTGTGTCTTGACACTCTGACCATTTACTAGGAAGTCAGAGAGGTAACGTCAGATCTGTAATTTAACACTGTAAATTAGATAGTTTTACAACTATTCCTTGATTTACATTAATATTCCCTGTTATGGTTCCTTAGTCATTTGAGTCATTATTTGTGTAGTAAATCTTTGGAATCAACCAGGTGTTTATTTTTGTCACAACCATCTGTTTGGTGCAGATGACATATAGCCATGATATTTAAAACCCCCCATTGTGTTGGCAAGCCAGACTGCATTTCAGGTGTGCCTCATTCAGGTGCACATGATGCGGAGATGCTGAATAGTTGATGAGAGAGTCGAGACTGGCAGTGATGAAGGGAAGGAGAGAATGGAAAGTCTTGTGCTTGCTACCCTGCTGAAGAATTATTGTTTGTGTGAGCAAGTAATAGGGAAGAAAGGCAAGATCAGCATAAAAGAAGTCCAGAAATAAAATTGCCAGAGGGGAGCAGTGATGTCAAAAGTGGTTTCGTGATCAGCGTGCTTAGTCAGGGACCAGAGATGGAAAAGCAAGCACCTGGGACCCACGGATGCTTTAGCTGGGACGCATGGAGAAATCTGCTGCTGCCCCAGTTAAACAGGCAGTCTCTGTATGTGTACGGCAGCGAAGTGGCTGTGGAGAAGGAGTGTATCAGACAAAGAGAGAAAGGAGACTTTGTCATTCATCCCTTCAGTCCTTTAAGGTACAGTCTGCTTGGTCAAAAAAAATTTTGTTGTTGTTTTTTTTAAAGCTGCATTCATATATTCCATATACTGAGGCATAAAAAAAGAACAACTACTTTTAAGTCTTGTTTTAAATGTAACTTTTAAATTTAGTTATAGTAAGTTAACTGGACTTAATAATCTTGAAGATGCATCTGAGGGGCTTCTGCAGTTCACAGTACAGGCCAGAAGTGTTAAAATGTCCAAGATGATGTGACAAGACAGTTCTAAATGACCTGAATGACCCTTCTTATGCATATTTTACATTTTTTTCAACTGGCATGTTTCTACAATTATATGATATGATCTAGAAGGTCAATTGTACGAATAAATCTGTCTCATCCTTAATTGTAATATGATTCATTCACATATTTGTTTTGTGATGGTATAAACTGAGCTCTGCTTTTTTACATTTTTGTTCAGGAGTTACTACATAATGTGCATGGTGGCCATAACCTTTCTGAACCTCATTGGGATTCCGATAGAGATTGCTTTTTTAGACGGTCAAGGCGGAGTGGGCTGGGAGGGATTTAATGTCTTCTCAGATACTCTGTTCCTTGTAGACGTCGGACTCAACTTTCGTATGGGGATCATTTCCGAGGACAACGAGGTAAGCTCAACTATACACAGAGACAGGAAATATATATATATATATACATGTGTGCAAAAGTCTTAGCCACAAGCAAATAGATGCTGTAGAGCAAAGATGCCTTCAAAAATAATGAAACTAAATGTTTCTACATTACAAAATACTATAAAGAGCAGTAAACAGTAATAAATGAAACAAAGTCAATATTTGGTGTGATGATCCTTCGCTTTAAAAAAAACAGTAGTCCCAGGTGCAGTGTGTGCAGGTTTATAAGGAAATGAGCTGTAAGTGTTACTGAGCATCTTGCAGAAGCAGATACAGCTCTTCTGGACACTTTGGCTGTCACACTCGCTTCTTATTTCTGCAGCGAAACCCAGCAGCCTTCATTATGTTTCTTTGTCTAAAAAGTGGTCTCTTGTGTAATCTGCTGCTGACATACAGACATTTTTCTACAACATTTATTTTTGTGCTGGAAAACTAATGTCTGGAAATCCAAAAAGTTTTTGTACTGAATCAATAATGTAGAAGTCATAAAATAGGGTGCCTAAGACTTTTGCACAGTACCGTATGTATATATATATATATGTGTGTGTGGGTGTGTGTGAGAGAGAGACTATAGGTATGCTGGGACAAGCATTTATTATTATATTATTTTCTGGCCTGATAAGTGAAAGTCAAAACTTCTGTTACAAAGCCCTTGCAATGGAAGTTGACCACAAAAGTTTTATGGAAAAATTGCATATGCTTTGGCTAGTTTTTATTCATAAGGTTGTAATATTGTCATGACTAATATATTACACTTATTTATGATGCATATATACATACAATGTACTACTGTAACAAAATAAGCATAAAGTTAGTTTAAGTCATGTACAGTACTGATGTTTATAATTTTATCATTTTCAAGATGGTTGGTAATTTGGGACAACATGCTTCAGCTTAATTGGGACAGTCTTAAAATTCAATAAGTGGGGAAAGGAAAGTGAAAGTGATATGATGGATGCGCGAAACACCGCAAAGCTATGGTTTACTGATGCACTGATTGATTTTGGATGAATTTATATGCACTAAATGGTGTTTTAATGAAGCATGTAAATAGGCTGGGGAATAAGGCTGGGGAATATACTGTATAGCATTACTTAGGCCTACTACTTAGTATGCAGAGATTTTTTTTTTCTTACACTACATTACACTTAACTGTGTTATGCTGCTACTGCAAGAATAAATTATAAGATGTTACTTATCTTTTATGTTGTATGTTTAAACTGTGATCTCTTAATCTCTTCATACTGCATTTTAGGAAGGACTTGTTATGAGATTGGAAAATACTGAAGAGTTTCTAAACCCTGTTATTGGTGTAATTTTTCATTTTTACAAAATGTGTATTGTAATTATTGTGCATTTTACTCACTCTAATATGTTTATACAATATTGGAATATGGTGATGATGTATTTGGATATTTTTTCAAGTCCTATTATTGAAATGTCCTTTATCTGTGATAGCTGTGTCACTGAGGATGAAAGTAAAGGTCTATACCATTGAAAATATGCATCCTAAATTACCAAACATGTTAATAAAACCTTTATTCAGTCAGTCTCGACAAAAGGGTAAGCCATGCTACTTTAGAATACGACATCTTTCCTTCACAGGTAGGTAGTCAGCACCTTGAGAATTTCAACATGTGATGTTCGGTGTGGAATGTTTTTTATTAATTGCGAGCTTAGACAAGAGGGAAATGTCTTCACCCTGCCTCCTCTCACACAGGCGGCCATTCTCGATCTGAAATCCATTCGACAAAATTATTTAAAGAGTTGGTTTATACCAGATATGATCGCAGCATTTCCAGTGGGTTACATCCTTCTAATTGCGGTAAGATCTTATTAGTTTAATCTACAGCAGGAAAAAAAAACGTATATACTATATGCATATGAATCTTTGATATTCAGCTACTGCTGTTTCCCAGGATCTACAATATCATGGTGATTCTCCATCTTCTAAAGCCAGTAAAATGGTGCGGATCCTTATGTTCGTGCGGATCCTCAGCCTGGTGCGTCTGCTGCGCGTCTCTCGCCTGGTCCGCTTCTTTAATGAAGTGGAGAAAGTGAGCTACTTTATGATTCCTTCTTCAAAACTTTACAGCCACATACTCACATTGCATACCAGCATCATGATGGCCCATATATATATATATATATATATATATATATATATATATATATATATATATATATATATATATATATATATGTATGTATGTATGTATCATTTTTTAACCTAATATTGGACTTCTTTGCTCACTAGGTGTCGAATGCCAACCTGGAAGTGGTTCGAGTTTTGTTCAGAATCCTGTCCCTGTTCATGATGATTTTTCTGCTGTGCCACTGGAATGGCTGTGTGCAGTATTTTGTTCCAATGCTGGAAGAGTTTCCATCAGACTGCTGGGTTCGGCGAGAAAACCTCATGGTAATTTGATATGCAGTTAGAGAGCTGTTCAAGATAAGAGAGAAAACAACACTCGCAAGTGATGTATTTATTTATGCCAAGTGAGAAATTTAAGTGTTGTGGCAGCATACAAAAATAATGCAAGTAAAGCAAGACAGGTAAAACGAGAACGAAATTGAAAAAATAAATATACCATCATAAAATCAAATAAAAAGAAAGAGCAGTTTTTAGCGGTTCAGTTTTGGTGAGCCTGTGCCCACTGTAGCCTCAGCTCTTGACTGAGGTTCGATGTTGTGCATTCTGAGATGCTTTTCTGCTCACCACGGTTGTAAAAAGTGATTATTTGAGTTATAGTAGTCTTCCTGTCTGCTCAAACCAGTCTGGTTATTCTCCTCTGATCTTTCTCATCGACAAGGCATTTCCACCCTTTTTTTGTTTGTTTGTTTTTTTTGCACCATTCAGTATAAAATCTAGAGACAGTTTAGTGTGAAAATCCAGGATATTAGCAGTTTCTGAAATACTCAACAGAGCCCTTCTGGCACCAACAACCGTGCCACAGTCAAAGTCACATTTTAAGTTATATTCTGATGTTTGATGTGAACGTTAACTGCAGCTTTCGTTGACCTGTAATTGCATGATTTTATGCATTATGCTGCTGCCACATGATTGGTGTTCCTGTTAAATTAACATGCTCTAGCATTTGCTCACCAGATTTCAATGCATTTGACCACCTATGGATGTTAAAAGTGTTTTAAAAATTGCAGTGCAGTGACAGTTAGAGTTTAAGAAAAATACAGAAAAGTTCAGGAGATAAGGGTAGCATTAGAGTATGATGGCTGAGAGAGAGAGGACCTGTGAAAGCACTCAGTGAGCTGCTCAGAGCTCAGAGAATGTTCAGCAGGTTTTGGCAGGATACTTGATTTTGTTGCTTGCGGCATGATACTTCCTCCTGTTAAATATTTCAGCTGATAGAATAATGTCGGTAAATCTGTTACATTATTACTTGTATTAATAAGCAAAACTGATATTTTACAGAACGCTACAGTGGGGGAGAAATATTCCTTTGGTGTCTTTCGTGCACTCTCACATATGACGGCAATATCATACGGTTCCTCTGACACACCGACAAGTAAAACGTTTACTTGTGTCCAGACAACTAATCAATGTATCATTCTCATTTCTCAGTTTTATAACCACTGATGAGTACCTTTTGTGTTTTCGTTTTATACTTGTCACTTGAGATGAGGTAGAGCTGTGGATTGTCATGACCAGCATTATGTCAGGAGCTCTAATGTACACAGTGCTGGTTGCCAACACCGTCGCTCTGATGACTGACACAGACCTCACAGCAAAAGCATACAAGAACAAGGTGAAATAAAACACAATCTTTCAAAGAGATGAGTTGACATCAAGACATTTTTCAGAAATTACATTTGTATATGTTCCTCTTATAGCTGAATCATCTGGAAGACTATATGACCTCCATGAAGCTTCCCAAAGAGCTGCGTATTCGCATCAGTAATTACTTTCAGGCTCGCTTTGGGGGAAAGTGGTATGATGAAAAGGATGTACTAAACTGGGTGTCTTCATCCATTAAGGAGGTAGCATTTAGGCATTTGTCTGCTTATTAACCAATGGGAACATAAATGTCAGTGAATCCATATTTAGCAATTTCTCAAATTTCTCTTTCTGAAGGAGATTTTGATGATCATGTGCTCAGGCCTTGTGAGAAGAGTCCCCATCTTTCGCAACTGTGAAACAAACTTCATCAATGCCATCCTTCTCCATCTGCAGTATGAGGTTTTTCAAGAGGGTGACGTCATTGTGTATCAGAACAGCCCTGGTGATCGCATGTTCTTCATCGAGCGTGGACAGGTCATGGTGGAGACAGAGCATTCTCAGACAGAGCTGTGTGATGGGGGATACTTTGGAGGTCAGTATGAAATGAGACTACTTGAGCTATTGTACGATGTATATTATAATTATTATATACAAACAGATGCATAATTATTGGCACCTTTGGTATGGATGTTTAAAAAAGGTTATGGGGGGGAAAAAAGGCTTCGTGGTTAATTAGCTTAGGTCCACACTGAAAATATGAGAAAAATCTAATCTTTAATTCAAGTAAATGTATGCAAAGAAAATAAAAAAAACCTTATGAAAATTTTTTTTTTTTTTAATATAACCGCATATGTCGCAATTATTGAGACCCCTGCACTTAGTACTTTGTGCTACCTCAATATAACATAACAGCACTGAGTCTAAGCCTATAATGCTAAATGATCTGAGAACTGAGACCACTCTTTAATACAGAACCTCTCCAGATTTTCCAGGTCTTAGGTTCTCTCATGTGGACTCTCCTCTTCAGCCTAAGTCGCTTGAAGGTGAACAAGCTTTTGCCTTCCCCATGTTGGTGAATGACTAGGTCTTGGTGTCACCTCATATTTGTACCCGAGTGAAACAGGAAGTCATGGTTGCCAAGTTAAGACTTTATTGAGAGTTCCTAAACACTCTGGCGTACATACTTCAGTTATATTTTGTTCATGATCATTTCTACGGGTGCCAATAATTGACATGGCTTCATTCAAAAGCTGTATATAGTTTATTTAGGGTTTTATTTAATTTCCTCAAGATACTTTTACTTCATTTCTCTCATATTTTCAATATGAAGTATGACATAACTATGCACATTTTCTCAAAACCTTTTACCCATCTTTACTGCTTTAAATAATTCAGGTGAAATGCTATGAAGCAGTGATGTACGTTTTGTCTAGCTTTTGATCATTAATGTTATTAATATTTTTTTCACATTAATACAAATTTCGTCTTGATATTTATACTAAATAAGCATTTGAACAGGTAATTGCTTCTTGATGCCAAAAACTTGTTCATCATAAATCATGTTTTTGCCTTTTCTAGAGACATGTCTCATGACCAGAGGAAAATATCTGGCTACAGTTCAAGCTCAGACTATATGCCAGATCTTTTCTCTGTCTGCAGACAGTTTTTACAAAGTGCTTGAAGACTACCCAGAGGCTTTGAAGGACATGAAGATAACAACTAAGGAGGCCATAAATTTTATTTGCTGTCCTTGATTGTGATCTGAATGGAAAATCATATTTAGCACACTGGAGAGTGCCCATAAAAATTGCTCTCCTTTTGTCTGTAAGAAAGAAAGGTTTCGTAGTCCTTACTTTATGGTAATGAACAGCACTCTTTTAGTTGTGCTCAGCACAGTTCATGTTTATTGATTTTAAAAGTGTAAAATACACACACACACACACACACATATATGTATGTATACATATACACGTTGCATGTGGATAAATTGTATCAACATATAATGATTAATACAATCTTTAGATGCATAAAATAGCATAGCTTTTCTTTGCCAATTCTGCCTAACAACCTAATCATACTCAGATTCAGAGAACTGATTGTTTGATTTGTTGCATATATTAATAAATGCTTGTTCAGATTAAACATAAATCAAATCTGGTGTGCTACCCAAATACACAAACTGTTCCAGATGCCAGCCTGTGCTTATATTCATATTGGTAATATGAAGCCTGAGGAAAGTTGCACTTCATCTCCATTTTGCCGGGTACCACATAGATAGCAACACTTGTGCCAAGTCCTTCTTGCAGCTTTTTTAACATCCGATTGGCTAGATATAGTCTAGCTTTACCTGGATCTTCTTCTATAGCCGCATAGACTTCAGGTGGTGGGTTTGGGATCTTCCATTCCAGGTCCACTATCAGCTGATGGATGCGAGCTTTGTCCAAGGAGGACGGAGTATCCCTGTGACAAGCCACTACATTGGAATTGGAAGCCTCTGAAAAAACAGAGATGAAGTGCTCCAGAATTGGACAACTGCTTTGCTCTTCAGTTTCCTCCTTGCCGTCACCCGAGGCCTCCTTCCAACATACCACAGGGGGGTGTACCATTACAGCCCAGTGCAGCCAGTCATAATTTCGCTCTAAACTTTTTAGAATTTCTGCTGCCTGCTGCTCGGGGCTGTGTGTGCTCCACCGAACCTCCAGGATCTGCTTCTTTACATCATCTTCAGCCTGCTCTCTGAAGTATCCAGAACAGAGCCCTCCAGTGGATTTCATTTTCCTGTACAAGGCTGCCATCCTGTCTGACCAGTTCTTCATAAGAAGAGCCTGATCTCTTCCTGTCAAAGAAGCCTCTACAAAAAGGCATAACAGGCCTGTCCCAAGCACAAAATTCACCTGCAATGCAAAAAGCTAGGTTTATACAAACACAAGCCTCAACTTTAAAAAAAAATTGCTGTAAAATTTATTTTAAAGAACAGTAAAATATATTTACAATAAAGTACTGTAATATCATACATATCATAAAATAACACATAATCCAGTACATGTCCTCCACGCACGATACATCTGAGTTGAAGGGTCTTGCTCTAGGACCCAACTATGGCAATTTGGTGGTGCTGGGATTTGAACACACAATATTCTGAGCTGTAACTCAAAGCCTTAACCACAGAGCCACAGCAACTAGCAGATATTCTTCTAATCAGTGTGAGTTAGTTGTGCTAGTTGTGGTGGCTCAACAGTTAAGGATTTCAGTTACAATTCAGAAGGTCATATGTTCAAATCCTCAGTTGTATCTTGCATCAGCCAAATGAACAATTGTACTGGATCACGTGTTATTTCATCCCATGTATGACATTACAGTACTTTACTGTAAATACGTTTTACAGTTGTTTACTGGACATTTTACAGTACTTTACTGACCACCCAGAATGCCAGTAAATTACTGTAAAATCTACAGTAAGTTTTTTTACAGTGACAATTCAGTTTGAATGCTAGGAGTGGCTGCGTATTCTTGATTGCTACAGTCAACTCCAAAATGTAAGGAAACAGGCAACATAAGTGTATAAAGTCAATATTACACAAGATTCAAATGTTCCACTTCACTGAGTAAAGAAACTGTTCACCTTTCTTTTAACAAAATCATTCTCTCAAGAACTTCTTTTTATAGTTTTTTTTTTTCCTCCAGCAAATTTTTAATAGCCTTAAATAATACTGAAATGCAAACTTATTGTTTGCCTGGAGTATAAATATGTCATAGCAAATGTAACATCCCTTTGTCATCCAAAACCACAGGGAAAGATGGTTCTTGACCTGCACAGTTCAAGTAATAGATATAACAAATGGCATAGGATGAATTAAAATACCATTAAACAGAATCAGGCGCCTGTGTATAAGTAAAAGCCCTCATGAACACTGTAAAATATGGTGGTGGATCATTGATGCTTTGGGACTCCTGTGAAGATTGGTGACATCATGAATTCTTCTAACTATTACCATATTTTATCCCAGATCCTGGTTGCTTTTACCAAGAAGAGATTTTCTTTTTAAAAAAATATGCAGAGGGTGCGGGAACGCAGCATGTTTTGCAGTGGCCACTCTGTGGATTTGAACCATATTGAAAACCTGAGGTCTGAATTAAAGAGGGCAATACACATGTGCAAACCTAAGAATATAAAAAAAGGTTTTGCATGGAAAAAGGATCCTTCACAAGCATCTTCAGCCTTGTTAATGGAAGAGATTTAGCGCTGTTATTCTCTCCAGGGGATGCTTCAAAAAAAAAACCTTACTGTTCCAGGTTGTTCACTGTATCTCTGTATCAGTACTTTTGTGTGGGAATTTAAGATATGAATGTCAAGGTGGTTCCTGAGCAAATTATCAGCTCGTGTTATCAGATGTCTCTGCTTTGTTCTTTTGTCTTTCATGACTGACCTTGACTTTGTTATTTACAACTATGTGTATTACTATCAAGGTTATCTTACTTGCAAATATCTCGCCTATGAAATATGCGTAATCACCAGTACAGTAATGTTTTTTTTCTGACTGACATCAAAAAACTATTACATTTTGTCATTTAGCTGAATTTTTGAAAGTGCTTATCAAAGTCACAGTGTCTAAGTGGTACAGGGATTGAACTATGAGTAATCAGCGTACTTATTCACCACCACCCAGAAACTTATTGCATTGTAGATGATGTACACTGGATGACATGGTGCAGAAGTTAGCATTACTGTCATTAGGTGGACTGGTTATGTTAAAATGCTCCTAGGTGTGAATGGGTGTATGAGTGTGTGTGTGGGTTGTGCCCTGCGATAGGCTGGCGTCCCATCCGGGGTGTATTCCTGCCTCCTGCCCAGTGTTCCCAGGATAGGCTCCAGAGCCACCCCGACACTGACCAGGATAAAGTGATTATTGAAGCTGAATGAATGAATGAATGAATGAATGAATGTTTTACACCTTCACCCAAAGACTGCATATGTACTGACCTTGACACAAAATTCTTTAATCTCCCAGCGTCTGGGCTTGCGGTTAAGAACAAGCTTCTCCAACAGGGTTGGCTGATCGGTCAGCACAGAGATCCCCATCATACGACTGTACAGTGCTGTCAGCTGCCTCTCCAGTCTGTACTCCTGAACAAAGCTCAGAAAGACTTCTTTTTCACGTTTTGTGAACTCAGTCTGGGCTCTCACTGCTGCTCCTAGCTGATTGTACACTACAGCCAAGTCATATTCAAGACAGTGGACTTCCTCGTCAGTCAGCATACCTGGCCCGAAGGAGCTAAGTTCATGATCAATGTGGTCTAAATTCTTCTTCACCAGGTCCAAATCATCAGAGGTAGCGCTGCCACTCAGATAAGAGCAGATTCCCTCGACGAGCACGCGCATGGTCTGCATGAACCCAACAGGTTCCAGAACCTTCCCAAATAGTGCCATGGTTTCGACTAGAAGAATATGGATGAACTGATTTAGGAACACAAGCAAAAAAAAAAAAAAAAAAAGAAGTATGATATATTTAATGATCAAATCATTTATCTTATCTCTAATTAAAAATTAATTGGTAATTTCGAAAAGAATATGTGTTTATTAAAATGATCAGAAATGCACATGGAAGACTCACCAGTATACAGATGAAGTGAGGCGTGAAATAACCTTCACTTTGGCTCCTGAATTTATACTTCCTCACTAGAACAAATAAGGGTCTGATAACATTTTTTTTCTTTAGCTGCCCTTCAAATAACATTTACATTTCAAACAACAGTGGTGCCTGGGAGATTATGTGAATTAATTGCCTGGGAGAATATGTGACTTAACCTACATATGTTTGATGATTTTTGGAGAACACGTACACAAAGAACCACGTTAGTATCTTAGTACTTGAGTGTCAGAACTCCACTGTATCTGCTTTGCATAGGCTCCATCGGTTAATGGAAAGATTTAGGAGAAATCAAATTTGCATAAATTGTCCACTTATGTCAGGCAAGTCAGGTGAATGTGGGTGTTGAAATTTTGTTCTGCCTTGGAGCTCTGCATGAAGTTGACTTAGTTAATGAATAATGGAGTCTAATGGTCATTAATTGCATGGCAAAGTCCACTCACACCCGCTTAAAAGAACATTATTTGGCAACTTGACACAGATTGAGGCAAGTGCATTATGATTTGGGAATGCAGTTGGCAAGATGCTGGTTGCAGACTTTCAGTAAGCAAAAATAATGAAACAAAATTTGAACAAAAAACATGTCTCAGCTGGTAGAATACACTTAAGATAAGTGGGACAATATGTGTTAATTGGATCTTTCTCAAATTATACCTTTAGCATGGTGAGATCTTTTGCAAAACACTGCTAAGACGGTGCACACTAGAATGTCTGCCATGGTTTTAGACAATAATTGGTGCACTTAATGCCAGATTCACCAATGAAATTACACCCTTGAGTGATTTATGGATGTACATATGGCTGCCAGTAACTATTTCCATTAGAATTTGACTAATCTTGCCCAGTAGGACGAGATGCCCTATGTGTGGCAATGACCAACCAATCTTAAATCAGCTTTCTTATTCTTAGTTAGCATGTCCTCGGCACTAAATGAAGAAGGCAAAGGAATAGAGAGAAAGAAAAGCAAAAGACATTTAATGGAGTAGGATTCACAGACGTTTTCCACAAGCTACAAAAAAAAGTTGGTCAGTTAAAAAAAAAGGTCAAAATAGTGTATGTCAGGATAATAAAAGTTTTCAAAAATTCGAAATTGTTTAAAGGTTTGCTTTTTTTGCAATTTTTTTTTGCCCTCTGTTTTTATATAACTGTCTTTCAGTCTCTCAGTCTCTCCACTGAGCAGCTTTGGATCCCACTGACAACTTTAACTTCTTTCTTTTGATCCTTTTCTGTTCTACTGATTTTGCTTTATGTTTTGATTGTTGTCTTGTTGTAGATTATATCAAAGATACAATCAATAATAGACTTAAAGAGCAGAAATGCCAGCTCTGAAAATATAAATGAAATCCATCAGAAAGATGTAGCCAAAAAAAGTGCTTTAAAAATTCCTGACAATGTGATTTCAAGTGGTATAGTACAATTTGCTTATAACTTGTTACAAAGAGTCCTACAGTAATTTCTGCCTGATCAGAACTGTGTAAGCGTATCAGATCACTTACTGACAGACACTGGCAGCTCCCTAAAACAACTGGTGAAGTGCTCGTGCTAGAAAAGTGTGTAAGAATAACAGTGGCACTTCCACAGAGAATTTGTTTTTACATGTGGGTCGTATGTGTTTTGCATTTCTAGTGGCACTATGCTTGTGGAAAGCAGCAAAATCAGATAAGTTCATGTGAGTTTTACTGTCCTCTGATTTAACTGCCTATCACGTGACAGCTAGACGCTTTTAGGGTTGTGAGTTTTGCCAGTGAAGTTCAGGTTAACTTTGTCTTACATTTCCATTCATTAAAAAAAAACCTCATGAGGTTTTTAAATAATGAGCATTATAAAAATGTGTTAATTAGATGAAAATACGGCTTGCCAGCTTGTTGTTTTACAGTACTAGCACTGTACTATGATTATCTCAGTTGTAGTGCAGTCATTCTGTTAAGTCTCATTCCTTCCATGAAATAGAATTACTCACCGTTATCACACATACACTACTACTTTTTTTGCTCAGGCATAAAGAGGCTGAGTGAGCAGGAAATAAGTTACTTTCAGGGCAAAAGGGGAGCTGACGAAAGTATTAGACTGTGTGATTATAGCAGACTTTTAAGATTATTACTTGTCATATGAGATGATTCCAATAAAATCTTGACCGAATACTATAACAGACTGTGCAATAACATGTTCTCCATGTAAGATTATATGATGATCGACCTGATCAACCAGAGCTTGTACAGAAAATGGGACTGCAAAAAATAGCATTCTTCAAGGTGAGGATGAGGTAATAAGGATACTATTTCATTTGCATTTTCCCATTCCCACTACTGTATTTGTATCTGTTGAGTGAGTGTTGATCATCGTATGCCATCTTCCTATTGGTGGCTTTTAAACGAGTGTTGCAGCTGCAGTCACACTCTGAGATTTTAATTAAAATGCCACAACTTTGTTGGCCACAGTGGCACTACACTGGCTGTAGGGGAACGTGCCGAGCTTAACTCAGAAATGACAAAGAAATCTTTTGGGTTTTTTTTTTTTAACGTGTCTGCGACACTATTACCAGCCAAAAATCATTCAGAATAAACCTGCAGATGAATGACTCGGACTGGGGGTGGCCTCACAGCTCCAGGACTACTGGGTTTAATCCTGAACTTGGATTACTGTCCGTGTGGAGTTTTGCATGTTCTCAAGGGTTTCCTCTAGGTTCTCCAGTTTCCTCCCACTGTCCAAAAACATGAAGGTAGGCAAAGTGTGTGAGGTGAGGGTGAGTGCTACAGGTAATCGCAGCCATGCCGATATTCAGTATAACAGCATGATTGCGAATGCGATATTGCTTTTATACAACAGTTCTATAAATATGAAATTAATATGGAGTACATGACATTTTGGACACAGTATGGCGAAATATTTTGTTTGGCTTCCCTTCTTTCTTTTCATCTTCATCTGGCGAGCTTTCATATTTTTAACCAAAAGTTATATTCCTGAAAAGTGGGTCCCTGGAGGATTAGTGGTTAGGCCACAGTGCTCTCGCTGCCAAGGCCCGGGTTCGATTACCGGCCAGGGAACCGACCCCAGTCACTGGGGTTACACAAAACAGTGCACTCCCAGTACCGGTCCCAAGTCCGGATAAAATTGGGGACGGTTGCATTAGGAAGGGCATAAAAACAGTACGAAAATCAAATAAGGAGACTAACGATAATAACATGGGACTAATAACCTAATAATAACCTAATGGGAGCACCCGGAAGAAGAAGAACAAAAACATATTCCTGAAAAGTATCATTTGCTATGTCCGCTGATGATGTCGCTGATGATGAACACTACTGTAGTAACTAGGAAGTGGAATTTTACGTGGTGAACATAGAAAAGCGGAGTGATACACACAGTGAAAATCCCAGTGTGGTTACAGGAACTCTTGGAACTCCGCTCAACCAATCAGATTAGTGGATCAGAACTAACTGTTGTATAATACTTGTGAGTGGTACTATCGTAGCATTGATGTCACCTGTACCGAATATTATCCCACCTGGCGTAAATGTCCAGAAAGCAAGAGGAAAAGAGAAAATTCCTAAATCTTTTAGATTTCGGTGTAAATCTCCCACAGGAAATGCAGATAAAAGTAAGAAGCTAATTATAAGAATGAAAAGGAGTGGATAGGGGACTTAAATCCTTGATATATTTGATGTTGAGTAAAATAGCCTGAATAACAAGAATTAAAAACAGGGTTTGTGTTTACTTTAATTCAAACAAGCTTTGAGTACCACACTTGTGTTTTTTTGTTCTTTTACTGGTTGAACATGAAAATTATAAAGCGGAATGAATGTGTGTGTGTGTGTGTGTGTGTAAAAGTAAGTATAAGTGTGTAAGGACAGGAGCGCTTGTGTGGCGCTAAATAAAGTTGAACCTGTTGCAGTGAAGCTTCTTGGCGCTTTTATTTTTTCGTCACAACATGGCGACTTGTTCAGGCGCCAGGGTCGATTTAAACACCGAAAACCTTCAGGTAACAGCAGCCGTATGATATTAAGACGTTCTGAATGATTAATATAGTGGTAAATTGAACAGCTTGGCTTGTGTGTATATCGTATTTCCCTGATGTTGTCGGGGAAACCCCGAGCTGAAGAGACTATGTGTCTGCTTGTCTAATGGAAGTGCCAGAGGTTGCTCACACCACGGGTATTAGATGTTTACGAAGGAAGTGGCTAAGCTAACTGGGCTAGCCAGTCAAAGAAGCCGAATAGACATGGACTCGCGTTTATTTCTGCACTTTTAATTAAACCGTACCTTATATATACAATGATTGCGTATTATTCGTGAGAAAACAATATGTGCGAGGTTTTTTAGAGTAAACTAGTATTCTTGTATTAGCTAGCTACGCAGCTGGGTAACGTTAGCTAGCTGGCTAACTAGCTGGGGGTCCTGATTTGTTTCCCACAAAGTTTAGTAGCTAGCAGCTTAGCTCGCCTGTTTGGACCTGCACTCTGCTCCGAGGAGTGTTTTGAGGTACAAAGGTAGGCTAGCTCGCATGCTGACTAAAGGTGGTGTTTGTAGCTGGAGTTTTAAAGAGACTGAACCTGTTATTTTTTTGATATTGTTAATATTTTACGCGAACAGAGTGGGTTTTATCACGAGGCAGAGTTTGTTGCTCGTGTATCTGTATCTGTATCTGATGAACGGGTCATAACCGGTACATTAACCGTCCAAATGTCCAGCCAACCACAATAATATAGAAAATAACATCTAGAGCAGTGTGTAACCGGTGGAGCTGTTGGTGGAGTGGTGTTACTCGGCCATTTTTAAAGCTTTCAGGCTCTGCTGGTGGTCAGTGTGCAGTTGTCAGTCAGCAGCAGCAGTACAGTGAGAGTCACAAGGCGCACGTGCACACAGCAGGAAATTAGCAGGTCCTGTCGGTCTGAGTGAACCACAGCGACTTTATCATTATTGTCAGGGGTTTATTTGATTATTAGTATTATTTATTTTATTTTTTTGGTGCACGTGTTGCGTGTGGTGGCTCCTGGTGTTACTGTACAGCACGTGGTTCATCTCCTCCTCCACCTGTAACCCGTTCAGCACGTTGTTCAAAGGCCTCACATGCAGCAGGTACTCAGGTAATAACAACCACCAGCAGCCCTGTCAGCAGTGTAACTGTAACCCCTGCTGAGGGAAATGAGGTCTCCAAAGCTCGCCTGTATGCGACATGGCATCAGCACCCTTCCTAAACATGAAGTACAACGCATACTTTTTTTTTGTCTTCTTTTCTTCTTTGAGAAACGCTGAACCATAGCCTAAACTAAGATAGGTATGAAATAAGTGCATGTGTTGATTTGTCTTGAAGTACACTACATGGCCAAAAGGTTGTGGACACCTGACCATCGCACTCGTATGTGCTTGTTGAACATCCCATTCCAGATTTAGTCCCTCTTTCCTGTTACAATAACCTCCACTCTTCTGGGAAGTGGGGTTGAGGTCAGGGCTCTGTGCAGGACACTCGACTTCTTCTACATTAACCTTGAGATACCATGTCTTCATGGAGCTCGCTTTGTGCACAGGGGCATCGTCATGCTGGAACAGGTTTGGGCCACTTAGGTCCAGTGAAGGGAAACTGTAATTCTACAGCATGCATAGATATTCTATATAACTGTGTGCTTCTGACTGTGTGGCAAAAGTTTGGGGAAGAACCACATATGAGTGTGATGGTCAGGTGTCCACATACTTTTGGCCATTGTCAGAATTTTATTATTTTTTTTAATTAAAATATCAGTGTTAGCGCTGTTACGATGCTCTTCTCAAAGCCACTGGTAGGAGGAAACATAGGTTTATGCAAAACTCACGGGACAAATCTGATCATGCCAATGGCAAAACATAAATGTGTGCTAATGGCCAGAACAAAATATCCTTATTACCTCTAGCTCGCTTTGAAGAAGTTTCTGTATACGCAACCCCGCTTTCCGCATGAGCCTGTAGGAGGACAGGGTGTGCTCCAGGACCAGGGTTGGTTTAAAGTTTGTCCTGCTGCCGATACACCTGCTCCGACTGAAGAAGAGCTTGATAATCATCTGGATCAGCCTTGTTAATAGTGGAAAAAGTTTACTGCAGGGGTGTCCAATCTTATCTGCAAATCCAATGTAACTGCAGGTTTTATTCCAAGCAGCAGCCACACCTGATTCCACCCATGTAATCAGTTGATGTTGGTCTTTAATCGATGGCCAGGTGGCTCCTGCTTGGTTGGAACGAACATCTGCAGCCACATTGACCATTTGTGGATAAAACCAAGGGGAACAGAGCATTCGATGGAAATTTTTATTTCCCTCACACGATAAATAAAGTATATCTATCTATCTTTCTGTCTATCTTTCTGTCTGTCTGTGCAAATCCTAGCATGAGATACAATTTCACACAGCTTTATAGAGATTCATTTTTTCCTTGCAAAACGTGTTCATTCACTCAAGGCAGTTGTTAACAGCTGTGTATATACATCAGTCCTTTAAAAGACATTTAAAAAATGTATTTATTTTCCTAATTTTTAAAGGTTTGTTTAACTAGGTGAAGTTAAGACAGACAGTTATATCAAAGAATCTGGGCTTTGCCAACTCTTAAATCCTAATTCAGCCTTGATTATCTTCATGTGACCAATACACGCTAAAGGTACTTAGGACACTCTCTTTAAGGTACCATCCTGTCACAGGAAATGGTTCAGTTTTGTTGCTTTTTTTTTTTCCCCTGAGGATGTGAAGTGATCTATCGGAGTCAATGTTAACTTTATTGTCATCCCTTCTCATCACAGATGTGTTGGGTGAAGGATGAAATATAGTTAGTTTCTCCAGGACACAGTGCTACATATAACATGAAACAGCAGCAGACAAGAGTCAGACAATAGACTGTACAACCAGTAAGCGCAGGCCAGTTCAGTCTAGATGATAGAGAGTGGATAAATTACCATTGTGTTTGTATGATTACAGTGCACAGTAATAGACTTTTACACTGTCAGGAGTGCAGATACTGTTTACATGTTAAAGAGGCATTTGCAAGTCAAATATGTGCAACAGCATCATGGACAATCAACCAAGATATTCTCACAAGTTTTGTTTCTGTTTCCTCTGACAGTACGGGGCTAACATGATGGAGACTTCTGGTGTATGTGGAATGGAGGCAGCCACATGTGGCCTTGTGGAGGGTAGCAGTTCCCCTCCCACTAGTGTGACCCCTTCTCAAGATAACCTTGGGGAGTTTGGAGGACTGATTAACACGTGCTGCAACAAAGAGGTAAGAGGGGAGACACCTGGGAGAGAAGATTGCCGGATCGACACCCTTGAAGGAGAACTGGACTCGAGTGGTGATCAGAACAAGGACCAAAATATGTTTGGTGGGTGCTGTCATCAGAATTGTTCAGGTTTCTCAGTTACTGGGCCTTAAAAACAAAGTCGAGCTAATTTTAGATCAGAAGGAAGTGGCTAGATTTGTCTGTTTCCTGATTAGACATTTGAGTTTTGACATCCTGCTAGCAGGTGACTTAGGCATGCTGTAAACATTTCAGATTTCAAAACAGAAGTGTAATTTTACAGTAACTGGTCGATGACCCTAAAATACTTCACTTACTTTAAATGCGCTCTTTATTTTGCTCTTTTTCATTTAATGCAGGAAAAGAGGTGCTGCTACTGATGCAAGCCCTTCACACTTTAGCCACTCCCGAGGAAAAACTTGCTGCTCTTTGCAAAAAGTATGCTGACCTGGTAAGTACCTGTAGCTTTCGGAGCTAGTCCTGTTGTCTAACTATATGGTGTACTGCAGTAACAATGATAGACACGTAGTAACTGTTAAAAACATAACAGAATCTCTTTGATTGACAGCTAGAAGACAGCCGCAGTATGCAGAAGCAAGTGAAGGTGTTGCAGAAGAAGCAGACGCAGGTCCTCAAAGAGAAGATCCATCTTCAGAGCGAACACAGCAAGGCTATTCTGGCTCGCAGCAAGCTGGAAAGCCTTTGCAGGGAACTACAACGGCACAACAAGACCCTGAAGGTGCTACATCATTCCTGTGCTGCTTATAGATTGATAGACCTTCACACTGATACTGGCTCTGTAATGGCAAGCAGTGGCGCCATATGAAATGTCAGTGGTCTACACTTTCCTTGTTTTGTCTGGTAGGAGGAGAACGCCCAGCGGTTCAGAGAATACGAAGAGAGGCGTAAGGAGGCCACACTTCATTTTCAGATGACTCTCAGTGAGATCGAAACACAGATGGAGCAGCACAACAGCCACAACACCAAGCTGAGGCAGGAGAACATGGAGCTGGCTGAGAAACTCAAGAAGCTCATTGAGCAGTATGAGCTGCGGGAGGAGGTGAGAACAATCTTTGAACCAATCAGCCTCCCAGGTCCAGTCAACAAATCTAAAACATATGTAAAAAGTTACTGGATTAGAGAATGGGGAAATTTGAGACATGCGTAGGCATAGAGCTGTTGGATTAATGGACTGTCCAAGCCCCAGGATATACAAAGAAATATGAAACGCGTGCAGTGATGATAATGCTGTAGAGATTACCCATAGGAACATCATTTGAAATGTGTTAGTACGTGCATTAATTTTATTACCACTGGTTCTGCTCACAGGACTATGCACATGTAGGCTGCCTGCTTTATCCTGACTTCATGTATGGAGAGTTCAGAAATATATTTCAGTAGTCTCTTAAGTCTGAACACTAGGTCAGAATATAACATATGTATATATTTCTTTTCAGCACATTGACAAGGTGTTCAAGCACAAGGAGCTTCAGCAGCAGCTGGTTGATGCAAATCTTCAGAGGACGGCTGAGCTGATGAGAGAGGTGGAAGAGAAGCAGCAGAGAGAGAGAGAACTTGTAAGTAACTCAGAGCAGAACCACTGCTTAAGAGCCAACTTTTATTTATTTATTTATTTATTTATTTTTATTTAAACGTTCATTATTCTCAATATGGACTAAGGGAAAACACTTCTATCTATATCAGTAGTTATACAGTCAGCTTCAGAATTATTGGCACCCTGTGTAAAGATGGGCTTGATGTAAAAAATTAGGTTATTTTCTGTATAATCCTAATCTCCACTCTTACGGATGGTGCAGGATGTGTGTGGAGCTGTTTTTCCTCCAGAGGCTCTGGGAACCTTGTTAACATGCATAGCATCATAGACTTCATGAAGTATCTGGAGATTTTGTTTGCTTTTTTTTATTATTATTATTAAAAACCTGTTTGCCTCTGCCAGGAAGCTACAACTGGAATCAGGTATTTTTGACATGGCCATGCCTAAACCCCATCGAAAACCTGAGCTGAAGAGAAGAGTCCAGGACCCTGGAGGAACTCCGATTCCTTGCTCTGTATTCTCATTTATAGGAGAAGACTCATGGTTATGTTGGCAAAGGGAGGCTGCATAAAGTACTAAATGCAGTGGCAATCATTGTACCATGTAGTTTTTGCGGATTTTTTTTTTTTAAGGGGTGACAATAATTATGACCCTGATTGTATATAACCGTTGAAGGTTTTGTGATCTTATCAGATTGCAAGAAAGCATGTAATGAATCACCTCATCTCCATTCATTCTTTAGCTTCTGAAAGATGCAACAGAATCGAGGCATAAATGTGAGCTGATGAAGGAGCAGGAGCTTCAGTTGAAGCAGCAGCTTACTCTTTACATGGACAAATTTGAAGAGTTTCAAACGACGCTTGCTAAGAGTAATGAAGTGTTCACCTCCTTCAGACAGGAGATGGAGAAGGTGTGTTGTATTCTTTTAACGCGTTCTCTGGAGCTGTTGGTGTTACACAAACGACATTGTAATTCAGTACTTACTTATTTACTCTTCCTTCTGTTGGATCGCTCCATTATACGCAGATGACCAAGAAAATCAAGAAGTTAGAGAAGGAGACGACTCTTTGGAGGACCAAATGGGAGACTAACAACCAGACCTTACTGCAGATGGCTGAGGAGGTGAGAAAACATGCTGGATGTAGTAGTTAAGACGAGCAGGCCTGTAGAATGCCGCCATTGTTTATCTAGGAGCTATGGGAAATCCCAAACCAACAGGTGATGTATATAGTGTTAAAAAAATAATAATAAAAAATGAGACACACACACACACATTGGTTAGCCAAGTTTGGCTTGCTTACAGCATGATGGATAGATTAACTTTTGTTCAGTAAACATGACAATGATGAAAAATATGCTTTTTTTTTTTTTTTTTTTTTTTAATTTAAATAACACCCCAACTTTATTTTAACCACTGCAGAGTTAAAGCACACTTCACAAACACCTCGGGCCTACAGCATGATCAGGAGTTTAACCTCAAGTCAGTCAACATTGTAACGCGTCAATGATGTGTTCATGATTTCTTTACTGTTTATTAACCCATTTTGCAGAAAACTGTGCGGGACAAACAGTACAAGGCTCTCCAGGGGAAACTAGAGCGTCTGGAGAAGCTGTGCAGAGCCCTGCAGAGGGAACGCAACGATCTGAGCCAGAAACTAGGAGCCCTCCAGGGCCCAGCAAAGGATCCTGAAGAGGAGGGGACGGGACCCCCAGACCCCCAGCCAGAGGAGGCTTTCAGCCCGCCTGCGAATGGAGGGATGGATGGAGAGGTAGAAGGAGAAATGGAATGTTTGGCCCCTGAGACAGAGAGGCTGGCGCTGCAACCACAGAGTGAGGAGACAACCAGAGAGCATCTTAATGACGACTGAGCCAGGCCCGTTGAGGGACGATTTATAATTCCTTTTTTTTTTTTTTTTTTTTTTTTTTTTGGAGGTATATATTTTTGTGTAATAGTTAAAACTAAAAACATCATTAGTATGAAAACAGCTCTGTACATCGGTGATTGGCTTTGTGATGAGCACTTTTTACTCGCTTTTTCTACCACGTGTGTTTTTCTTAGGAAACAGTCATGTGGTCTAACAGTGACTACAGCTTCAGTGTTCCATGCTTAATTCTTTAGGTTTTCCCCTTCCAGCTAATTTTTGCTCTGATTTCAGATTTGTTTTTTTTATGATAAAAATGTAGCTCTCAGATCTGACTTCTAGTATTGAAATAAATGGATTCAGATGCATATAAAGATAGTGATATTTTGACCATCTGTAGTTAACTAACCAACTGTGTCTAATTAACAGTGCAATTGCAGGGCATTCATGAAAGGAATGATCATGATCAGGTTTCTTAAAAAAAAAAAAAATGGACGTTTTACCCCGAAACAAAGAACGTCGAATGGGTTTTGTTCTTCCATTTAAATATACATTTACAGAATTTACAGATCTTAATGTTATAGTTTTTATTCATCTCTGAGAATATACTGCCTGTATCTATCTTTTCTTTTCATGGGATACTCGGAATTAAGGGCTAGTTTGACTTAACAAGGCTGCTATAAACAGAGGATGTGAAATGTCTGGACTACTTTGACACAATTTCAGACAGCGGCAAAGCTGGAGTTTCTGCACGCCCATTTACAAATGTGGCTGCAAACTGTCTTTTTCTAATTAAATCTAACTAAAATGTGACGCGCTTGTTCATTGAAAATCCTTCCACTGTAATGTAGTAAGACTAGTTTACAGTAACATCTAGGGTTCCTTTGTGTGCATCAAGGTACAGTAAGAAATTTTCCTTTAAAACTTGACACATTCATATTGTGTACAGAAAACTACATGATAAAAAGTGAAAGGTTTGTGAACTAAACATGGGAGATGGCTTTGTTTTTTTTTGTTTTTTTTTTGTTTTTTTTCCCATACAAATCATGATAAAACTTATTACTTTGCAGACTTATGTTGTCATGTGCCCTAGTAGTGAGGCAGATAAAATACTAAAAATATTAATTAACTAAAATATCACATTTACCCAATTTGAGAAACTAAACCAGACCACCTTGAGCTTAATTACAGTTTCTGAATGCTTTAAATGGTCAACCAGTCAACTAAACGGGGGGAAACTTTGTTTAATACAGTGGCAAAAGGCCTACCTTGTTTCAACTTAATCGATCATATTATTGTAATAACTTGAATGACATTTAAAATGTAATCTTTCTTAAATTCATATAATGTGAAATGCTGTTTTAGATTTAAGAATTTTCATTATCTGTTAATGAAACTTTAGCTATTATTCATTTGCAGTAGCTGTCTTTAGTTATGCACTGCACTGCACTAATACAACAGCTTTCCATGATAACCGGAAATAAAACCGTCTGAAATTCATTTAGGATTAAGTTCAGAAGAGGCCTTGACATCTTTGATACTTGACTGGAAATAATGAATGTTTTCTTTCTTTCTTTCTTTCTTTTCTGAGGCAATTGTGTAATGAACAGGAATAAAATGTAAATGCTATCGTTCAGTAGCTCTGAGCCTTGTAGCTGTCGCTAACTATATCAAAGTCCCATGTTGAAATTATGCAAACTTAATGAGGCACATAGGCTTAGTGCCTCTAATTTCATACAGTCATTAAACAGGAAAACAGGGTTTTTGAGAACATCCCCTCAGGTCCGTATCGAGCCACCTACAGTAACATTCCACACTTATTTGAACTGAACAAGCACATTCCAGCCATTTTTACATTGTACTTGTAAAATGGTTCCCTTTTCATCAGCAGACATGAACACATGGTCACTGGAAAACCATTGTTTTAGGATATTTAAGTTAGTGAACTGGGAAAACAAATGTGGGCAGCTTGATCCATGTATTTAAAAAAAAGATGCTAAATAAATTAAAAGTGGCTGGACCCCCGCGAGTCTCAGTCACAGTTTAGGAAAGGCTTCATTGCACCACTGACGCAGCCCTTTGCTTGAATTTGTTTTAAAATTTGAATGTTTTTAATGCTCTTAAGATAAAGTATCACATGTTCCTGGCATGTATGACTCTGACTTCTAAGTTATAATGAACCCAGTATGCAGTGAGGTTTAGATTGTAATTGAGGACAGTTTGGTATTTTGGTACTGTTAGTGTCTCTTGTTTACTTTGCTGTTGCCCCAGTTTGATTCTCAGGTTATGCAAGAAATCTACCTCCACAGGCAAAACTGTGAAAGAGGCTAAAGGCAGCAATTGCTATGAACATGTTCTTTCTCCCTTAACTGAATCTGTGTCCCGTCTGAGACCGAATGCTATTGTAGCCATGTCTTGCTTTTCAATAAAATGTTTTGTAGATTTTTCTGTTTCTCATCATGGTTTCATTTTTTTAATACTTTGATCTCAGCTGATCTAATGTACTCAATGGGCACAGGATGGGAAACGCATGCTTTCTGATTGCCAAAAGAATGCAATTTACCAAACGTGAGACCAGGATATGGTTTTTTTTTAAACTGTGGAACTGTGAAGTTCATGTAAAACGTGTTCCCGAAGAGAGAGAGACAGGTCCACTCAGGATCACTTGTACGTGATTCATTATTTTGTAATTAATCACTAGTACAATATCAGTTTCAGGAATAAAAAAAATGAACAATCACTTAAAAGGTATTACAAAAGTTTTATTGCAGTTGACATCAGGTTTATGCACAAAAAGTATAAAGGATTGAAAACTGCTTGCTTTCACTTGTGCATGGGGGGGGAAAAAATGAATCAACAGCAACGCCTGTTCAAGTGCATTTTCAAAGCAATAGACGTTCTCCATCAGAACGTTCTCCCACATCACTTCTCAGGGTGATCTACCCAACATGACTGTTGCCTTTTTAGGAAACATCTGAAACACCATCAGAGGTTTGGAGAGTAGACAAAAATAACAAATGCTGAGTAATACTTGAGGAAAGTAAAGAGGAGTTGCGAGAGGTTTAATTGGATTTTGGCCTCTGTCCTCAAACGCAGTTGTTTCATAACCTGATCCATCCCTAGTGATTGTGAATAGATGAATCTTTATAATGCAAGAGAACTGGAGTAATAATGAAGGAGAGAAAAAAAAAAAAAAAAGAGAGTGAACCTTGCTATTAAATCATAGAAGCTGTTATGAGGCTTGGCTTTCGAGCTCTGAGGCAGGAGTGTCTGTCTCCTCGTCGTTGTAGATGTTTTCGGCCTGAAAGAGGGAACGGGTGGTTAAGTTTCATAAAGCAGACCTCTTTAAATCAACTGTGAAAGGAGTATTTCAAAAATAATGAACATATATTAATCAGAACTGACCATTTGCCAGACTTGCATAATGTTATCTTCAGAGACAGAGCAGATCACCCAGGGCTCATTGGGATTCCATGAGAAATCCGAGATCTTCGCCGTGTGGCCGCCGTGAATAAACTGTCACAGTTCCAGATACACAAGTGAGTTGGAAGCTCCCTAAAAAGGAGCAATCAATCAAAATAAACACAACAATGTGAATCCCGTGTTGTAGACTTACCAGCAGTTCCGGAGGTCCATCTTCAGCATCCTCAGCAGACTGTTCCTCTCCAATTTTACTGCAAGCACGTCAAGCACAAATGAAACCGAGGACTGCAATGACGCACTGCTGTACATAGCCATTTTCTTTAGACTGATCACAGTCACAAGATGGCAGCAAGGCATGTTAGAGAGATTCAGTTTGAAAAAAGAAGACAGAAGGGTTTTGCCTCACCTCAGGTCCCAGACGTTGAGCCGCCTGTCTGTTCCACTGGAGGCCAGGATCGTCTCGTTATGAGGAGACCACTGAACCTGCCGCAAGAAATTTACTGTCAGTGTCAAGACACACACACACACACACACACAACGGCACTTATGGATGCCATACGCAGCCAACCACCGGTGGTGTTTATGGGGCATGTTCTACAGTGTCAGCACCAGGTGAATTAGCATCAGAGAAGAGAATTCTCTGATTGGCTGTTCATCCGAGTGAACCATTGTAGGAGAAAAGAAAATGAAGCGAGCAAAGCAAGCTGAACATGCAAAATAGGGGCACATTTTCAACTTTTGCAGATTTGCTCAACCTTCTCTCTGTTTCTGGATATATATATTTAAGTAGAGTGAACACTACTGCTGCCATCTTCTGTTATGGAATAGGTTGATTTTATCGTTCCTCAGAGACACAGAATGCACAGTGACTTTGTGGTGTATTCAAGTGCAACTTTTCACAGAAGACAGGACGCGACACTTGTTGCCAGGGCTTCCTCATGTCAGCTCAGGGAGTTTTTCCTTGAAACCATCACCTCTGGCTTGCTCAGTAGCTATGTGAGAAATTACAGAGTGCCTCTAAGCAGATTCCACTCCAAGGTAGGTGTTGGAACAAGTTCATCCCCCAAAAAAGTCTTATTATCCTAGGTACAATACATCTCGGTCTCAAAGGGGTACGTGACCATAACGATCATTCAGAAAAACATCTATTTAGAAAATCATATGACCCCAGCGTTCAGGTGGTCACGCCAGTAAGGACATCAATAATGTGAGAACGGAAAGTGATCACTTCAACTGTTATCCTTAATTTTCATTTAGAGTGAGATTTCATTTACATCACAGGTGGGAAAAACTGGTTTGAAAAGCAGCATTAAATGTCTGAGCTGTTATTGTTTGAGGTTTACTTTGACTCCGATGAACCTGAAGGGCTTCATGTACTTTCTCACTGCTATGCTGCAGTAAAGTTATTTTTCACTGTGATCTTCGACATCCTCTTCTTTTTTTTTTTTTTTCCCCCCCACAGGGACAAATTTAAATCTATATCGGGATTTCTGTAAAGCTGCTTTGGACAAAATCTTATCACGATATGGATAATTTCATACCTTGAAATGATATGCATCACGAGATATTACATTTTCTCTAAAACTGATGAAAAACATCTATACAAAATAACTGCATGCATTTATGGGACATAAATCCGCTGCTGAAAAGTGGCTTTTGCGACATTGACAATATAGAAAAACATCTATCAAGATATTTTTCTGTTGTCCTACAATACTTATCGCCTTATCGCCCCACCCTAATGTCCGATGTCAGAGGTGCTAAGTAAACTAGATAGGTACAGTTCATCACGACAAACTCTGATGTTGGCTTGACAAAGCCTGTTATATGAAACTGTTTTATAAGCTTAAAGATAGTTTGAAGTTGAAAGACAGAAAGAAAGGGTGATAGACAGACAGTTACTGGTAAAAAGATAGATGATAAATAGAGTAACACAAGTAGAAAGTCAGATGGATTAAGAGAATGACACAAGTAGACAGACAGGGAGTGAGTGCTAGTTGAAATACAGAAGGAGTGAGAGATTGATACAGGTAGACTGATAGAAAGAATTAAGACGAGAGAGAGAGTGTGTGTGTGCGCGCTACTGGTAGAGTGATGGACGGAGAGTGTGTGTGGCATTGATCGAGAGAGACATGAAGTGAGAGTCTCTCTTACAGGTACACTGAGTGAGAGGGACAGAAGAGGGGCTTCAGGCCGTGTGCACACACACGTGTGAGCGAGTTCTGATAGCTGGAGTTTGAAATCTTGAGCATTCCATCAATGGAAGTGTATGGGAGTGTTTGATCGTCTGCTACAGGAAAACCGTAAAGTTAACCACTCAGTTAGAAAAAAATACAGCAGGATCAGCCTGAACAGCCTTTGAACAGTTTGGTGGAAGTAGCTTGAAAGCTCAAGGAGTTATAACATTCAGAAATGGTCAAGCCAACATCATAAACTGAACTGAACTGAACTGAACAAGTGCTTCAGTTCGGCTCGGAGCGTCACAGCCCTTATACTTTTGTGCAAAATGTTTTTCTGAGATATTAGTCAATATTTTGACACACTATGGTAATAAATAACTAACCAAGTTGACTGCAGTATAAGACTTATTACTTACAAGAATACAGAGGATTGCCTTCTACAAAACTGCCGATAGCCTTTAAGCACACACACTTGCAGGAGACACAAAATAGACCACAACACCAATCCAGTTCCAATCAAACTTCAGTTGTGGCACAATTCTCTCTACTAGACCATCAAATTTACTACAAACACATTATTGCTGTAAGCATTCAAATTAGGTTTATTAGCCTAATCAAATAAGCTTACTGTGTGCAAAGCAGTTTCCATGTGACAGGTTTTAAAAAAAACAAACAAACAAACAAAAAAGCATTTATTAAAGCAGCTTAAATGAACTGCAGGAGTACGCTGTGCCAATGTCTCCCGTTTAAACGCATTTAGAGAGAAAGTCAAATGCACAGGAGAGAACACGGGCAGTGTTACGAAACAGCCAAATACTTTGCTGCCATTCAACTCCGTCAAGGGCGCAACCACAACCGTCTTCATAAAACTGGTCAGCTGCCAGGAAATAAAGGTCTTGCTCATTTTGTCTGTCGAGTATTTTAATCTACGGAAAAAAGGCCAAGATGCACAGCTCTATTTTGTATGACATGGTGCGCCTTTCTGTGGGTGACAGATAGAAGTATTACCTGGAATATTTCATCCTTGTGTGACTCGAAAGAATGAAGCTTCAGCTTCAGGTTGCGCAGATCCCACAGGGCCACAGTCTGTAGGAATAAACACGGGTGTCTACAAAGACTGCATCAAGTACACGTGTATGATGGTGTCAGGGGATTTAAACACATTCAATAATGAGTATGTATGTGTGTGTGTGTGTGTATATATATATATATTTTCCCTCTTCAGGTAACCATAGCAGAAATAGATACTTTACATAGACAAAGAGAACTATGTATATAACCCAATGTAGAATATGACAAGGCTGTGTGTGTGTGTGTGTGTGTGTGTGTTTGTTGTGCACTAGTGCTATAGAAACCTTATCTGCAGACCCGGTGGCTAGGATGAACTCGCTGTAGGGATTGAAGGACAGGCAGTTGACTTCAGCAGTGTGAGCATCCACTGAGTGACTGGGCTTAGCTGTGTTGTTGGATCTCGTGTCCCAGCTGTTAAAGACAAGAAGCGATTTCTCGTTAGATCATCGAATGACTTACAATCACGGTATCGTTGGATGGCTTTCAACAAGTTACCAAGAAAATGGTTTTCCCTAAGTCATTATTAATGCAACATACATGTGGCTATCAGGTCCAATACAATTTTAGGAATCAATCTCGTATCTAAGTTGGTATTGTTAGAATAAACTTTCTTTAATTAAAATTGTGACTGCAACAATAACTGTGGTAATGACTGTGGGTTTTATGCAGGCACAGTGCACTCTGTATGTAGCACTATTCAGGTTTTGTTCTGCTGACCAGAAGGAAGCAGATTCACATTTCAACGTGTGCCAAAGAACCACAGTTGGGCCCTTATAGAGGAAGTCATACAGTTTTATCATCTATTGAAGGTTTTTGTACTGAAGGTTATTCTCTAGGTTTTTTTTTTTTCCCCTCTCTGAGTCAGTCAATGTGGTGATTTGCTGCTGTTGAAATGTGAGCAGGAAGTCACTCTGCATTACAAACTGCTGAAAAGCTTCACCCAAGATATACAGACAAACATAATACCAGTGTTCAAAACAACTACACTGCGTTCACAACAACTGGGAACTCGAAATTTTCCAACACTGAACCTTCCCAGAGTAGAGCGTTCACGAGAACCCGGCCATCTCAGGTCAGAAACTCCGATTAGTGCTTACTTCAGTTTTAAAGTGGATGGGATACTTCACTGTTAATAGCTCTGAAAATTGAAATTGAGCAGTGTGATCAAAAGATCTTGGAGAAAGCAAATTATTATTTCAATTACTGAAGTATCACCCAGTATGCAGCAATTTCAAATATAAACAGAATCTCAAAAGACTGCTTAAAAACCTTAAATCACGCTGCTATTTCATGTTCTTACTTTTCATTATGAGCACTGTAATGCTGAAGTGACGTTACAAAACTGCAACTCAAAAATTTCTGACTTTCCAAGTAGGAATTACGAGTTGGAGAACCGTTCAAACAGATCTTTCCTACCGGGAAGTCAGAATACAGCATTAAAGCCAGAGCATTTCAGGAAAGTTTAAAGATTAGAGAAGTTAGAGCTGATCAGATCCCCTCTGTCTGTAGAAGTTTATTCACTTGGCATAAAGTGCCTGCTAAACAAGTAATGTACATGGCACTCAGCTGCTAGAGATCTGAGATTAGCCGTACTCACATCATAAGTTTCTGGTCATCGGCCACTGAGCCGAAAAGCGACTCATGCAGAAGGTGCCAGGACACGTCCTCCACTACGGCAGTGTGGCCTGTGAAGATGGTCTTGGCATCTACAATCTTTCCTTCCTTAGGAGACCCACTGATGTCCCATAGACAGATCGTCTGCAGAAAAATGACGTTCAGAAAACGCATCCATTTAACGGAGCTGAACTTTTTACTAAAGGCGTGCTCTAGAGATTCAGAACTCACGTGATCATCTGATGCACTGAGCAGGTTTCCACTCAGGTTGGGGTTCCAGGAAAGACCATAGCCCTCCTTCTGATGACCTCGGAGTCTCAGGTCTGGACTGCACTCACCGCTGGGGTCTACAGATGACGAGAAATAAAAAATTGATATGAAAGAAAGATCCAACAGTAGCTAGTCAGAACACCTTTCTCCATAGTCTATAGAATACATGCTTAACGATGCACTACGATTTACTTATTTTAAACACTCAAACATTCAAACATGTCGGCTATTATTTTCCCCCGCAATTCTTCACATTTATATCATATTTTTTTCTGCCAATTTACAGATTTATTTTAAAACAAGAGGATTCATGGATTTATCAGGAAAAAAAAAAAGAGGAAACTGCTGGGCTAAATGGTAGAAAGCATTGACTCACCCGGTTTGGACGGGTGTTTAGTGTAGTCAAAGACTAGCACATCAGATGTAGGAGTCTTCGTGGCGATTATGCAGGGGTTCTGTGGCATGTACCTCGCCCGGTTCACCTCACCCTCATGATTGATCTTTATCTCAATCTCAATCTTTCCGCTCACAGACCCAAAGCCTCCAAACTCTAAAGAGAGCGAGAGAAAGAGAAGTGGTCAGCGGTAAATGTTTGTATCCTAACTAGGAGTCGACAAACACTATATTCAACATTAAAGAAATGATTCTTTAAGAAAAAAATATCTAACAAGGGGACTTTAATCGTTAATGATACCACCAGAACCAATTTATTTTCCACTCTGATTTTTAGATCCTCCAGTAACGAAGTGAACCTCCAATTTATACCGAATAATCAGGAGTGAACGTACCTGCTGAAGAAACACACACAAAAAACCCAATTCAATATTAAATCAAGAAATATTTTCATTTAAAAAATGATAACAGACTAGCAAAACCTAACATGTATTTAGAGCTTTATTTGTCTGATTTACAATAAATATTTTCATCATGTCGTTACGTATTTATCAGTCACTATATATAAAAAAAAAAAAAACCTGACTTATGTAAGACAAACCTCCTTTTTCGCTGTCGTAGTGAGAAGCATCAAACTGAGCGTCGTCGTTGGGGATCTGAACACTAGCAATGACCAGGTGGTTCTGCTCATCTGAAGTGTGTGTTCCCAACACCAGTCTGTGAATTGCATAATCCTTTCCCTCCGGTCTAAACAAGAGATTAAACATGGATAAGGCTCTCAGAGATTTTAATAGTGTTTGGAAACTCAAGGAGAATTGATTCAAACACACAGGTCTACAGGGCTGTTTCACTATTTAAATGCACACTTGCACTATTTAAAATATTATTCCACATATCTAGAATGAAAATATATACTGTATGTGAAACATTGCTGGTCGTAACCACTGCGCTGACTTTACGTGTGACTTTGAAAAGGTTTTTTTTTTTTTTTTTTTTACCTGCTCACATCAGGCAACCACTGCACCGTTAGACTTGGCCATTCGAGAGCATGTGTCATGACCAGGTCATAGAGAAAAGGCGTGTTTTTCTTCCATATTTTGTATTCTTCATTTATTACTCGTTCCTCTACAGCATCATCATACACTAGAGGGAAAAAAAAAAAGAAAACCAGATCTACTCAGAGCACTGCAGCCACATCCAGATTACATACATGACTCTGTTTTACACAGTAATCGTGCTATAATGATGTTCATAAATGGTCAATGAAGACTTCACTGTTACAATTCCTCCATATTTACTCGCCCGCCGTTTGCTTCATTACAGTTTACTGGCTCCCTGCTGCTATGGTGAGAAACAGGTTTCTGGTTGAAAGCTAATAGTGACAGACGAAATACTGGAGGTTTACAGCAGACGGTTGGTCTGACGTTATAAGATATTCCACCTAATTAGCATGTTATTTTAATAATTTTCCGAGGAATTGTCATACAGCCTAAAGCTGATAGTAAATCATGCCTTTAATAATGAAATGACAAAATGTGAGTGTGTTGCATTTTAACTGTGGTGATTTCATTTAGCATATTTCTTTTTCCACCCTGAAATTAATTCCTGGCTGCATCACTGGCCAGACCACATTATGTGATTTACTTGTCTCTAATTTGCTGAAGTGTGAATTGATCCAGGCTACATTAAGATAACTAATTCACAGCATCAGTTTAATGTGCGTCGGTGCAGTACAGCCAGTCTGATGAGACTACACGTTACAGTTCCTACTAGGGCTGACCCATATGATAATATAGTATTGATAATATTACTCAAACCAGCCCTTCTGGTACCAACATCCATGCAGCGGTTAAAGTCACAGAGAGAACACTTCATCTTCATTCTGATGTTTGATGTGAATGTTAACTGAAGCTCTTGACTTGTATCTGCATGATCTTATGCACTGTGCTGCTGCCACCTGATCGGCTGATTGAATAACTGCATAAATAAAGTGAACAGTGAGTGTGTGTACAAACACAAATAAAATACAAACTGTGTATCATATATTGCGGAAATGTCAATAATCATGATATATTTTTGTCTTATCGCCCATCCTCTACATCCTCTTTCAGCGATGGATTTCTTGCAACATCACACACTGATGCTTTAACCAAAATTTTCTGACATTTCCAGAACTTTGTCATCGGCTGTCTTTGGTTGCAGTGACACTAAACCGCCCACCGGAATGGTTACAATGTGCAGCCCTCTCCTACTCTCCTCAGCCCTCTCCT
>CM040985.1:20912166-20923095 GCA_022985145.1 Pangasius djambal
CCCTCTCCTACTCTCCTCAGCACGCTCTTCGGCCCTCTCCTACTCTCCTCAGCACGCTCTTCAGCCCTCTCCTACTCTCCTCAGCCCTCTCCTACTCTCCTCAGCCCTCTCCTACTCTCCTCAGCTCTCTTCTCCTACTCTCCTCAGCTCTCTTCTCAGCTCTCTCCTACTCTCCTCAGCTCTCTCCTACTCTCCTCAGCTCTCTCCTCAGCCCTCTCCTCCTCTCCTCAGCACGCTCTTCAGCCCTCTCCTACTCTCCTCAGCTATTGGATGAAATCCAGGCTTTTAGAAAAGCCTGACTATGTTGAATTGGTTGGATGAAACGGCATGCTTTGCGCATGTACCAAGCCGTTAAAACAACGCATCCATACGTTCATATTGCTTAAAAAAAAAAAAAAAACACAACAACAACAAATTTTAATTCCAATTAAAATCCAATATGACCAATTATCTCAGTATGCGGGACACCTGGTCACCCTAAATACACCACAGAAAATTAAATATTTAATGTGACGTGTATATAATTCACTAATGCCAGCTTCCAAGCTCCAGTTATGGCTCTCACTTTTTATTAACCAGCAGGACCGAGTGATGCTAACGTTAACTCTCACTCAGGGTGTGAAAACGGTTCATGTTAAACCACTATACACTAAAAGCTGAATATTAAACACCCATATCGTACAGTATTTTATACCCAAGGCAGGGACACTGAGTAAAATAAAATAAATAAATAAAATAAATAAATAATAACAACTCGCCGACGGCGCCGCCAAAATTTAGCGAGTTAGCCGCTTAGCCACCAACGCAGAAAAGAAACAAAGCGCGCGCCCAAACGTTACCTTCTTTGTCTGCCATTTCTGAGTGCATCCAGCAGAACCGAGATTCAAACAAATCCGGATATGATGCCTGAAAGTAAACCACTCATTAAACGAAATATATTACTTCAGTGCAGTTGAACTTTCCCGAATTCTTTCACCCGATGCGCGCAACAACGAACGCGCCTGCGCGACAGACACGACATTCGAGCGCGCCACAACAAACGTCATCATTTCGCGCAGCTACCTTCTGTCTGTAAGTGTCGTAATTCGGCGGCTAACACGATGTGCTAAAATGTTATCAACAGATCCGTGCCAGTATTCGACAAGTGACCAGTTTCCCGTTAAGACTTCAGTTCTTTCCTCTGAGAATCAGCATGAAGTTGCAGAAATGCAGAAACCTGCGCCACTGAGGTCTGAGAATGATGCCTGTGTAGTCACCACTATGTTGACTGTTTACTAGTAGGATTAGTAGAAGCAGTAATGGTTTTGGACGTAGCCTATCCCTAAAATAATCTGATTGTGTAATGAAACATTTTCTAATTTCTCTTTTCTGTGTGTTTAGTGGCAAGCAACGACGGGCCTGTCTGAAAAGGGAAAGAAGAAAAAGAAAACGTCAAGCACTTGCTAAACTCAGAGAGTGTGCTAGTATGTTTGTCCCTTTCTAACCTCATGTACTTCAGTTAAACCTAAACTTTGGTTACTTGATGTTTCCAAAATCTAAAAGTAAATCTAAAAGCCCAAAAATGAAGTGGAATAATAATGTTACTGATCCTGTGCAGGTGCGGGTGCTGGTGCTGATCAGTTTGAAATTGAGCAAGACCAAGATGATGATGAAAATGAGGATGAAGAGCAGAGGTAGGCGGTTTGTCCATGCTTGCAATGATCAGCTGTCACTCTGCTTATTATTACTGCAGCACTGAAAAGTTGTGTGTTCGACAATATGTTTAGAGAGCAAGAGCGTTTACACCAGGAATGGCTGGAGAGAGAGAGAACAGCTCAAGAGGAATTTAGGCTGAAGAAAGAGAAAGAAGAGGCCGCTCGAAAGAAAAAGGAGGACGAAGAGGTAATGCAGGAGTTGATTTTTTTTAAAAAAGGTGTTGATTTATTTTCTACTAATGTGTTAAACCTTATTTGTCTTGATTTTTGTTTATTATTCACTGCAGAGGAGGATCAAGGAGGAATGGGAGGAGCAGCAGAGAAAGGAAAGAGAGCTGCAGGAGCAGAAACAGCAGGAGAAGAGAGACAGAGAGGTGATCCGTGCTTTCGGAGGATAAAGTCAAAGAGGCTGATACCTATATATCCTCTCACTCTCAGCTTTCACATGTACAACAGGTTTTCACAATGGAGCATGTTCTAAATATGCATATCCACCCAGATCCTGGTTTATTAGATACCTTATACCTACACTCATTACCTGTGCCTTTTATTTATGAGATATACCTGCTTTTCATTCAAGTATTCACCCCCTGTGGACTTTTCCACGTTGTGTAGTGTTACACCCTGGAATACTTATGCACTGCATTGTAGGTGCGCCTTGTTGGGAACACAACTACTAACTCTAGTCTAAATGTTGCTATGCACAATTTGCCAGCCATCCTCTACCCCTTCCTATAGTGGAAAGGCACCACAGTAGGACTACTGATGCCCGGATATTATTCAGATGGTGGAGCATTCTTTGCTGGCATAGTAGTGCAGTGCTTTTACAAAATTTATGCTCTTACTCAGGGGAAGTATTGTTGGGAATTTTAAAGCAACATGAATTGAGAACACCTCACAGCCAAAAAAAGAAAAAAAAATCCATCTAATAATCAGTCCTTTGGTAAGAACGCAAAATGTGGATAGAACAAAAGAAGCTATAGTTTGTAACATAATAAAGTCGGTCAAGCAGCACTGATCCACTCTTACCACCAAAATACCACAACCATGTGATATCAGGTCATGGTGGTTCCTTTCCATGAATCGAGAGGAGGTGGGCTGACAAAATGAACTGTTTTACGACCTACAGTTAGTAATTGAAAAACTGTATTAAATTGCACCTATTACAGTAGGTTTACATATTAATCTGGCCACAGAGTGTATATTATTGTATTTTATTCAATTGAATCAGCTGGTCATGAATGAAATAGACAAAAGTGTTTCTCATTACTAATAATATAAAGAACATACTTTGGTTTCTGGAAAGAATGTTTTTATCAAGGATGAACTTGAAAAAAGATATGCGAATGAGGTATACATCTATAAGAGTTTGAGAGCGTCTTCATGCTTGCTTTTAGCAAGTTCTAGCAGTTCATTGCATTTCTCAGGAATTCAGTTGAGAAGTTTGTTCCTCCATCTTGGAACCACACAGCGGTGGCATCACTAGATGCTCACAGATTGTAGTGAGAAGGATGGAGCTTAAGGTTCCATTGTTTTGCCTAGTGGCAGGCATCAAGGACAACAACGTGCATGTTCTGCAGTGGATTAATAGTGCAAGCTATAAATAGTGCAGGCCAGTTAGTACAGAGCTGCTATAGATAAGATGTGAGAACTTATCTGATAACTTAGCTGTAGACAGAACTTGGAACAAAATTTTATATTGGGTGCGTCTGGGACCAAATGAGCAAATCTGATGACTGTATTACAAATTTCTCTCTCTCTCTCTCTCTCTCTTTTTTATTTTTATTTTTATTTTTTATTTTAGTTTTTATTTATTTAATAAAAGAATCCGGTCCTTTCTAACACATTATTTAGTTAAAATAAAGTGATGGAAAGCTTAGTCATCCCGTCCTCTATCACGATGTTGACACATTATGAATCATTCAGTTTGTTCTGTCTGCCAGTTCACTACTTGACGCTTCTGGGCATCTCAACCGTTCTCTGTTTTGGAATTGAACGGAATGGGGAAAGGCGAAGAAGACATGCACTAGTAGCAGAAACCAGAGCTCCTACTGGGAAATTTCAAGATGCTTCGGTTTAGGTGTAGTCAAACAAATATGATACGATATCCGTATTTATAAACTGAAAAAATAAAAAAGCATTATTCATGATTGTCTGCACACACTGTCAGCTTCCAGAGTCATTTTGGTTGTCTTGATTGTGACGAATAATGGTTGCTTCCTTAACTAAGATACACACAAAAGAAAGAGTGACAGGCCTGTGGGCATCTTCTTCATCTGAAGACAATGTATCTTTTGATTAAAAGTTCAACAATAATGTTTTGCCACCTACATTTCCACTGTCTATATACAATTTGCCACCAGGGAAAATGTGCTTTGGCAGAATGCATTCATGTTTATTCATGCAGCGGTCTTAACTAATACTAACAGATATCTGTAGCTGACTGCAGGTTTTTACGAGTCATACTGTGTGTTTGCACCATTTATAGGAAGCTGTACAGAAACTGTTGGATCAAGCAGAAAGCCAGGTATCCATGAACACTTTTGTGCAGAAATATTTACAGGGATAAATACATAGAGGTATGGCTTGGTTAATATTCTGATTTGTGGTTGCATGTTTTCCAGTTGGAAAATGGAGGTTCTTGGAAAAACCCTGATGCTCCATTGGATTATGGGACAGAAAAGGACAAGGCAAACTGCCCCTTTTTCATCAAGACTGGAGCTTGCAGATTTGGAGACAGGTAAGATAAATTACAGCTGTGTCAATTTTTGTGTTAAAAGAAGAGGAAGTGTTCGTCATATTTCCAACGAATTTCTGATGACTTTTTCTTCTGCTTGGTCTTTTTATAAACAGGTGCTCTCGAAAACACGATCACCCATCATCAAGCAGCACTTTGATGGTCCGGGGTATGTTTGTGACATTCGCCATGGAGCAGAGCAGACGTGACGACTATGATACAGACGCGAGTCTCGAGTACAGCGAGGATGAGATGCGGCAGCAATTTCTGGACTTCTATGATGACGTTCTTCCAGAATTCAGGAATGCAGGCAAAGTTGTGCAGTTCAAGGTAATAAAACCTAGATGGAAAGTCAAAACTATAGTGGGTGTCGGGCATTAAACTATCTCTTGCATTGTTTCAGGTGAGCTGCAACTTTGAACCCCACTTAAGAGGCAATGTTTATGTACAGTATGACACGTGAGTAAAATTAATAAATCCTTTCACAGTTAGTCACGCCGTATGATTGGTTTGCTTTTTGCAAGATACAGATTAAAATGCATTTTGGCTACTTTTTTGTGTGCAGTGAGGATCAGTGCAAAGAGGCTTTTATGATGTTTAATGGACGGTGGTATGCAGGGAGGCAGCTGCAGTGTGAGTTCTCTCCTGTGACCAAGTGGAAAATGGCAATATGTGGTAAGCATTCGTTTTTTTTTTTTTAAGCATAAGAAAAACATTCACTGTTAGGAGATGGTTTGCATTTAAACTACAGCTGCTACAGTAATTATTTATTTGTAGCAATAGCAGTTATAGACAAATTATTCAGGGGACCTGAACACTGACATTAAAGACTTGGTAAAGATTAGTCTGATATTTTGAAGAAGTCAAATAATTCATTAAACTAGGGAGTGTAATTTGTCTACTTTGATGTGGGCACTAGACAGTGGCAGCTCGTCCATAGGTGCAAGTAGGGCAGATCCCCACTATATACTGTACATCAGCCATTCAAGAAATGTTAATCCTCATAACCTCCTCATTCACAAACCCATAGATTTTAAATTGTTAAAATAATAATTACCCTTTTTGTGTGATCAACAATTTATTTATTTTTTTTAAATTGCTATTTGACAGATAGAAGCCAGCTTGCCATTGATTTGCTTGCTTTTCTAGATGTTTTGCAATCATAGGACAGTGCACATGCTACACAATTCCGCTCCATAGATTTATTATTGCACCTAGAGACCCAGTGGGGCAGGAATCATGCTGCCCCAAGCTCACACTATGAACGTTTTCAGTGGCGGAGGAGCAATGGACAGGACGGGTATTGACAGGGTTGACAAGATCACATTTTTACGCCAGTTTGGGTTCGTTTAAAAATACTCTACAGCCACCATGATCTTGTTTTATGGCAAATAATCTGAATTAAATATAACAGTTGTCTGCAAATAAAGGCAAAATGTAAGCGCAGACAATGTGTCCATACTGTACAGAACCATTTCTACTGTAAGATATATTGCAAAAATTGCGAGGGAAAATGGGTTTATGGAGTGGTGTAATGTCTGTACATCACTTTTCCAGATTCTTTGGGCTAGTTTCAGGTCTTTTGTGTGGTTTTTGAGGTGTAGTTGGACTGGAAATTTTGCTGAAACCAGGTAACCCGTTAATGGCAAAGGGAAATGCACCTACCATATGAAATACACCAAAGGTATGTCAAAAACCACACAAAACTAGCTGCTGGACTGTATGCTGGACGACTGTCAGCCCTCAACTGCCTGTCACAGGGTTATTCTAACAATTCAATAGATATTAGCCTGTATCATAAGTCGAGTGCGATCGACTCTCGACTTAATTTAATGTTTGCGGCTATGTTGTTATTAATGCCGTCCAGCCCCACTAAAATCTATGGTCACGAGCAGCTGACAGTCTTTTTGAAAAAGAATAATCAGGAAAGGGCTGCAAGTATTACATCACTGTACCTCTACTTCAGTTGGCTTTACTGTGTTAGATATTGCAGCAGAAATATTTGAAAATCCCACACTGGTTTTAAAACTTTTTTATTTTAAATTTCAGGACTTTTTGACAGGCGTAAGTGTCCAAAGGGGAAACATTGTAACTTCCTCCATGTGTTTCAAAACCCGGGTAATGAATTCTGGGAGGCAGACCGTGACCTCCATTTGTCCTCTGACCGTGGCGGAGGCCTCAGCGGACGGCACAGGTCACTGTCGCAGCGTGGCTATAGCCCTGAACAATCTCGCAACAGACAGAGTGACAGGACGAGCCGTAGTCGTGAGAAGCAGAGCTACAGGTGGAGGTGGAGTCGCAGCAGAGAGAGGCGGAGTCGCAGCAGAAGCAGAGAGAGTCGGAGGGCTCATCATTCTCGGAGAAGGGAAGAAGGTTCCTTAAATGATCGGGGCAGGAGAAGCAGAAGCCCTGAGAGACGCAGATCACGTAGCAGAGGCAGAGAGACAAATTCTCAGAGTGGAGGTCGCCATTTGCATGCAGACTCGAGAACAGGATCTTGTAGGAGATCAGAATCAAACACCCCTGAAGAGCAATTCAAAAATGGCTCCATCAAGAGGAAGAGTAAGCGGAGTAAGAGCAAAAGCCCCAAAACTGGCGACGTTTCCTCGCCGGATGCGAACACCTCCTTACATCACCACAAACGCTCGAAAAAGAGCAAGAAAAAGAAAAAGAGCAAAAAGAAACAAAAGCGAAAGAGGAGCAAATCTCGCAGCGTCAGCTCTTCAGCAGCTTCTGCTATAGAGTCAGAGGACAATGAAGATCAAGAGACACCAAAAAATGAAGATAAACAAAACACAGAACAGGCTGGAGAGGATGCCGAGATTGGTGAGAACCTCGTCTCGCTCCAAGATAATAAGGAAATTAAAGCAAGTACACCTGCCAGCTTTGCTACTGAAAGTGGCCCTGATTAATGAGCGTATAGGAAAAGACATTGCTGTATTTCCAGTTTTTGGCTGTTTTGGTTTCAACAAAACTCTCTCGGTTTTGATATGTAAATAAATGTGATTAACATTTTGTGAGCTTTTTTTATGATATTTATGGTTTCCAACAGAGATTAAACTTTAGCCTGGTTTAAACAACTTTTATCTATTAACCCAGTTGTACCAAACCTTAATTTAATCTGGGTTTGTAGTAATTGAATCCATTTTTATAGTAACTTGGATTAACTTTAGTCCTGTTGCTAGAAGACATTTTTATGCTTCCTTTTAGAAAGAAAGAAAAAATGAAAATAAAAACAGGATTGATAATGCCTTGTCTCAAGAGTGAAGTGGGCAAGGTTTATTTGATTAGACAGAATTAATCCCAGGTCAAATTTTTAATCAAAGATAAGAGGTTTTAATAAGAGGCGTGTGTTTAATGAGTGGTGCAACACAAATTGGATCAACAAAGCCTCGATTAAATTCAAATCTTCAATCTTAAATCTCATAGATTCAATCTTTTAGTTGGATCTTAATCTCTTTTTTTTAATGAAATATGCTAGAAACTAAGAAATTCTACTTAGACAGAAAGAGATAATGCAGTTTAAGATTGTAGTATCGTTACATTTTAAATGATTTTCTCTGGAGTTTCACTTTAATCTCACTTCAGTCATGGTTGGTGCAGCGCACCCTGAATATGTCTAGTAAATTTACTACATAATTGAAAGTATTTGTCTGTTACCCATTAATATTGTCTGATAGACATCTGCTTTTGGTAAGCTGATCTGTGAGTTCTGGTTTCATAAGCATACAGCATCAGTTCTTTTGTCTTCATGGTGATGAACAGATGGAAACACCCCATCTGGAATCAACTGTGTACCTTTGGTTGGTTTCTTTTGGTCATGGATTAATAATGCAGTGACTCACAGCTGGCACAGAAGCAGCCGCCAAGGTAATTAATTCTGATGTATTTAAAGCCATGATTCTGAAAGCGGGGTCCAGAGACCCCCAGAGGTCGGTGAAGCATATTTAAAATTTAGTTACAACCCACCTTTATCAAAGTTATTTTATTTGTTATTGAGTTCTCGTAGATATTAAGTTTATTGTGTTTTATGCAACGTGTCCCCAAAGTCTCTATACATAGGAGAAATTAACGCTTTTTAGCTAAATGTAGCTTTACTTATAAAACATCCTCTACATGATTGCCATTTCTTTCTACTCATGATGAGCTTGTGTTAACACATCTGGTGTTATGCATGTAATCGCATATCCATCGCAACCTTGCGACAGCTTCCTGATCCAGCCATGAGAATGATTTCAATCCGTTCTTCTTTGTCTTAAAGGCTATATGAAAAAATACATAAAATATAAACGAAGTATGAAAACTTTTGGAAGGCATTTTGCTAAAAAAAAAAAAAAAAAAGTTAATTTCCCTTGTGTATGGAGACTTTTGAGACACCCTGTAGTTTAAGGGGTTCCTGCCTGCAAAACCTTTGAGAACTCCTCCTCTCAAAATTAGTATCTTCTTTATTATTAACCATCCCGGGATTTTTACACACAACAGGCTGTAGAGTTCATACAGAATGGTGCGAAAAACAATAAGCATCCACTGAGCGGAAATGCCTTGCTGATGAGAGCAGTCCAAGGAGAATGGTCAGACTGGTATGAGCTGGCATAAAGGCGACGGTAACTCAGATAGCCACTCTTTACAACTGTGTTGAGCAGAAAGGCATCTCACAACACATAACACAACGAATCTTAAGGTGGATGAGCTCGAACAGCAGGTGACACCATCAGGTTCCACTCCTGTCACCCAAGAACAGGAATCTAAGGCTACGGTATTGAAACTGGACAGTTGAAGATTTAAAAAAAATGCCTGAAAAACACCTTTTATTTCAAATCCATAGTATTCATAGTATCCACAGAGTGCTGGAGTCAAAACAACAGCATCTATCATTGTTTAATACAGACTGGACTACAAATATAACCATATATGAAGATGTGAAAAAAAGAGAGAGAGAAAGGTTATTGTTGATGCAACAGTGCATTTTATTTTGAAGGACCATCTTTTTTTTCTTTTCTCAAAGAGATAGACTAGGCAGTGAACCACAGTGTCATCTAGAAATTATTGATACAAACAAGACAGGAGAAAGGCAAATTCTTTGGTATTGAAAAGAAACTGAAACCTGGGAGGCATTTAATGAAGTTAGCCAGGCAATATAGGACACAACACAGTCCAGGAAGAACGTCCCTAATATCTTTTTGTAGCAGTTTGTCTTCAAGATCAGTGTACAATCTCAATAATGGTGCCATGTTTAACTGTGGAAAAGAAGCAACAATAGGGATCATCTATTCAAAGTTGAGCAAATGTTTGAGCAAGAGTGTTAAGATACCCATTTAACTGAGGAATTATTCATGAAACACCTTGACAATACAAAGTATGTACTTATCCATAATCCTGATGGCAGGTGGTAGACGTTTACAGTGTTATCGGTAGAACCTTTTCTAATACTGGCATGAATAACTTATTTCACAGAATACAGTCCACTAATGTAAATACTTATGCCTTTGTGTGCCATCACACTTATAATCGATCTTTTCCACATAATATTGTTTGATAGAAAAAAAAGAGTACTTGATACCAATGTGACCTACACAAACATGCCTAGTTCATACCCAGTAAAATTTAAGCTGAAATTTTAAAAACCCAGTTGTGAAGGTGTGTCTTAAGGCAGTGAAGGACACAAAGTGAGGTAACGAAAATAACTGTCATAATATAACGAGTACATTTAGTCTTCTGGATCCACAGATTGCTTTGTTGTTCCATATCATATACAAACTGACTTAGAACTGAAGGCAAGTGAAAATGGATTAATCAAAGAATACTAGGGGGAAAAAACAAGTTGCATATTTCACTAAATCCAGAAACTGTGGTTTTTGTGTGACTTCAATATAAGATCGACACACGTATACTGAAAAGGCAGAAAAGGAGAGTGTTCCTTCTTATTTTGCAGACTTCTAGAGTTTTATGTGAGTCCAATCTCCTCCAGTACACTGCGTGGGGCTTCTGCTTCCTGGATAGATGTAAAATGGGGTAAATGAATGAATAAAATAAAATAAAGCAAGCACACTTGTTAACACAGACAAAATCCATGCAGCCATTTTGCTAAGAAATTTACCATACTGATGATAATAATACCAAACTAGACCATTTTATAATGTTAGAATAAAATAACATGCAGCTGATTATACACTATATGGCCAAAAGTATGTGGTTCTTCCCCAAACTGTTGCCACAAAATTGGAAGCACACAATTGTATACAATGTCTTTGTATGTTGTAGCTTTACAGTTTCCCTTCACTGGAGCTAAGAAGCCCAAACCTGTTCCAGCATGACGATGCCCCTGTGCACAAAGCGAGCTCCATGAAGACATGGTGTGTGAAGGTTGGAGTGGAAGAACTCGAGTGTCCTGCACAGAGCCCTGACCTCAACCCCACTGAACACCTTTGGGATGAACTGGAACACCGACTGCACCCCAGACCTCCTCACCAACATCAGTGCCTGACCTCACTAATGCTC
>CM040985.1:20928313-20951388 GCA_022985145.1 Pangasius djambal
CCTTCAAACACGGCTTGGCTTCACTCACCATAAACATCACCGGAAAATCACCCCAAACCATCTCATCTCTCGCCTTTTATCGTCTTTTACCCATTTTTATGTGTCTTATGGCAGTGTTGAAAGGCATCTGACTAGCAGCTCTACACTGCCTCCTATTGGAGAAAGGTTGAAATTACAGCTTTATATTCCTAAAGAGAAAGTCACGGCCAGCAGGAGGCGCTGTTTGAACAGCACTTGGCTCTTAAAACAAACACAGAAGACAAATATAATGGAATTGGATTTATTCTAAAGTATCTCTATGTTTATTAAGCAGTAATGTTGAGTGATTGTGCAGCTTTCACAGTATTGATTCGCAATTGCTTGTGTTAAAAAAAAAACTATAGGAAAGCAGATTATCATACATTACATTACAATATATTATATTATACTATGAAACATTATATTATATAAGTTTATTTGTTAATTCTTAATTCTTAATCATCAGTGAGTCAGAAATGGTTGTTAGTGATGGAGCGTGAGATTATGGAACTTGTTTCCCCGCTCATATTTTCATCCAGAATTTGTGCTACTTGTTTTAACAACAGTTCCAGTGGCCCTGAGTAGACGAGGAGCCCGACTGGACCCCAGAGAACAAAAAAGAATTATGGAGAATCTTTTGTCCGGGGGTCAAAATTTTACACTGGTGCCTGTGGGCCATACTGATAGTGTAAACCGTCTTGTCAGAAAAAGCTGCCAGTATAAAACTATATGTACGATATTTTAATAAGCTCTCTTATGATCTTATGATCAAAAAAGCCTTCAGCATTGAAATACGTGAAGAAGCATCCATTTTTCCGGGTGTGCAAATGTGAAGTGCGTATGCACAGAGACACTTAGTAGGACATCCTGGTAGGAAACGCAGCAGTGTCCACCTGCAGTTTTGTTTTTGTCGCTTGATAACAGGACTGTAGTGATTTCCTTAAGATTTTGGATTCTCAGGATTTATTAGTTATCCACAGATAAGCGTTTTCAGATCTGCATTGTTGTCTATATGCCACACTGGAGCTCGTTATGGGTGCTCAAGTGAGAAAATATCAAGTAAGAGGATTTGAGGATTAGAACTTTTGTTATTGTTGTTGTTGTAGAAATCATGTAGTGTATGCCTATGATTTGATTACACTCTATGGCCAAAAGTCTGTGGAAACCTGACCATCACACCCATATGTGCTCCTTCCTCAGTCTGCTGCCACAAAGTTAGAAGCACACAATTGTATAGAATGTCTTCATATCCTGTAGCTTTACAGTTTCCCTTCACTGGAGCTAAGAGACTCAAACATGGTCCAGCATGACGATGCCCCTGTGCATAAAGCGAGCTCCATGAAGACACCTTTTGCCAAGGCTGGAGTGGAAGAACTTGGGTCATTCATGATTATTAAAATCAAAATGAATCTAGAATAATGAAAAGCAAGCAGAGCAGTTTACGAGCACTTTATGTAATATTTATTGTTTTAAAGCCAAAAAATTTAACATGCTTTGAACTTTCCATTTCAAAACGAAAAACGAATGAACACAATGAACATGTACATCAACCAAAAAACACATTTAACCACAATTCATGCTTTCAGGATCATTTTTTTTATCACTATTTATTACAATAATACAACATATCAACATTCATTATACAAAGTCACCATCAACAATTTAACACATCATTGAAAAAAAGAGAAATAAAGAATAAATTAAAACAAAGACAAAATAGGGAAAGGAAAGGAGCGAGACGACAGACAGAATTACATAAAAATATCAAATAATATTGTTTGGCTTCAATTTCACAGAATGTCAATACAGGCCTAGAATTTTTTATTATATTTACATTTATGAATAAATAATTTTGCCATAATACTAATAAAATTAATGACATGATATTGATTATTCTTGCTGTTATCATATGTACTAAAGCCAAACACTACATCAGCTAGACAAAGACTAAAATCTGACTCAGTATGGTCTAAAATAAAACTACTGAGATCTTTGCAGAATTTGTGTGTGTGTGTGTGTGGAGTCAGGAGCCAATGAGTGTAGAACAACATATACTTAATTTTGTATTTATTATTTACAGCATATGCTGTACATAAGGGTTGTCCAATCTTATCCAGAAAGGGCCAGTGTGGGTTTAGGTCTTCATTCCTACCAAGCAGAAGCCACACCTGATTTAAGCAATATCGCATGAGCAAGAGTGCGGTTATTCTGAATAAATATGGCTGTGATCTGGCCGTATATTCAGTTTAACCGTGATAGCGAGTGCGATATTGCTTTTATACAGCAGTTCTATAAACAAGAAATTAATATTGAGTAAATAACATTTCGCACACAATATGGCCAAACGTCCTGTTTATTTTTGCTCTTCTAGTGGAAATAGATCCCGAATAAGCTACACTCACTTTAAAGCGCGTCAGCTAGCTGGCTAACTAGCTCACACTGATTTGTACATTCCTGTTAAAGGCGCTTTCAGCGAAATTGGCTTCCCTTCTTCCTTTTCATCTTCATCTGACAAGCTTTCATATTTTAAGTCAAAAGTTATATTTCTGAAAAGTATCATTTGCCATGTCCACTGATGATGTTGTTAACTCTACTGTAGTAACGGTTTCAAACTAGGAAGCGGAATTTTACGTGGCGAACGCAGACAAGCGGAGTGATACACACAGTGAAACATCCCAGTGTGGTTAGAGGAAATATAGGCAATCTTAGATCTCCCCTCGACCAATCAGATTAGTGGATCAGAACTAACTGCTTTGTAATGTCCACTGAAAGCCAAGATCAACTAATTAAACGGGGGGCGTTAGATGTGGCTTCTGCTCTACATGTTCTCCCTTACGCTCTACACATTTTCTCAGTTGCTGTTTCATGTTTTTGCCCATTTTTCCTCAACATATTCCCATTATTTCCTGACTTTTTTGGACACCCTGTACAATAAAAAAAAACAATAATCTCTCTCTATAGCCTCTATATAAAAAAATACGTAACACATGTAAACAAACTGAAAGCAATGCACTTGGATATTGTGCAAATGTGCAAGGAAGTGTAAGAAAGAATCATTTTAAAAGATATTTCCCTAATCTTATTAGTAAGCAGGTGCTTCTATGGTAAGGATAAAGTCCATATTTTGTGTATTTGCAAATTAAATTCAAGACACTACACAGCATTAGCACGCGTTTCCTCAAGGGGGTGGGGGTGGGGATGGGGGTGGGGGCGGGGGCGGGTTGGTGGCGGTGGGGGCGCTTCTACGTGATTACGTCATGTCACGGCGAGAGCGCGCACGTACGCACTGGCCGCTATTTCGGTTGATTTGAAGTGAGAGGGGAAGACGACGGGAGGCAGTTAGCAGCAAATCCAGCTAGTTTATGTTGCTGTTTCTGAGCCGTCAGGTTTCTCTCTCGCTCTCAGTCGTACGACAGGTCAAAGCAGGAGCTCGTATTTTGCACTCGAAGCCTGTTTGTTTGTGTGTCAGAGCAAGTGCTCGGTGTAGTCCGCTTTCTGCTGTCGCTCCCAGCCCGACTCGAGTCAGCATGCCTGAGAGGAGGCCCTTCGTGCGGCTGCCTACTGACGTTTACCCCGTTAACTATGCGCTGTGTCTCAAACCCGACCTGATTGACTTCACTTTCGAGGGCAAGCTGGAAGCCGAGGTGGAGGTAGGCTTGCTTTTAATGCACTGTGCACAGAAACCCTGTCCAAGTCCAGAGACGCTCAGGGCTGGTGAAGGTCCACAGTTAGTGCTCTCCTGCTGCTAAAGCTAACTGGCCTGAAAAGAGCTAGTCATTTAGCGGGTTACCTTAGCTGTCCTGATAGCCAGTTTGCCTTGCGCGCATGAGCGTGGTGAGGTTAACGGAGATCTCTGGTGAGCTGCTAGAGTTAGCTGGTTAGTGAAGTGAAGTGAAGTGAGGCGTGTGTGTGTGTGTGTGTGTTAGCTTCAACACGTTAGCTCATCTAGCTCTTCAGTTACATTTCAGTGGAAGGCTTATGGAAGTCCTCTAGCTCCTATCAGCAGACTAACCTGCTCACTGTGCCTGTTTTCTGCCAAAACAAGCCCCAACTGACTTTTCTTTAGAACAAAAACAAATCTTTCAACAGTGTCATTTTCTAAATAGTTGTCTTGTGTTTTTTTGTTTGTTTTTTGGTAGGTGTCTTATTTGTTTGCTTGCTAACTCCCAAATCTCTTCTAGCTAGTAAGTGACAGTGCAAATCCGAGAGAGTGAAGCTGGACATGTCCCGTGTACTCGCTTTACTTTAAACACTAGGGTTTGTTTTGCACTAGTGATCATCATCAGTGTGCTTGGATGAAGCACGAGTCCTCTATTTTGTCTGATTTGCTCACTTTTCCCCTCAGATTATTCTTGTATCAACACTCCAAATACACTCTTACTAACAAGGTTTCTAAAAGCCAAGCTTTCTAGCCTTCTCAGGAATGTGTCTCTTCCAAAAAAAAAAAAAATGTGGTTTTGCAGCTTTTTGGACCTGTTAGGTAGTGATAAGGACATTGATATGATAGTTTTGTTTTGTTTTGTTTTCTCAAGATTTGCTATTTCAAAATGAGAATATGTCGACATACTGAATCAGATCATGGCCATTTTACGCCATTTCATAAGGACTTTAAGTGACAAACTGAACAACCATTCATGGAGTTAATCAGATGGATTTTTTTAATTTATTTATTTTTAATTTTATTCTTTAGCAGTACTAAAGATTTTAAAATCCATCCATAAATGCTTATTTACACCTTCTGTAATTTTGTTAGGATCAGAATCTGATCCGAATCATTGTTAAGCCCAAGTTATGAAGCAACTGATATTAACACAAACTTGAGGGTTTAGTGTGATCACGTGCGACTCTTATAACACGCTGTGGTTCTGTCTTAGTTCCACACTCCTGCCTTTTGCTGTTTTGTTGTGCTTTCTATTTTTACTCCGTACTCACAGCTGCGTGATTGTGTGATGGCAGAATGTTTTGAGCAAGTAAGCAAAGCTCATTAGTGTGGCATTGATCTGTGGAGTATGGGTGATTTCTGGGTCTTTATTTAGCAAAAAATGGTTTGTCGCGTTTTTTTTATTTATTTATTTTTTTTAATAGGCCACCACAATGGCGCGCGTCGAGCTGCTTTGCGTCTCAACCCCATTGTGAAATTTCCCCTGCTGGTCTCAGTGTGGCCTCTGTGCTGTGAGATTAACTCCATTTCCATAATGCCACAAACCGTGACAATTCAGACCGCCTGAGTTCTCTGTCACATGTACAGGTTTCTTACTGCGTCCAGGTCACATCCAGGCATGACAAGCCTAATTTGCCTCGCCTCATCTGAGTCCACTGTGGTCATTTTTCGTGCATGTGGGAAGAAAAAAAACCCTCTGTCTCGTGTGATAAATTGCTGTCAGAGTCTGAAAAATAGAATCTGTCCTCATCTAGGTAGGTTATGTAGGATATATCGATTGTTTCTCTCCCTAAGTACAAAAGTCTTTCAGGCCTCAGGGATGAATATCTCAGATTTCATGCCAGTATTTTTGCATTGCAGAGGCTTGTGAAGAAATGAGCTGCAAAGAGGGGTCATTGTGTTGGCAAACCAACTAACTTTTTAAATTAGCGTTTATTACAACGGCACCACAATTATCTAACCAGCTCCGTCACCAAGGTCTTTAACTCTCCTCAGCTAGGATGGAGAAGTTATGCAAAGTTAAGAGTTGGTTCAAATCTAGGTTGTTTTAGCTTAAAACAAAAAGACGCAAAAAGACACATGCTCAATTCTTAGCATGCTGCGTTGGATCATTTCTGAAAGATATTCTACATTAAATATAGTTGTGATGGCCAGTTTAATGAATCAAAACATTTCCTGGTAAGGCAACAGTCCTGTGTGTGTATATAAGCTGCGGAAATAAAGAATTGAATATTTTTAAATACAGTTACATTTCTAAACTTGTCCGATTCTTACAAAATTGTTGTATTCACTCTGTCTTTAATTTTTGGATTCTCTATTTATTTTTCCTTTTTTTTTTTTTAATCTGTATTTTTATTTCCGTACTTCTGCCAATCACTTGTCCTGGTGTCATCTTATTCCACCTGAATGATCGATGATAGGCTCTGTGGATCAGGTGTACATGCCTTGCTCTAACACCAGTTGCTTTGAATGCTTTAAGACTCTAATGGCTGCAAAAAGGCAACAGATGGCAGGGAATCTGAGACCCTTGGCTGAAACTGCCGGTCTGGATGAATGGCTCTTGAGTACGGAGGCTCTGGCTGACAGTTTGGTCCATAGCCATATTTTCATTAGTGATAGATTTTAGAAGGAACAGATTTTAAGTGTTATTGCTATAGGTTAATGATTGTTTTGAGGTTGTGTTGTAATGTTTGGGTTGCTGCAGAGTTTATTAAAAAGAAGTGAGCCACTAACTGAGTAAAGCTTTCTTAGGACACTTTGACACCTATTAGTCCGTTTTGGTTTGCTTCATATTTGGTTTGGTTTGGTTTTACACTGCATGTAATTAAACAAACCAAAAAGGGGTGTGTACTTGCAGTGAAAACGTACTAGTGAAAAAATAGAGTCAGAAATATAAGGACAACAAAATCACAAATCACCAGAGCACGGAGAATTCAGATTCAGCGTAAGATACATTAATAGAGATAAGAATGTCGATAAGAAAATTTAAAAGGAAAACCGTGCTTTCAAATGGCACAACAGAAAAGCGGTGGCCTATCGTCTCGAAGATCGCGAGTCGCCGGAATCCCGGCCGATGCCACAGCCGTCTGTGGTCAAAAGTCCAAGAGAACAAACTGGACCGTACTCTCTGAGTGGGAGGGGCATTCTCTCTGTCCCCTGTCAATCACAGTGGCACTAGCCAATCATGGCTGTCTGTGAGCTCATGCATGCAGAAGAGGGCAGATAGCGCTTTCCTTTAGTGTTTTACGCTACCCCATGTTTGAAAAGATGCAGCTGGTTGGCTTCATGTGTCTCAGAAGAAGCACGTGATGGACCTCACACTCCCTGGTTGGTCGATAGGGGAGCGCTGACTGGTGGGCGGGCGAGTGATTGGTGTTGGGGGATGAATGAAAAACAGAAATTAATTAGAAATAAGTAATTAGTAAGTGAAGGAAAACAATGAACGAATGAATAAATGAGAAATATTTAAATCCGAACAGCAATGAAGAGAAAAGTACCTAAAAAAATTAATACATAAATTTTTTTCTGATTAAGAAAGTAATGATTTTATTTATTTATTTATTTATTTATTTTTTGGGCCTGCATATAATCCTGCACATTTGTAAAAAGACAAATGCAGATGAACCAAATGCAACCTATTTGACGTCTGTTTTTAATCCTTCCTACCAGCCAAAGAATGGCTTTTTGTGTGTGTGTGTGTGTGTGTGTGTGTGTGTGTGTGTGGTTTTTTTTATTTTAAATCCAAGAATGTTATTGTAAGTGATTTTTGGAAGTGAGACCAGAGAGAGCTGACTGGCTTAGCTAATTGTTCTTCACATTATGATCTCGATTACGGCTGCTGGTTATTTTTGGTGTTTTTAGTGAATTGTGTTTTCCTGAGTGAATATGTTGAGTTGGCTTTATGGCGTAGCCTTCAGGTGTGTATAGACAGAACAGATGTCAGCAGTATGCCACGTGATTTTGGCAGAAGTAATGCATTCCCTTCATTCTGGTGAAATACAGTGCGTACTGAATAGAGCAGCTATGGCCTGTGGGGAATTTGTTTTCAGCGACTGAAGTCTGGTTGCATTAATTATATATATATATATATATATATATATATATATATATATATATATATATATAGTTAATACTACGTTTAACTGGTTTGTTTTTTTATTTGCAGGTTACACAAGGGACAAATCAAATTGTGATGAACTGTGCTGATATAGACATAATCACTGCATCGTTTGCACCAGAAGGAGGGGAAGGTAAGTGTGGAATTTTTATTGCAGCTGCTGCAGTCACAGTGTGTGTGCATGACCTTGTTGAGTGGTTTCATTATATGTTAGGGGTGTAACGATTCACAGATTCGAGCGAGTGCAGCGCTCTCAGTATTTACAGTGCTGCTGTGCACTGCTTCAAAACAGCTTGCAACAGGGAAAAAAAAAATCAAACCGGAATCGATATAAGTATCAGTAGAATCCAGTGTTATTTAGAGATTATTATTTAGAAACATAATTTAAAAAAAAAAAACAATCACATTTTTATATATTTTATTTGTAAACATGATATATTTATTTTGTGTCTTGAGAGTGTGATTCGATCTCAAGTTGAGAGGAGATCCATTGGAGAACGAGAAAGAGAGGGTGTGATCTGAGAGACAGAGCGATGTGTGAGAGAGAGAGAGGGAGGGAGAGGGAGAGAGAGAGGGAGGGAGGGAGAGGGAGTGATCCGAGAGAGAGAGAAAGCAATCCAAGAATGATCAATCCAATCGAGTGAGAGCGAGAGAAAGCAACTCGAGCGAGAGAGAGAATGATCGATCCAATCAAGAGTGAGAGTGAGCGAGAGATCGCTGATCGATTCGATAGAGAGAGTGAGAGCAATCCGAGAGAGAGTGAGAGAGATAATCGATCTGATCGAGAGAGAGAGAGAGAGAGAGAGTGTGGCTGGTGATGGAGTAACTGTTTATTGTGGCTATAACAGTGAGAACAGGACCTAACTTGTCTCTCACACGATTCACAGCATTACATCTCACTATACAGTAGTGTGTTATTTGCGTATGACCGCACGGCCTGTCGTGTGTTATTCCTTACCTAATACACTGCATGTTGTGATGCAAGTCATATCATCTTGTAAGTACGGAGGACAGTTCTGTGCAGCAGTGGAGAAATCACGACCCAGAGTGCACGGGACTAGCAGGTTTCATGTCTGGGCTTTTATTTATAGCTGCCGATGGGTATGCAGACTCATCAGCCAGAAACCTTACAGTTTAGTGACTATCGCAGAACATAATGCTTCGTGCCGTTTGTATGTTTAGACATCATGAGATCCACGGTGGTACGACGCCTCTGAATCCCACAGCCTGCCACACAACACACATCCATCGAGGATCTGGTTGACAGCAGAGCAGTTTTAAGTAGACGGATTTAATTAATTAATGTGCATTTGCACGGAATTAGTGTGCATTTTCAGATGGAGATGCTAGCCAGACTCAAATAATCACTTTGACTAACGATGCTCCACAGCTCATATCCGAAACATTCATCAGCATGATGTGCTATATTAAAAACATTATTAGGAGAGGATAACGATTATTGCGACACAGATGTCCCCTTTATTTGCTTTCATTCATCTGCTTCATTTGTTCATTTTCCCTTAGCTAATATTTATTTGACTAGAAAATTAAGTTTCCTGGCAACAAAAACATGGGAATGGGCAGCACTAGAGCTTCCACTTGTCTGGAGGGTTAGTCCACTCCTGCTGCCAAAATGAAAAGCAAATAAAGTACTTGATTATTGGTAATTTTTATATATATATATATATAAGTATTTATTGTTACTTTCTTTTTTCCTCCTTGTATTTCATAATTCTTTTATTTCTGTATTTGCTCATTTATTTGTTCATGTTTTTTGGTATTTGTTTATTTTTGTGTTTTAATTTTCCTAATGTATTGCTTCATTTTTTATTATTATTATTATTATTACCTTTTTTTTTTAAAATTAATTTACTTTTGAGCTAGTGACATCATCTTAATTAGTGTACAAGCAAATACAAAAATAAAATGAGAAATTAATAAAAAAGAGAGACAAGATAATTAATAAATAGCAATAAAAGTAAATAATCACAGAAATAGATAACTGAGGAATAGCCAAGACAAATAAAACTCAAATAAAATATATGTACCTAATTATATTTTTTATGGTTTCATTTATTTGTTGATATAATTACTTTTTTATTATTTATTTTGCTAGTCCTCCGTCATGTTGTGAGAAGAGATGCGCACCTCTATTACAGGTGCATATAGAGTAAAGTTTGAGTTTACAGACAAACACTGCGCTGTGTTCAGCCACAGCCTCAGGCTTCACTCTTCTGTGTGGATAAGACGTACTTTTCCATGCCATTTCCTATCACTGTAATAGTATATAACTAATGTTTTTGTTTCCTGGTGTTCATTTAGAAATCAGCGCCACAGGATTTAACTATCAGAACGAGGATGAGAAAGTCACTTTGTCTTTCCCCAGTGCTCTTCAGAAAGGTAAACACCACGGCACTCCTCTGTGAATGAGGCTCTGTTATAGTCATGCTAACAGTCACTATGTAATCGGTTGCTATAGTCGTTCTTTCAACAGCTGAAAAGATGGCTAATCAGCTTTCTGTCAAACGTTATTGTTATTCCATTGTATTACCTCGCTATTCAATTGTTCCCATGTCTTAGTCTTTGTATGGTCTAACTCTTTTTGAAAAACCAGCCAGAACTGTACTTCAGTTATGGTTTGATTCGGGATCATGTGAGTTTGAATGTTTGCTGCACGTTTTTAGGGTCTGGTATGTTGAAGATTGACTTTGTTGGAGAGTTGAATGACAAAATGAAAGGTTTCTACAGAAGTAAATATACGACTCCGTCAGGAGAAATCCGCTATGCAGCTGTCACACAGTTTGAGGTAACCCGACACGCAGCACGTGTCTTCATTTCCTTCATTCATGCTCTGCATTTCTTTGAGTTTTATCCCAGCATTTATATCCAAGGCTTGTTTTTCTTACTTGGCAAATTCTGCTGTGCACGTGATCAAGTAACGTAGATATTATAGGACTGTTTTATAGGTAATGAGTAACTATGTCTCCATTGAACAAACAGGGAAGAGTGGTTTAGGTTTAAAGGCAATGAGGAAAGAAAGGTAGAAGGAAGATATTAATGCTCCTGTTCACACTCAGTACAATGTGTGTGTGTGTGTGTGTGTGTGTGTGTGTGTCTGTACTGTAAGCTTTTGTTTCATTTCAGGTTCTGTTTATTGTTGTCACTTTCCGTTCACATAAATGTTCCAGCCCAAACACGTGTGAACCATTGTCACCCCCCCCCCCCCCCCCCCCCCATCTCTCTCTCTCTCTCTCTCTCCCCCTCTCTCTCTCTTTCTCAGGCCACGGATGCTCGCCGAGCTTTCCCTTGCTGGGACGAGCCAGCTATCAAAGCCACCTTTGACATCACCCTTATTGTCCCCAAGGACCGAGTAGCCTTGTCGAATATGGTATGTCATGTTTCACCTCTGGAAACACACTGCCCCTAGCATTGTGTGTGTATTTAATGTAACAGATGCTCAGTTGTGTTGTTTCTCCCCATGCGGGTCAGCTCTCAGTCTGTAGCACTGAGGAAAAGTCGTCTTAAAGCAAGATGCTAATTATTTTGATCCTAGGTATAGGTCTGGTGCTGGACGAATGTATCTGAGATGATGTTAGATTTTAGCATGCAGGATGTCACTTCTGAGATCTTAGTTAGTTGGTAACTCCTCTCTTGATGGCTGCTTAACATAATGCTTTAATATTTATTTCATTTAAAACAAAGTCTTTTGTAAAGAAAGAAAATTAATGTGGGTTATGCATGAGCTCAGCTTATTTACAACAGTTTGAACCAGTCACGCCCACCGTGTGCGTTTGCTGATACTTTCAGCTGATACACAGCCAGCTAAGAATAATGATGAACAACACTGTGGTTATGGTGGATTTACACAGGTTTTGTCCTTTTGTTAAATACGTGGCTGAATATGACTGCGAATCACGGCGTGTATATTTAAAATCCACCCATTTCTAGTTGTAAACAAATATAAGCTTGTTTAATAAATTAGTAAACTGCTAGGTAGGACAAGAGGGCGTTTCCAAATTACATATTTAGGTATATAAATAGATTCGTTTGTTTTAAGTTGAGTAAACGTGTAGAGATGTCCTGGGCTATTTTCTTACTTCATTGGACTTTATTTAAATATGTTAAATGTTTTTTTTTTTTTTTTTTACACTACATAAATGATTTTAAGATTTGATGGCTAAAACGATAGACCGCTTTCATACATTGTGAAATATAATTCAGTTCTGTGTTGTGCAAGGATAGCAGTGCGTAATGGCAGTGCGGCTCTGGTTTCACTCCTGATTTTCAGAGAGCATGCTAATTACAGCAGTTAATGGAGGGAAGATGCAGGCAGGCATAGCCGAGAGCTAAAAGCTTCCGTTTCCTCGAACCTATTAAGCTATTTTGGAACACATTCTTACACTGTGTGTAGAGGAAAAAAGTTTTTATATATATATATATATATATATATATATATATATATAAAAAACTCTCACTTTGGCCTCCCGCGCTGTTGTCTGATTGTCATAACTATGATCTTGCACTGCAGAACGTCATCGATCGGAAGCCGCACCCGGAGGACGACAGTCTTGTGGAAGTAAAGTTCGCCACTACACCCATCATGTCCACGTACCTGGTGGCGTTTGTCATCGGCGAGTATGATTTTGTGGAGAGCCAGTCGTCTGATGGCGTGACGGTCCGTGTGTACACGCCAGTGGGGAAAGCGGAGCAGGGGAAGTTTGCACTGGAGGTCAAACAGCCTTTTTTCTGTCTCCTTCTGCCTTTCCTTTATGTGTGATTTAAGAAGAGCAGCATTTCAGTGGTCCTGACGCAACAATTCACAAAGACTTGAATTACAGTTTAATTAGAATTTAATTAATGTGACCCAGAAACTCTTTATTGCCGACCTGCTTGGTTTGTTAAGCATTAGCAATGTGTTCTTTTACTATTTGATTAACTTTAAATCTTGTGTCTTTCCCCTCTTTTTAGGTGGCTACTAAGACCTTACCTTTCTACAAAGTCTATTTTAATGTTCCTTATCCATTGCCTAAAATTGATCTAATAGCAATTGCTGATTTTGCTGCAGGTATGTAGTTGTTTCTTTCCTGTGTTTATTACACAGTGTTTCCACATTTACGCAGTACATGATTTTATATATATATTTTTTTTCCCCCGTGCGTTTAGGTGCCATGGAAAATTGGGGCCTTGTTACTTACAGGTACAATGAATGCATATTAATATAGAGAGTTAATAAAATGTATCCACTTGTATGTGCATGCTAAAAAAAAAAAAAAAAAACTTGACTTCCTGCTCTGAATTTTCACCGTAAGTCCGTTGTGAATATAGATTTGATCTTTGGATGATGTTCCTCAGATGGAAAACCTGCAGTGCGTATTTTGTGTTTTAGGGAGACTGCTCTACTGATTGACCCAAAGAATTCGTGTGCGTCCTCGCGTCAGTGGGTGGCCCTGGTGGTAGGGCATGAGCTGGCACACCAGTGGTTTGGGAATTTGGTTACTATGGTGAGTGTGTGAACTCAGTAACCGTGGTGACCTCATAAGAGCTTTGTTACTGTCTGCTCAGAACCAAGCTTCGAACAGTTTTGTGTTGTTAAAGTAGCTGTCCTGTAGGTTTACACACATTTATCTCATCCCATTTCTCTTTCAGTAATAATGATCATTTTTATTTCTCAGGTTTTGTTATAATTTTTGTGTGTGTGTGTGTGTGTGTGTGTGTGTGTCCTAGAAGTGCCACTGTGACATATGAACATTAATGTTTAAACTTTGTACTGCAATTGTAATTTGCATTGGGAAAGTCAATCCAGAGAATGTGCAACTACAAATAAAATATATATAGCCCCGACACATAATCTGCTGATCTGCTTATTGTTTCCTTTGTCCTTAGTGTGAGTTTACTGTAGTAATTTTGCACAGACTGTAAGCATCATCGGCCAGCATGTCGACGTGCATTAGCTTGTAGATGGGCATGGTTTCCATTTGCTGATAGAGGCTTATTCTGCAGGAATGGTGGACCCATCTGTGGCTTAATGAGGGCTTTGCGTCATGGATCGAGTACCTCTGTGTGGATCACTGTTTCCCTGAGTATGACATCTGGACGCAGTTTGTATCTGCTGACTACACTAGGGCTCTGGATCTGGATGCTCTTGATAACAGTCACCCAATTGAGGTTGTATTTTTCATGTTCCAGCACCCTATTCTTTTATAACCATAACTTTAGCTTCGTTCTCGTTTAGACACAAGACCACACAGCAAATCTGTCTGAATTTGACTCTGACTGTAGCGTATTTTCACCTGTGGCTTTAACACAATATTGTGAAAACACGGCGTCTTGGTTGATGGTCATAGATGTCTAAATTACAGCTTGTTTTTTTTTTAATGATTACGTTTTTTCTAGCTTCTAATTTTGTTTCATAATTCACAAGAATAACTGTTAATTAAATCATGGGTTATAATGAGTAATTGTTGTAATTATGTTGTAAAAGCAGCTTTTAATTTGCCTCTTCATGGCGACTAGTGTTTAGGGATTGAATTTATTAGTGCATAGTACAGTGATGCCAGTGCTCACTAATTTCGAAATACATGCTTCTAATGTGTACAATTGGAAATAAAGTTAAAATAAAGAAGCAGCTGTAAGCAGCAAAATATAAACATTGGAAAAGGCATTGCACTTTCTTGCACAGGGAAGGGGGCGAAAGAACTTTGTAAAATAGTGACTGTGATCTATAGTGAGTGATATATTTTGTGTACTTGTAGTAGCAAGTCTTGTTGAATATTGAAGTCTTGTTTATTTGTAGCTTTGCAGTGGTGTGGCCTACTTCTGTCTACACAGAGGCAGATCGGTTACCACATTACCACAGGAGGCCTGGATTTAGCCCAGTGAAATATGAGTTTGTGTTTTATTGTGTGTTTGTGTGTCCTAAATGGCAGGTTAATGTAGGGCATCCCTCGGAAGTGGATGAAATCTTTGATGCCATATCCTACAGCAAAGGTGCTTCTGTTATTCGCATGCTGCACAATTACATAGGAGATGAGGTAGGAAAATAACCCATGGGAACTGTTCACTCTTTCACAACTTAAGTGAACAGTGCAAACGTTTGACCTGTTTATTGCTTAGCCATTAATTAGGAAAGGTCTTGACTAGTGGCCCTTTGTGCTTCTGATTAACATTTTTTTTCTCTTTTTGTGCTTCTAGGATTTTAGAAAGGGAATGAACACTTATCTTTTGAAGTTTCAACACAAAAATGCATCCACAGGTACATTGTTTTGTGTTTGTGTGCGTGCGCGAGAGGTTTTTATAGCCCTTGCATTGATTAGCGATCAGACTAACATCGCTAGTCAATTACAGACCAGCATGTCGTAATCGAGAACTCAAAAATGATGAATGCAAAGTGTGTAGAATTATGTGAAAGTAACTTGGACATGCATAAGCAAAGACAGAAGTAGGCGCGTGTTGCGGAACGCTTCTATGAAAGCTTTATTGTTGCAGGAAGTATGTTTTATTAGGATTTGTAGAAGTTGCAGACATAAATCCAAAGTTTCTGCTACTGCTCTCTTACTCCTGGTGTTTTAAGGGAAATACCCCAGAACTTTTTTCAGCCTAATCTTTTTTTTTTTTTTAATGCATTGGTCATGTGCCAATCGGTGATTATCATGGAAAATAATTTGGAAACGTGGATAATAACTTATTCCCTGTACTGAGAAAAGAGCAAAAAAAGCATTGAATTAAAACTCCACTTATAATGGAGGCCCAAGGGCAGCTGTTGGAGCAGTTAATAAATAAATTTTTGTGGAATGCTTTAATGAATTTGTGAGCCGAACGTGTTGGTAAATTAGGTCTTTAATCTGTAAAAATTAATCTATTCAGTAATTACTGGGGTTGTGTTTTTTGGGGTTTTTTTCAGCAGAAGGAAGATTTATGTATTTCCACCACAGTCGGTTTTAGACATTTGCTCATGTCTGTCTCATCAATTGTTACAGTTGTAGTTGTATATAATCATATATTTTAAACTTATTTTGACAGAATTTAGCAACGGCTTTGAGACCTCAGTCCCGAGTGTGTGTCGAGTTAGCGGGGTTTCTGTTCCTTTCGCAGTACAGGGAAATTTACTGTCAGGGTAATTGCCTGTAGGCCTATTGTGGAAAGATACTGGGTTACAAAAACACTGGAGTATTCTTTTAAATAGTTTGTACCTACACCACATCACTATTCCTCTCATTTTTTTCTTTTGCTTATTCCCTCATTCTGTCTCTCTTTCAGAGGACCTGTGGGACTGTCTAGAGGAGGCTAGTGGGAAGCCCATTGCTGCGGTGATGAGCTCTTGGACCAAACAGATGGGATTCCCCATTATTGTAGTGGACCAGGAGCAGGTACAGTCACTGCCCTAATACTGGGGGAAATGGTTGTGACTGACTTCTTTTTTTTTTTTTTTTTTTTTTTTTTTTTTTTTTTTTTTTTTTTTTAATTTAAATAAGAGGAATAAACATGTTATTAATGCATATTCTGTAAACATATTTACGTATTCCTGGTTTGCTGAATTAATGAGGTAATAATGCAGATTGTCTTTTTTTTCTTTTTTTTTTTTTTTTAGCAAGGAGACGATCGAGTGCTAAAGATATCTCAGAAGAAGTTCTGTGCCAGTGGACCACATAATGGTAAGATTTTTTTCAGTTAATATAGTATTGTAATGTTAGTAGGATCTGTAATGTTAAATCAGTTATTTTTTGTGTTTTTTTTATTCTTTCTGTCTTAATTAAATGTACAATCTTTTTTTCAAGTGTCGGCCTACATAATTTCACTAGGACTGTAAAAGCTCTGTGTTGGAAATGTAGTTGCTGTTCTGTGTTGAATGAAAGGAAGGAAAATAAGTTCCCAGACCTGAGGCATGGATGCTTGCTTTCCGTTCTCATTGTTTGTTTATATTATGTATGTGTGCTAGGTGAGGACTGCCCCAGCTGGATGGTCCCAATTAGCATCTGCACCAGTGAGGACCCCAGCTGCTCCAAGATAAAGGTTCTGCTGGATCAGCCGGAGCTCACAGTCTCCATCCCTAACCTGGGACCAGAAAAGTGGGTCAAGGTCAGATCTCTTTCTCCCTGTATGTGTGCTGATGGTGTGACCATTTACATCGCTAAGGGTTCATGAAACTTTTTAGACCGGAGTTGCGTTTGTTTGGTCAACCAGAGATTAGCACGTGTGTGAAACATGCTCGTTCCTCTCGTTGTAGCTTAATCCAGGCACAGTAGGCTTCTACAGGGTCCAGTACAGCTCGGCCATGCTGGAGAGTTTGCTGCCAGGAATCCGAGATCTTACACTGCTCCCTGTAGATCGCCTGGGCCTGCAGAATGACCTTTTCTCCCTGGTAAGAACACACGGCGCACACACGCACGCGCGCACACACACACACACACACACACACACACGAGACTCAACAATGCATTATTGATTACCATAACATATCCATTAGCACTTATTTGTCTGTGAGTTTGATAGTAATTGGCATGACCCATGATTGTATCAAATCCAGTATTTATCGTTAAAATAATATAAAATCATTTATGAAAGCCATTTGTAGCAGGACATGTCTTTGTCTCTGTTAGTCTCGTGCAGGTATGATCAGCACGGTGGAGGTGCTAAAAGTGATGGAGGCGTTTGTGAATGAGCCGAACTACACAGTGTGGAGTGACCTGAGCTGTAACCTGGGCGTGCTCTCCTCTCTGCTCTCCCACACCGACTACCATGAGGAGATCCAGGAGTTCATCCGAGACCTCTTTACCCCCATCGGCCTCAAGTTGGGCTGGGACAGCAAATCTGGCGAGGGTGAGTGTCAGGGTGGGGGGAAAAAGCTTTTTTCTAGTAGTTTCATATGTCTATTAGATACTTATTTCCTGTTTATTTTGTCATGTGATGGTCCAGGCCATTTGGATGCTCTGCTACGAGGGCTTGTGTTAGGAAAGCTGGGGAAGGCAGGACACAAGGCCACACTGGAGGAGGCTCGCAGGAGATTTAAAGACCACGTGGAAGGCAAGCAGATCCTCTCTGCAGACCTCAGGAGTCCAGTAAGACCTGCACAACTAAACACATTTAGACCCTTTTCTTTTAGACTGCAGCTCTTTCATACTTCATCTGTTAAGGATACGTCAAAGGATCTATTTGTGTGGTTTTCCCTTCAAATGAAGAATAGAAGAGTGGAAGTTATTCCTATATCTATCTATATTGCACTGATTTCCCTGAAGAAGTACTGTACAGGCAATTTTTGTTGTATTCCAGGTTTATCTAACAGTTTTAAAACACGGGGATAGCTCAACGCTGGACACTATGCTAAAGGTAATAAAACATGATGCTTGTTTGTAAGTTGTACTGAGTACTATTTGCCATTGTAGATGATTTGAAAATGTATTAATTAAAAAAAATGCAACTTGACAGATTAGAGATTATGTAGTAAGAACATACTGTGCTTAACTTCCTCTGTCCAGCTCCATAAACAGGCTGACATGCAGGAGGAAAAGAATCGCATAGAGAGAGTTCTGGGAGCAATCTCGTCTCCAGACCTCATCCAGAGAGTGTTGACTTTCTCCCTTTCGGTATGTTGGAGCACTTAATATCACACAGATTTGAGCAGGTTTACTGGGATTTTAAAAAAATTTTTTGCAATTTTCTGTGGCTATTTAGTTTTATTAGAAACAATAGTAAAGAATCCAAGTACCTTTTTTAATGTAGGTTTTGAATTCTGCATATAAAATTGAATGGAGGAACCAAATATTGTTTAGAAAAAAGCTGAATATTGCACAAAGGTTATATATTATATTATCATGTAGTGAGTGTGTTCCAGGTTTTCCTCATGGCCCAGCAGTGTTTTGATTATATAATGTTTGGTCCTCTTTACAGTGTCAGTAACTGATGGTGGCACAAATAAAATCATTATAGATTTTTGTTGTTGAGAAAAATAAATGGATGGAAACGTAGAAATAGAGACAATGTAAGAGAGGCTCTGACTACCAGACTTAAAGGTGTGTTCCAGTAGAATGAGAAAATTAATTGTCTCTACCCACACCCTTGTTGTCTCGAATTAAATTACATTTTATTCTGAAGTCCTCAGAAACAAGATTCCGCATCCGAGTGGTAGCTGCTATAGAATTATGTACATTTTCACAAATATGTTAGGGAAATGTTGGCTGCTAAGCTAACATTAATGGACCACTGTGTTTACAACTGTGGAAAAATAGTATTCATGAAGTTAGCGTTATATTCTCGCGTATAAAAACCTCATGCTTTGGTTAGGACTAATACTGACATGCCTGAAGCGTTCTTGTGCTGTGTGTGTGTGTGTGTGTGTGTGTGTGTGTGTGTGTGTAGGATGACGTTCGTCCCCAAGACACCGTGTCTGTGATTGGCGGCGTGGCCGGGAGCAGCAAGCATGGCCGCAAAGCAGCTTGGAAATTTGTCAGAGATAACTGGGAGGAGCTTCATAACCGCTACCAGGGTGGATTCCTCATATCTCGACTCATTAAGGTGAGCCGGTATACATAGGACACATGCATAGAACATATTAAACTGAAGTCGAGTTTGATTTCTCAGTGGTCGGTTTTTAAAGTTTCGTCTTTATATGAAAAATCTTCCTAAATACAAGATTAACCATACTTTGTTGGCTTTTCCTGTTGAATATGGAATAGTTTGTCGGCTCAATCTATTTCAGCAATTTAATCAATAATAAAAAAGATCATCACATGAGGAAAAAATCTCTCTTGTTTTTTTTTTTTTTTTTTGTACATCTCTCTTGTCCAGCTCACTGTTGATGGGTTTGCAATTGACAAAATGGCTGCAGAAGTAAAGGTAAGCCCATATCACTTGGGTGACGTTACAGAGGTGTTAACAGAGTTGTATTTATATGATAGAATTTCAGCCTTACATGGCATTACATTACATGGCTGTAAATTATGCTGGTTAACTGTAACACTAATCCTCCTCTCTGCTTGCGTGTTTGTGCGTCTCCTCAGAGTTTCTTCGAGACTCACCATGCGCCAGCGGCCGAGCGCACCGTGCAGCAGTGCTGCGAGAACATTCTCCTGAACGCGGCCTGGCTCAAGCGAGATGCCGATGACATCCATCAGTACCTGCTGCAGCGCAAAGCACCGCCAGTGTGACCCCTGAACTCTGACCCCAGCCTCTCCTGACCTGCTTACTCACTCACTCAGATTTCCCAGCAAATCATCGCTGCCTCCGCCAGTCCGCCCAGCAGAGAGCGAGAGTATCCAGAAATTAAACAGGCTTTGTTTTTTCTATATTATGTGATGACGATTAAAGCGCTGTAGTTACATCTTGCGAATTATCCAAGAGAAATCAAAATCAAGACAGACGTGTGATGACGAATGTTGTACCCAGTTCTGCCTGCTGGAAACAATGCACATGCAAAGATGTAAGAAAATTCCAGATGTGATTTTCTTTTCTTTTTTTTTTTTCTTTTCTTTTCTTTTTTTTTTTTTTTCCTGTTTAAGATGGTAACGCATGCATTTGATTTTTACAATTAGCACTTATTCACTCAGACAGTACTCTGCCAGACATTTCACTATGGACCTCAACATGCATTTACACAGTAGTATGATAACTGTGAATTGATTTTTGCTCTTCCGCCTATCTCTTTAAAAAGAGGCATGCTTGCGACGTTTGATATCAGTGCTTTGATATCAATGGTTTATTTCAGTGTTTATTTTTAGACATGTATGTTTTCTGTGCAAACAGTATTGTACTTCCTCTGCCATCTCCTCCATTACAATGGCTGTAGCCAGTTTTATGTAAAATTACCTTGAGACGTGGCTTGGCAGAATGGGGTTAAAGGTCATGGTGTGCTTGTAAAAAGGACTTTTGACAGCAACGGCACTGTTCCTCGGTGCTTAAAAGGTTCGAACAGAACGAACAGCGTAAGCATGGTACTGTATGTATATTGTATAATGCAAGCGTTCTTGCTGAGACCTACAACTAATCCGATTTGTGACATACATGATCTTTCCTTCTTCGTCTGTATGTAAGAATCCCTTTTCCACAACACACTTCCTCTCAAGTAACTACAGAATAAGAAAATAAACGGCAGAAAAACCCATTTTAGACACCCCTGTATCTGGGAAAGATATTTTATAAAGTGTATATTCAACAGCTCTTTTAACATCGTGAGAACCGCACCTGAAGTAGAATGAACGTCCTTGGGCTTTTTCAATATATTAACTCTAGTTCAATTTATGGCCCACTTTCAAGTTTAAAATAATGATCATTTACTCCGTTATTGTGCTCTGAGGCCTTAAATCAGTGTAAATGGTTCTCAAATATAATTATCTGCCTACACCAGAGTGGTAATTTTATTAAAATGGGCATGCAGATGTCAATCAGACACACATAGGCTTGTTGAGCATCTATCTTGATTAAGAATATAATCTGATGTGGCTCTTAATTTTACAGGAGATGAAAATGTCTGACTCCTTAAAACATTTGTTGTGCTTTTGTTTAAGGATACAATTGGTGTTAATTAAAAATGAAATGAAAAGAAAAAATAGTCTGAAGGAGAAAGTTTGTGTGTGAATGTGCCAGTTTTGAAAGGATTTCTTTAAATAACGGTTCATTGAGACAGTTCATCTGTCACTATTAACTGCTTATACAGGCGGAAAAAAATGAACATGCTAAATTTAGAAGTGTCAATCTATATTCATTCTTGATTTGATCTCAAAGCTTTCTTTTGTGTACTAGTGTTAAGGTTCACGTGGATTTTGTTACTTTTGAGCAACTGGGCGAGTAATATATCCCAACCACTATTTTAAATGCTACTGTAAAAGCCTGTACAAGGTCAGAGGGTGAGGTTTGTTTTTTATGTCCACATGAAATTATTTGTGGTTATCGAGTTGAGCCTGCATGGTTGGGTGTACAGTAAACACTGACTCTGTGTGAGTTGTGGGTCTGGCTGAAGAAGCTCTACTAATTATAATTTTAAGCATGTTTGGAGGGGAAAACTTCCATTCGAACATGTATGTGCTTTACGTCTAACGCTTCTCTCTGCAGAAAGTCTTACTGTGCGTATTTAGTGCCCGTGTTAACTTTCCAGCTAACCGGCCAAATGTTCCATCCCACTATAAACTGCATGACGCCACTATCTGTGACTCAATCCCAGATCGCTCCCTGTTGGAATACCTACGGCAGAGAATCCGTTATTTCATACCCTAGGTAGTGCACTTAAATAGGGAGTGGGGAGTAATTAGGGACTGAGCCATTGTCTGACTGTGTTTCCATATTACCAGTAAACAGTTCTGCCCTTCCAGGAGCCGCCAAATTTAATCACCCGAAGGCATGTTTTATTTTCCCCAATGCACTATTGTGTTGTAGTAAAGAAGGGAGTGGTTGGTTCGCTGCTTCAGTGATTCCTGCTGTTACAAGTTACAACAGCGGTGTGCAATCTCTCAAACAATCTATGAGTTAGAAAGTGTGAAGAGTTGTCTCCTTGGAAAAGAACCTGGTTATGTATGAGCAAGCAGACCTCAAGAGTTCGTGTCTAATTTGTGTCACTCGCAGAGACCTGTTTGCTAACATTGCTATTCCTTTTATTAGACTTTTATTTGGTCACATCTGAAGATTCTTGTACAGTGATCGTGAACATTGTTGAAACTCACCTTAGATCCTCAGCTTTTAGCCTGAGCTTTAATACTACTACTGCTACTACTATTACATTACTATTATATTACTGCTACTACTATTACATTACTATTATATTACTGCTACTACTATTACATTACTATTATATTACTGCTACTACTATTACCACCACTACTGCTTCCTCTACTAATATTAGTACTACCTACTACTGCCACCACTACTGTTATTACTACTAGTACCTACTACTGCCACCACTATTACATTACTATTATATTACTGCTACAACTGCTATTACTATTACCACCACTACTGCCACCTCTACTATTACTACCAGTAGTACGATTATTACTGCTTCCTCTACTAATATTAGTACTACCTACTACTGCCACCACTATTACATTACTATTGTATTACTGCTACAACTGCTATTACTACTACTACCACTACTGCCACCACTACTATTACTACCAGTAGTACGATTATTACTGCTACCTCTACTAATATTATTATTACTACTACTGCTAAGCAGAAGCAGCTACCTACCACTGCTACCTACTACTACTACCTCTACTAAGATTAAATAACCCTAACCCTAACCCTAACCCTTTGGAGTGTGGCTGTGGGCATTTGGGCTCATTCAGCTGCAAGAGC
>CM040985.1:20951488-20964686 GCA_022985145.1 Pangasius djambal
CCACTACTATTACTACCAGTAGTACGATTATTACTGCTACCTCTACTAATATTATTATTACTACTACTGCTAAGCAGAAGCAGCTACCTACCACTGCTACCTACTACTACTACCTCTACTAAGATTAAATAACCCTAACCCTAACCCTAACCCTTTGGAGTGTGGCTGTGGGCATTTGGGCTCATTCAGCTGCAAGAGCTTTAGTGATGCTGGCACACTGTCAGCATTCCAACTCATCGCAAACTTGTTCACTGGGGTTGAGGTCAGGGCTCTGTGTGGGCCACATGTTCCAGCATGAAAACACACAGGGGCATTGTCATGCTGGAACAGGTTTGGACCCCTTAGTTCAAGTGGAGGGAAATTATAATGCTACAGTATATAAAGACATTGTATACAACTGTGTGACTTTGTGGCAACAGTTTGTGGAAGGCCCTCGTATAGGTGTGATGGTCAGGACCATAAACATACAGAGGTCCAGTGTGGCAGATAGGTGCTAGGCCATGTAGAACTTTAAAAAGGGTAACATCTAACCAGTGTTGTTTTTGTATTTTTTTTAAAATAGGATTTGTTCTGCTGTGTTTTGTACAACGTATGAGTTTATTGCTTTCTTATGATATGCTAAAATTACACCTAAGTTTAATTGAATTTAATACACTTGGCAAAGGATTACCTGTTCTCTCACATCTTGGTAGAATATATACACTATGTGGCCAAAAGTTTGTGGACACCTGACCATCACACTCATATGTGGTTCTTCCTCAATCTGCTGCCACAAAATTAGAAGCACACAGTTGTATAGGATATCTTCGTATCCTGTAGCTTTACAATTTCCCTTCGCTGGAGCTAAGAAGCCCAAACCTGTTCCAGCATGACGATGCCCCTGTGCACAAAGTGAGCTCCATGAAGACATGGTGTGTGAAGGTTGGAGTGGAAGAACTCGAGTGTCCTGCACAGAGCCCTGACCTCAACCCCACTGAACACCTTTGGGATGAACTGGAACAGCGACTGCACCCCAGACCTCCTCACCAACATCAGTGCCTGACCTCACTAATGCTCTTGTAGCTGAATGAACAAAACCACAGCCACGCTCCAAAATCCAGTACAAATCCTTCTCAGAAGAGTGGAGATTATTATAACAGGAAAGGAGGGACTACATCTGGAATGGGATATTCAGCAAACACATATGGGTGTGATGGGGAGGTGTCCACAAACCTTTGGCCATATAGTGAATTTTTCATTATTTCTGGGTGTGTTTCGCTACCGCGATAAGAGCCAGTGTTTCTCCCTGCCACTAGGCGGCGCTGCCTTCTACTCAAAATAACACCACTAGAAGAAGAGGAAGAAGAAGACGCTAAGAAAATGGCGACGTCCATGTGTAGGACGTTAAAATTCCTTCATCAGAGCACCTGCAAGAATGTAAAGGTATGAAATTATGTAATATTGATGAGTAGTTTGAAATACAACACTAGTCTGAATACAGCACTGCTTGACTTTCAGGAGGAGGACAGAAATGTGTAACAGGCTGAGAAGCAAATTTCTGTCCTCCATGGTTTTCATAGTCTACAGCAGCAGAATGGCTTGCTGTATGTATTCATTTTTAATGTATTAGCAGTCATGATGCACAATAGACATGATCACAGTCACAGATTTATATTAAGGTTCCTATTGACAGCAAAGAAACTCCCTGAGACAGCATGAGGAAGAAACCTTATGAGGAATCAGACTCAGAAGGGATCTCCTTTTAGGTGGGATTATAGATCATTACTCTTACACAGCTGTAATCTGTAAGAGTAAAAACTAAGCGTGTCGAACGGATACTCGGTGTGAGTATTATAGTCTTTATGATTACAGCAGCAACTCTCAGGTGTACAGTATCCAGGTAAGATTATGCGCTGAAGATCAGACTTGGGCATGAACTGTTTAGGGTTCATGTCTTTAGGGTATCCATGTAACACCATGCACAGCAGCAGAAGGTGAGCAACATGTACAGAGGCTCCAAACAGACATAAAGCATCAGGATGAATCAGGCAGGTTTGGAGAGAGAGATGAGCCACAGCAGTAAAAGTATTGATGTAGGTGACTCATGGTGTGATGTATCCGTACGCATGCAGTGTGTTGGATCTTTCCTGGATGTGCAATGGCCCCAGGTTGCACTGGTTCCTGTTCGCACCAAGAAGCGCTACTTCATTCCTCCAGCTGTGGGGCTGAAGGAAAAGTCACACTCCGAGCAGGAGGCGAAGGCGCGCGCCGCAGGAGTGGTCATCAGACAGGAGTACATGGAGAGACCCATCAACATCTCATGCACGGGTACCCGCTGTTTTCAATTCAGTGCATGTTTTAAAATATAGACGTTTTTGCAAAGCGCCCAACCCATGGACAGATATGAATGCCATTTTTGTTAGTCAGATCACTGATGTATTTATTAAAAATGCAATTAATACTTTTCATGCTTAAATATGTTCAAGCTGATCAATACATGCCTCACCTTTAGGCAAATCGATTCAGTGTTGCTGTTCATGTCTCACCAATGGAATATTAAAGGAAAATTCTACCCTGAAACATATTCAGTATTTGTGATTTGTTTAGAAGAAGAAGCCTTTATTTTGTCACATATAAATTACAGCACAGAGAAATTCTTTCTTCCCATATTCCAGGCTGTTACAAAGTTTGGGTCAGAGCGCAGGGTCAGCCATGATACCGCGCCCCTGGAGCAGAGAGGGTCAAGGGCCTTGCTCAAGTGCTGGGGCTTGAACCCTGACCTCCTGAGTAACCTGTGTGCTAATTTGTTGGCTGGTGCTATATATATATTTTTTTATTCCCGTGAGAAGATAGTGGTTGTGTGCCACACTGATGTCACAAGAGGACATTGCCAGGGCAGTTAAAATGGAGTTTAATAGGAGAAAATTCACTCGCTCACCATACTGTTAGATTTCACTATTAATGAGAACTCTAACGTAGAAGTAGTGGAGACAACAAGCATTGGGCTCAAAGTTGCAGAACACAATGCGGCTATACGACATATACAACATGTCGAGCAATGTTTAAAGTAAAAACAAGTCAGAATTACATTACAACATGAATCTTGGATGCCATCGAAGATCACACGTTAATTATAAATATTGATATGCAAGTCATTGAGGGTGGAGTTTTCCTTTAATGTTAATGTTGCTCACAATCTCGGATATGACCTCTCTTTATCTTCAGCTGTTTTGTCTGGCTTTGGTTTGTTCTAATACCTTTTTCATTGTCCACCTCTGAATCATTGTTTAGTATTTTGTTAGATTTGTGTCTGAGGATTACGTTTCTGCTTTACATGATCGTGATAGCCGGAGTCTTTGATCCATACATCCCTCCAGAGGGCGATGCTCGCCTCTCCTCTCTGTCCAAAGAGGGGCTGAAACAGCGAACGGAGCAACTGCGACAGAGTGCTGCCTCACAGCTGGCGTAAGAAACATCAGCATTTTACACGTGCTGCTGTATTCTCCTTCTTAATATCAGATAGAGCAGAGGGGATAGCTGAGATGTTAGAATGGACAGGAAACAAGCCTGAGGCTCCCCAGGACCTGGGATTTGACACTAACTTAATCATATTAAATTGTCAGCCTTGAATAAATATAAAAGATCTACAATTTGATGCTTGTGTAGGTTTATGCTCAGTTATGTTCTATATCATGATCAGACATGTCTAATATCTAACATTTCTAATATTTGTGGTAATTTCTTTACCAAGGATCCGCAAAATAAAGGAGCACGACCCAGGGTTCTCTACTAAAGAGTTTGCCTTGCGAGCTCAGGAAATCTTCATCGAGGCTCATTTGGCGCTAACACAGTAAGAAGCATCTTTCTGGGTTGTTTGTTTGTTTGTTTGTTTAAACCCTTGTGAGTGTTCGAGAAGTGTCTACCAGTCTGACAAACAGACTTCTATTCATTAGCTCAGCCATGTGATGTTTTGAAGGGACGTGGAGCACCTTTTCCCTTCTTTTCCCTGCTTTTGGAAGACGGGAAGTCATGCATTTTTATCCGAGATAGTGATGTGTCATTTGTCATGAGTCTGTTTATGAAATGTCATGAGTCTTGCTTGAACATGTGAGCTGTTTGATTTTTCCCTCTTTTTTGTAAATGCAGTCAGTGTAGTTACTTCAATCAAAATGCCTCCTCTTGTCAGCGTCTGAGCTGTTCGTTAGTGTAAATGTTGAGCCGCGTGTTTGAGCAGTCTCAGCTGCGTGTATGAAGCAGTATGACGGTGAGGATCCACTGCACTGCTGCTCTTTGTTGAAGATGTACTGTATGAAGTGAAGTGTATTAAGGGGAGGTGATCAGTTATAGATAAATGGAACTCGATCCTTGTAATGAAGGTGAACACAGAGGTACAATAACATTAACACAGGGATGCTTCCTGTATTTACCAATTTATATTTGTAGTATAATTCATACAATGCAAAGTAATGTTATGTTAATGTAATAGGTTCATTAAAGCCTAGAGTAAGAGTCACCTGAAGACCACGCTTTTCTGCTTTTTCAGATAAAGCAGCGGTCAGAACCAATACGAATACAATTCACCTGGCTGAAAAGCCAATTCACTGAAGGGGAAAGGACACGTTTGTTTTTGGTAGTCAATACTTTACACTCGTGCTGACTTCATCTAGATGAACTTTGACCTGTGAATTTGTGAACTTTGCTTTTGTGAATCAATAGCATGGTCGAGGGTCTGCTCAGTAAACATTTATCCTTTGTGCTGTTTATTATTTATGCTCTTGGAGCCATCCACATACACTAGGGTACTTTTGTGGTAAAATTCAGTTTTGTTTTGTTTTTTTTTCTCTCTACTTGATAGGATTTTCATGTTAGCAATGTTGGCATCTCTGATTGTGTTTAATCAGTAATCCAGAATTTATTAATTATGAAAGTTATCTCTACGTATGATTCATATTAAATAGGCAAATGTTTTGTAGAACAAGTTCCACTGTTCACTAAAAAGAGCTATTTGTTTCCTCAGTGTCATTATTCCCTTGGCCCGTTCTTTTACTGTAATATAGCTCTGTTTATATTTACGTGTATGAGTCGAATACAAAGTCATATTTCATTTCTTTACTGTTCCAGGTTCAACAAAGAGAGACTCCATTCCTTGGTCACGGAAAGGTGTTACCCTGTATGTGAACTGCTTTTATGTCATTCAACCTTAACTGTGTAAATGTTAGGATTGTATTGTTCATTACATGCACACGTACTGTACATACCTTAATTCATTCACTTCTATGTCTCATAAATCGCATTACGGGGCACGGTGGTTTCCTCCCCCAGTCCAAAGACCTGTACTGTAGGCTGATTGGCATTTCCAAAGTGTCCGTAGTGTGCGAGTGTGTGTGCGATTGTGCCCTGCATTGGGTTGACATCCCGTCCAACTGTTTTTAGACCACACCTTTAAACTGTTTGTCAGTGTGACACAAGCTTTCTCTGTGTTGTAGGAGATGGTTCGAGGAAATAGGTATAAAACACTGCGCTGGCGCTTTGTTGAATCTCTGGAGCCGCCGCGGTTGGTCCATGCCAGATGCCCGGACATGATCAGTAAGGGCAATCTGTATGGTCAAGTGACGATCCGCATGCACTCAAGACAGGTGGGTTAAATAAACAAATGTTGTGTAGTGTCACTGAAGGCGACGGTGCTTTATTAGTCTTCTTTTTCAGACATTGGCAATCTATGACCGATTTGGCCGCTTGATGCTGGGAGATGAAGAGGAGCCCAGGGATGTCCTGGAGTACTTGGTGATGGAGAGACACCTGGTCAACCCATATGGCCTCTGGAGACTACATGGCAAGATTGTCCCAGCATGGGCGCCACCTAAAGAACCCATCCTTAAGGTTTGTTAGTATAAGTAGCATAGTGTATTATCTGCACTGACCGAAGGTTCGAAAAGATGCGTAAGATTAAATGATTTCCTTTTTTCAGCTATGAAGTAGTACGTGCATTCTTGGCCTATGAATTGTTTACTGAGCAGGATTATTAAAGCAGCAGTATATAACTTTTATATAGATACAGGGTGTTGGAGACCACACTAGTAGAAATACGTTACTGCAAGCAACATTTCATAATGATAATTGCGCCATGCTGGTTAATCTGTTATCTGAAAGTCCATAGACAGTCAAGAGTTAGTGAAATGTTTGTAAATATTTGCTGCGTGAATGGTTTAGACTAATATTAGCTAGCTGGGAGTGTAGTTAGCTGTCTGAGTGCTTAGCTGGGAGAAAGTGCTGTAACTGTAGCAAGAGAGCATATTGCCTTGGTATTGCTATGTTCCTGCATTAAACAGAGAACACATGGACCTGGTGTGCGACCAATTTTGCATTACTAAGCAGGGATTATGGGGGTTAGAGTATGGGAGTGTCGTGTTTGTCTTCAGCTGATGTCTGTGATTAAGTGCTTCACAATAGTGTCATTGACAGTAGACAGATCTGTGTTTGTGACATGAGTCCAAAAAAAAAAAAAAGTCGTCCAAATCATCAATTCATTTTTAAAGTATTTTTTCCTCTACTGTCTCAACAAGGCTGCTTGTTTAATTTTTTAACAAAAAACAGTTACATACTGCAGCTTTAATGGTAAGCTTGTTATTTCTATTGTGTTACTCTTGACAGTGGTTGAGCCATACTAATTCCTGTTTATTTTTCCACAGACTGTTATGATCCCAGGCCCCAAGCTTAAACCGGAAGAGGAGTTTGAGACTCTTAATTATGATGTGCCTAAGCCCAAGGCAGTGCAGTGGCATAAATAAGCCAGAGGGTGGGGTGTTCAGTCATCTTTGTACAGATTTCATTATTGATTTGTGAAATAAACTAATGTTCCTGAAACTGTATGGCTCTCCATGGGTGTCCTCATTAAACCATTTCAGTGTGTAGGGGACTTTGGTAAGGTTTGTACAGCTGTGGTCAATCTACAGCACCTTACAAAAAGCATTTGGTACTATACAGCTGATTTCAGAAAGGTTATGAAATGTATATTTTATTTTATTTTTTTACGTAAGGTTTTTACGAACACTGTACACTATCAGAATCACAGAATTGCTGTATTGCTTGTGCATGACATTTATTTATGACTGTGCACACTGCACAAACAAAATTACAGGTGAGGTGTTAAACATTACATCCAGTGTCATGAAATATATTGGAAAGACAAAATAATAACCTTTAACAAGCAGACAGTTCATCAATATGAGGTAAGAGCATGTAACATTTAACATAAGTAAAATTATACCAAAAAAATTCATACAAATCACTTATGATAGTTATGACCTCCTGAATATATCCTGGCTAGATCACGGACATTTGTATTCCACAAGAATGGCCTTGGACTTAATGAAAAACTTTCTCATCTACTGCATGTGCACTATGCTTATAGTCAAGATAAAATTATACAATAAAAATGTTAAATAAATAACATGTAGACACTTACTGTGGTGTATAACTAGTGGCCTAATTAAAGTTTTAAAAATAAAAGTTTACATTTCTAAAACTAGAAAAAAGCACATGCTAATTAGTTTGGAGCTTATAAGTCAGGTGGGAAGATAAAGGCCTCTGCTGCTGTTTCTGCATCACTTTCTTCTTCTCCTATTGGTTCCTCCCATGTGAAGATATCAGAGTTATTATCATGCTCAGCAATGGATGGTTGTGATCCTCCTTTCATTTCCCATGGACACAATGCATCACATCGAGTCAGAGGCCAATTAGCCCTTGCCCCCTGTGCAGTATGTGCACTGGTATCTTCTTCCCTCTTCTCACTGATGATGTCCTTTGTATTTCCTGGTCGTTCAGAGTCAGTTTCCCAAGGTGAAACATCTACACAGACACTTGATTGCATTTTGGACTTTCCTGAGTCCTCTAGTTCCCGAGGACCTATGTATGCTTGAAGGTAGTTTTGACTTTGGGCTAGTTTTGGTGACTGTTCTGTTTCCCATGGGCAAATATCAGCATAAGCATTTTTGTTTTTTTGGATTTGCTTCTCAGGCTCACCAGTATGCAATGGATCAACATTGGCATGTAGACTTGTTTGTTTTTGAGATGATTTCACTGGCTGTTCACTTTCTAGCGTAATGTTTTCCCAAAGACAGATTTTGGCATGCACACTTTCTTTTTGTAGGACTGAAGTATCTGCCTCCTTTGTTAAGGCAATACCTTCTGACCACTCAGATGCCTTTGCTTCCTGGGAATAGCTGTCTGTTTTCTTAGTTGTTGACACTTGTGAAGGCAATCCCATGTCTTCTTGTATTGGTTTCAGTGATGCTTCCTCCTTCTCCAACAGATAGACTTCTTTCACAATAGGTGGTGACTCAGGGAAATCCCATGGACAGGTTTCTGGTGTGCTTGTCAGCTGTTTAATCAGTGGACATGACGTTGCTATAGTTTTTTTGACATAATTTCTTGGTTTCTCAGCATCTGTTTTAGGTACCTTTTCTGATTCCCACTGGTAGGAAAATCCCTCAGGAAAATCCCATGGGCATATATCCATATCTGAAGTACTGGTAAGTTGTTTTGTTAAGAGATGCCTTGGACTAGGTGTAGTTAAACTTTTTGAATTGGTGCTCCTTATTGTTTCTGAGTATTTCCCTAGCAGGGCATCTGATGTCCAGGGATATACATCAACACACATTATCTCTTGATTTGTATCTGTGTCACTTGTTTCCCATGGACAGACATCAGTTTGGAGTGTCTCTTGTCGCACAAGACTCTGCGTCTTTGTGTCTGGACAGGCATTTACATAAATAACTCGCTCAGTTGGTTGTGTTGCCTCAGAAACTGATTTGGCAGAATCTTGTTTAACATTACAAAGGAACACTGTATGGCTCTGATGTTGCTCAGTTCCTTTCCTAGATTTACAGTTGATTACTGATGCCTGTTCTAGCGATTCCGATGGACAAATACCTTTGTCCCATGTTGTCATTTGCATTTGCTTGCTGTCCACTTCCTGAGTTAAATCGTCATCATAAAAACTTTTGGGTTGTAATTGATCTTGCTGCTTCACTTCCCAGGGGCAAATATCAGCAATGCTGCTTTGTCGACAAGCCTTGTTTGGAACATCCAATCGACACACTGTTGATCTCGGAACAGTCAAAGAAGCTCTATCTTGGTACCAAGATGGTTTGGTGCTCTCGATACTAGGAGTCAGACACTGTCTTTGCTTGCCACTGTTCTGACATTGTATTATATTTTCAGACTCCATGTCCTCTGACTCCCACTGGTGGATATGTGGTGAGACATTGCTTATGGAGTTCCTCTCTGAGGAGACTCTTAATGCTGCCTGTTTCACAAGGCAAGGTTTTGAATCAACACAAGTCATAGATCGTATTGTTGATTGTGGTGTCTTTTTCTTTGACTTTATAGTCATACTGTTTAGAGTCACTGATGTGGTCTGTTGTGATGTACCCTCCTCTTTGCTGAGTTCATTTTTACTGCTAGATGTGCTACTCCCTTTTTTAGCCACCAAGCCCCTTGCTAAAAGGAGGGTCTGGGTTGCAGATTGGAAAGAGAAACCACAGCGGGCCATTGGCTTGGTGGTGAAGCTATATGGTGATCCTGGAGCACTTGAGGAGATTGGAGGTTTTGGTCTTGAAGATTCAACATCTGAATCTAGACCACTCTCTCCCTTTGCTACAGGAGGAGAAGAGGAGGGCAAGGAGGAGGCAAATTCCCAGGGGCAAACATACAGTAGTGCGGGGGGTGATGTGAGCTTTGGTGTTAGGGTTTCTTTCTCAGAGAGAGCGCAAGTGACATGTTTTTGGCTTGATGTGTTTGTGCCTGTAGGCTGTTCCTCGTTAACCTCAGCCTTGTCAAATGACTTATCTTTTGGGCTTGTTTTAAAAGCATGTGATGTGTCCACTGTGTTCTTAGTAGGAGAAAGAAAATGATCCCTGTGCTTTTCTGTAAAACTAAATGATTTCTGAACCCGAGTGGACACTGGTTGTAGAAAGTTGTTGTCTACGGCTAGGTTTTGAGCACTGATTGACTTGCAGAAAAGTGGTGCTGTGTCGATAGACTCTGCCTCTGAGACCCTCTTGTTCATACAGGTTTTCACTGAAGAATTTATCAATGTATCCCTCACTGGCACAGACTTTTGTATCTCTGGTGATGGCAGCTTTGCTGTCTCATTCCTCATAATGACACGGGTGCTTTCAGAAGTTGCCAAACAAGATCCACACCCTTTTGGTGTCCCTCCAGCTCCTGAAGTGTCCTTATCTTTATGGCTACCCTGCCGACTCATGCTGTCTGGGATCTCAGCTATCTTCCTAATAATCGATCGGCCAAGCATGAGCCGAGAGCTGCGCTTTTTCTGCAGGTGTGGGTTGTTGTTTTCCATTTTCTTGGTCTTGTGGACTTCCAACTGAGCATAAAGTTTCTTCAGCTCACCCTGATGCCAGTGAAGATAGAGCAGATTCAGTTAAGAAAAGATTAGAGAGCCACAGACTTTTATGGTTGTAGTAATGGAGTGAATAAAATGCAATAAATAAATTAAAAACAGGAAAGAAAAAGGTCAAGCAACAGCTATTATGCAGGTGAACAGATGTAGTTGCTGAAATGAGTCCAGAACATTGAGATCATTTCTAATCTTATAATGAAGCATTAGAATTATCTACATAATTTGTACATTGTACACCTATAAGTGATTAGTGTGCTTTGCCTTGGTTTGCGTGCTGTTTAGGGTCAAAGAGGTTTACCCGAATGTCATCAGGGTCCAGGTTGTGGTCACTCCAGCAGGCAGATGTAAAACTATTATTTAGATGTAAACATGAACGCCGTAGGTCCACTTCATCCTCATACATCTCTGAAGCAATATCCTCTTTTATGAGTTGAGATATGTGAAGGAACTGCAATAACATTTGATTTGATCTTGATTTTTACTTAAAAACAGATTAATCATAACAAGTACCAAAATCTGTGGCATACGAACATAACTAAAAGGTCTCCTTAAATAGGAAGTACCTTAGGAAAGAACAGCAGGCCAAGTGTTACAGTGATTGTGGCATGTATGTGGATAAAGAACAGCAAGAGCATCCAGTCAGGATGTAGAGATGGCTTTATGAATCTGAGAGTGGAAGAAATACATGACACAATTCAAACAATGTGATATATATTTGCTATATTTGCTTGGTTTTGTTGACTGAGCACATTAGCACGACCTTGAGACCTCACCTGAGCAGATGAAAGAAGGTGGAGAAGAGCAGTTCGTTGTGGATGGCGATGCCCATGTAGCGAGGCTCATGGAAGGCAGAGGGCACAGCCTTCACTGCACTGCCGAGGGAGCTCCCCCAGCACAGGAACAGCAGCTCTGCTGCGAACCAGAGACATCAACAGTGGTCAATTTGACAGGTCTGTGTATGTTCCACTCATTTATTTATTTATTTATTTAGTTACTGACTTAGTTAGTTAGTTATTTACCCACACTAAAATAGAATTGAAATGAATTCATTTTTTCATAAAACTATTATTCTTTAAAATAAAATATTGACTCGTTTTAGTTTCTAGTTTCTACTTATTTCACCACACAAATCCTATTTATGAATCCAAATATGAAAAAAACGTCCACTGCAATACATTTCACCATGAACAAGTCGACCTGGAAGTGCAAGTAGGCTATTCTACAGGCTAGTCTCTGGTTAAGATATGTACCCTGGAACTTTATTCTGTTTCTTTAAATGTATGATAAAAATGCAGACATAAATTTTGGGTGGTTCAAAAATACTTAAAGTGTATTTAAAAGTCAGATATATTTGCAATAAATGAAGTAATGAGAAACATGCAAAGGAGTAAAATTGTGATATTTACTGTTTTGAACATCTCCTTGATATGTAACCATTAACTGAGGTGGTATTGTCCAGATTTACTCCATATTGTCCAGATTTACTTATAATTGATTATTTTAAATAATTTAAAAAAAAAAAAAAAAAATCCACTAAATATTCTCATTAAAAAGTGTTCTGGCTGCTAAATTTATGATCTTCTATGTGGCTCTGGTATTTAAAATAACCAGAATATAATGATATGAAAGGCTCCATGGGGCATAATCCTGCAAATTTCACCTACCCATAGCCATCATGTAATCCCACCGGTCCATATCACACACTCTGAACCTCTGCCCATCTGAGGTGGTTAATGTAATCAGCAGAGGGATGTTACGATCCCAGTTTTGAAGGACTCCCAGAGTCCAAGCACACAAAAACCATTTCACAGTGAGCACCATCACTCCCAGCATCCTGAGCACACTGGTGCTGGACATGTACGGGACTCTCTGGGCAGTGCATGAGAGGAATACATTCAGAACCCTGTGGAGGTGGATGATAGCAGTCATTACTTGTCAAATATATCACATACACATCAAACCAAGTGGCATTTATTTTAAGGAAAGATACCACAAGCACACTTTTCAAGCAAAACATTTTCCAAAAAATAGATTATGTTTAAAAGATACAAAAAACAATAGATATACTGGTCATAATTAGACAAAAAAAAAGTATTTGGGCACTCAATCGTGGCTTCATTAAAGATCACAGTGTTTTAGTATTTAGTTTGCCGTTCTTTGTTTTGCAGACTTCTCGATGACGTCTGGGCATGGAATCAACCAGTTTCTGTAACAGTTGTGGTGGATATTTCCTCCAACAAAACTTTCAGTTGATCTACACTAGAGCATCGACAATCAACACTTTCTTCTCCATTCCATCCCAGAATTGCTCTAGTGTCTAGGCTCTGAGAAGTCTTCTTTCAAATGTTTGCTGGTCTTCTTTGCATCATTATCCTGCAGAAAAATCCACTTCTGTCATTTGAATAATTTCTTCATTGATTTCCACAAGTCTGCATCTGAAATGCCTTTGTACACTTCTATGTTCATGATGCCATCAGTGAATACAAGCTCACTAACATCACTGTAGGAAAAACAGCCCTTAGCCACCTCTGTGCTTTACAGTACCCTTAGTGCAGTTTAGTTGGAATTCTACTCCTGGCTTTCTCCACACAAACAGTCTAGCATCAGACCCATCCAAGTTAAATGGATTGGATGCATTGGATTGATCTTAATTGAAATTGGATTCATCTGAAAATGAGACTCCAGAAGCTGCTGTCTTTCTGTGCATGTTCTTTTGCAAATTTCACCCTTGCTATCTTATTCTTGGGGTTGATGAATTGTTTCCCCCTCATTACTCTCCCTCTGTACCCATGCTCA
>CM040985.1:20970089-21005235 GCA_022985145.1 Pangasius djambal
GAGCTCCATGAAGACATGGTGTGTGAAGGTTGGAGTGGAAGAACTCGAGTGTCCTGCACAGAGCCCTGACCTCAACCCCACTGAACACCTTTGGGATGAACTGGAACACCGACTGAACCCCAGACCTCCTCACCAACATCAGTGCCTGACCTCACTAATGCTCTTGTAGCTGAATGAACACAAATCCCCACAGCCACGCTCCAAACTCTAGTGGAAAGCCTTCCCAGAAGAGTGGAGATTATTATATCAGCAAAGAGGGACTACATCTGGAATGGGATGTTCAGCAAACTCATATTGAGTGTGATGGTCAGGTGTCCACAAACTGGAAAGCTGGAACAGGTTTGGGCCCTTAGTTGAAGGGAAATTGTAATGCTACAGCATACAAAGACATCTTATACAACTGTGTGCTTTTAACTGTGTGGCAACAGAACCAGAAATATATTACAATTACTTTTATTGCTTTCATGTGATTTAGGAAAGAGAGACAGATCACTTCTGATTACTTACTCTTGTCCTCCGGCATTGGTACACTCTCAGCATGCTGATAAGGACAAGTGCCATGAAGAAGCCGTGCACAGTTAACAGCACTGCTCTCAGGTTCCAGTCCTCCTGAACCCAACATGGGGAGCCATCCTGACACTGCTTACAGCCCGGCCAGCAGGGCACACACACAGGAATCATAGGGTAACACCCCTGGGCACTGCTGGAACCATCGCTCACTGTTTCACCAACACAGAATCACACAGTAAGACCAGACTGAGAACTGAAGTAGCAGCAGAACATTTGAGTATTTTATTGCTCCTATATAGTTTGGACAAAAGGCTGTACACTGGTCCTCTGTGGCCACTGGCAGGCTGTAGTATCCCTCTTTACATCGGCAGCAGTACTGGCCAAGACGAAACCCCTGCTTAGGAATCGGCTCACACTGGGTAGAGGAGAGGCAAGAGAGACAATGTGATGGTGAGAGAACCAGAAACCAACGTGTCTTAAACAAATGTGTGGCAGTCTGGGAAAACCTGTCGGATATCACTGTGGCTGAATTCTGGTAATATAGGTTTTAGTTAAACCTAATACCTTTTTTTTTTTTTTTTTTTTTGCATATAACATACTTGACCCCTCAACTTTAAGGGCACATAAATATATTAAACCAAAACAAATGTTTTTAGTGTCTTCTTAATCTTGTTGGATATCTACATGCCTTATTGAAATTGACATAAGCCTAACCTAAGCAATCTCCTTCCTTTTCACTCTTTTCATGATTTTAGTTCAAGAAGGTCACTGTGTAAAGGATTTTCCCATGTAACCTCATATTTATCTCCTACTCAAGACTTTGTGTCCTGTTTTAAACTGAGAAAATAGAGTGACCAATTGTTTCCACACTCGGAATATCTGATGAGTCCAGTTAGTAAGAGGTGTGTGTGTGTGTGTGTGTGTGTGTGTGTGTGTGTGTGTGGGTGTGGGTGTTTGTGAGAAAGAGAGAAAGAGAAAGTGCTCTGTTGTAATTACATAAGCAGACTCTCAGACTTTCATCAGCATTGAAAGGCCCTCATATTAGAAAAGCTGTGTTAATCTAAATGGATAGCTAATGCCTATTTTAAAGGCTTTTTTTCAGGCAACTTTAACCCCAAACTCACATACAGTTTGTGTTCCATAAAAAATCCATAAAACCCTATGATTATTATTTAATAATATATGAAATACTGTATGTTTAATGCAAAGTTGCCGTTGATAATTCCATTTTCTCCATCATAGAAGAGACTGGTGATAAGAGGTGGTTAAAAAATGTATGGAATCTTCGGCATAGAGAAATACAATATCTCATATACCATAATCCCCTTACACTAGCTTGTGCACATGCATACAATGCTATCTTAATGGAACTGATTTGTTTATTTTTTTTATTTTACCGAATGTCAGAATATCAGTATCTCACCCGAATGATCCTTTTTTACTGAAACTGGCCAAGAATTAACTGAGCAGTCAGTAATCTTATTATGTATACCTAAATGAAGATTATGTAAAATGGTTGTATTTTCTATACGGTTTACCCCCTTGTAGATGTAATCGTTTTTAATTCTGAATTATAACGTCATAATCATTGTTTCATTTCATTTCAAAGTCAGAGTGTTGGAGTACCACACCAAAAACAACATTGTTCTGTGTGTCTTCTTCTCAGAAATCGCAGTGTTTGTCCTACTAGGACATTCAAAATATGTATGACATTACTAGACAGGATTGCTATGGACATTTTATTGATTTATTTTTTTTCCCTGTTCCTCCCAAATGGAGAGGTGCGTTAGGGAAAAGGATATTGCATCACTGGATTTACGCTGGATTAATCTCCCAGATTATCCCTGTACCACCCAGCACAAAGCTCTTTAAATAGGAGGCCTAAGTGAGACAGAGACAGACGGGGAGGTTTAAGAGAGCCTGAGAGAGGAAGAGTGAAAGAGCACCGGATAAGAGAAAAAGGTGTCACAGAGGAAAATGCTATAGCAAGAAATAAAAACCAAGCCCAGATAGTCTGAGTGAGAATGCCAATGTTGTACATAAGACAATAATTTAAGGAGGCAGGTGAGAAAGGTTTCTCAGATTGTACATGCAGTATATCAGTAAACTACTGGATTTTCTGTGGTGAGGCTATGATATATTTTTTAACCCTTCAAAGTCCAAATATATTATTGAATTAATCATTTTAAATCCTATTAATCAGAGGCTATTATGAGTTATTGTTTATAAAAATGTACATCTTCACATACTGTCTTATGATAATATGAAGTTATACCCTATGCTCTATAGCTGGTGTAGCTGAAACTGTTTACAGGAATGCATGTATTATATTCCTGTGCATGTCCATTATATCTGCTGGACAAAACCAATATGGACAATGACTGGCCCACCTGAAATGTAGAAATGTAGGAAATAAAAATAATTCAATTAAAAGTGGAATAATTGTAATGGCTGTAATCAATTCAGTGTTTAAACAATTGCCTTTTTAAATTCTGAAAATTATGAAAAGAAAATATTTTTATTTTTCCAAGTGACAAATGACAAATAAGAGCTAAATACTCAAGCCAGTATTGAAATTAGGCAAAACTATATTGCATTTACATTTATATATTTTGGCTAATGTTCACAGTCTAGCTGCGTGATAATTAAATTGCAGAGTTTTTGCATCCTACACTTGTGTGGCCCCCCAATGCCACTGGGCCTATTTAAATTGACTATATAAGTGTTAATTGCACTGATTGGTGATTGCAGAGAATTTACCTCCATGCTGGTACGGTTACACTGATGTGTGTCAGCAAACCAGAAATCCCCAGTGGCACACTGGTTTACATCAAAATCCTGGATATTCACATCTACACGGATCACACCTCTACCAACAGAACCGAAAAGATAGAAAGACAGGCGTTTATTGTGAGGTCAGGCTGTGCTTTTAATTGATAGTTGTGCTGTGAGGATGTAATGTGGAACTGAAGAAAGGGAAAGAAAATAGAGATTTTGGTCTGGTTAATTAAGTTAGTCAATTAATTAAACAGTTAATTTAGGATTTGACAGATGAGACAGACGAAAGGCATGGTATGTTTTGGTCATGGTGATGTGTTTTGATCAGAGATATTTTTAAAATGCAAGACTTCTTCAGCACTGGTGATCCATTTACTTTGGATAACATTAGAAACAACACCATACAAAAGGGTTCAATGGTTCTATAAACAGTTAACTGTTCTTAGCAGTCTAAAGGAGTGCTATTTGCAACCCTTTCTGATGAGGGAACACTGTGTAGGGTTCTACATAAAACCTTTAAGGGGTCCTACAAAAGACAGACAAGCCAAAGTACGTTTAAGGTTACTAGATTTTTCTAAGAGTGTTGTTGAGACAGAACCTTGACTGACCTGAACTCAGGACTGAGGTCTGGCTTCAGCCCATAAAAAGGCATAGAAAGTGTAAGTAGCCACCCAGGCAGGAAACGCCCTTCATCACACTCCAAGAATGGGGCCTCACCCCACTGCAGTCCACTGCTATTAGTTACATAGGTGCCCCCGTGTGCCCACTTGGGTGTATCCAGGGTGCTGAGGTCATTGAGCAGGACCTGTTTAGACAAGCTAGGAAAGGATGGGCTGTTGGATTTCAGTAAGGTGAACCAACTCTGATCAAGGCCATGGGGCAATAAGTGACGTTTTTCCAAGGCCAAAGTGAGGTCCTGCAGGTAGATGTCCTGAGATAAGCCCTTGGAGGCCCAGAGTGCCAACTGCGGTTGAGGTGCTGTAGGATCAGCATCAAAGCTTAGTAGAGCATGTCTCACCAGGCTAGGCCTTTCACCAACAAGCATGGACCGGATCAGCGCATGATACCACTCTATGTCCTCCCTTATGCTGGTCTCCCTCAGTTCACTTGCCTGAAAGATAAGGTTGAGGAAGTTCACAGTGTTGGTCAAGGACACTGTAGGCTGGTAGAGGAGGGCCTTGATGTCTTGTGGGATAGCACCATGCTGAGCAGTCAACTGGAAAGATTTACGGCACCTTGAGGAACTCAGGAGTGAGGCATCAGCGGTATAGAGGTAATTTTCAGGCACAGACCAGTCTTGCTCTTCCTCTTCTACTACTACTTGAGGGTTTGTGCTCACACTGGGAGGCTGCATGCTGCCAGCAAGTTCCTCTTCTACTGTACAGCTTATGTTGGAAGCTGATGGAGTAGGTTCCTGGATGGAAGAAGTCCTGGAGTCTAAATTGCGGCTGAGCTGGGCAGAGAGCAGGGAAGAAAAGAGGAGCAGGATCAGCAGTTTGTCTGGGAATCTCCTCTTCATATAGAGCCACATCTCTCTGCTACACTCGCGGCAATTTTTCTTGAAAAAAGAAAGAAACTTGCCCAGCCAGTGCTGATCTAGAGATGTTCGCCCTTCTCTGATGTTTGAAGTTCCTACTCCCAGACATACAAGTTGAAAAACTGTAGCAGTTGTAGTTGGTATTGGAGAGGCTGCACCGTTCTTTACTGTTGTCAGTGGTGCTCTCTTACAAAGGCACACGAACATGCAATGTACCTTACCACCATAGATATCATTTTAAAAAATATATGGGAATTGTCCACTCTCAGAATTCTGGATAAAAAAGAAGAAATTAAGAAACTGCAGCATCTGCTACTCCAGTGATGCACAGATGTGATGAGTACAAACAACCAGCCAGTTGTTAAGGAGGCTGTAGTAGGACACAGAGACAGAAGTAGTATGGCAGAGAGGAGTGTAAAGTCCCCCTTCTCCCACTCCCTCTGTTGAAGTGGGATTCAATACTCATTTGATCTGCAAAGCCTCTGCCTCTCGCTCACACTGTCTATCACTCACATCTCTCCCTAGTAGTGTGGTGATGAGACAGATACATTTGTTAATATTAGAGTTTCAGTATGTGTGTGAGTGGACAAGTGCATAGGAGGGTAATCCTGATTATTACGGCATAGCGCAGAATCTCACCATGCTCTGGATTAACCCACCACTCTCTACAGATTGAATGGTCTTTTATGGTGTTTAGTATGTTTGTATATGTATTTGTTTGTTACTAAGATCTAATTGCTTCTTTAAATAAAAGATGGACTGCACATCTAGACGAAAATACTACCACAACTGCAATACTGGATTGTTTTGTTTTTTTGTTTGTTTGTTTCATTGAAAATGAACAATTGAACTAAAACCAAAGAATGTTACAACTGTGCCAGCTCTCCCCTTACCAAGAAATAGTCATGCTGTATCACTGTGTATCAATGTCTATATGTGAAAATGTATAAACACTGTTTTTCTTCTCCTCCAGAGAACTGTTGGATTACAGCAACATCATCTGGTCCTCCAGGATATTACAGGAGGCATACAACCTAAAGCCAGATGTGAAAGTATCAAAGCTGACTAATGAGAAATTACATTTAGAAGTATTTTCAAATGTGAAAAAACAACGATAAAGATCATCAACAACCTCTTCTGAAAGGCTTTAGTTGTAGCTGTGTGGCTCAGAGTTCCAGTCAAATATGTCAACATCTCCCATTTATAGTGCTGTTTACAGAACATGTGCCACAAATGAATGCTTGTGTGAATTCAGATATATTGAGCTTTGAATTTCTAATGTCTAAGATTTCTTGCCATGTAAAACAAACACCCCAAACCGTGATGCAGTTCTCAAATACTCAAGGTGTTGACTTCCAACATGTGAAGTAATAAACGTTTATGCTGTGTTCTAAAGAAGCATGGCTTACGCATTTGTCAAGACTGACTGAAACTCAATTTAATGACATGTATGGCAATTTGGTGCAAAATATTTGAGAGTTTGGCATGCATCTTTTCATTGGTTTAGGCCTTTAATTTTGTCCTCATTGCCACATTAAAACCATTATTTATTTGTAGCATAATTATTTCTGACATCAGTAAATGAAGGTTCAAAAACAGGACTTCAAAATTTCTTCTCCAAACTCATCATCATAAAATTAGTGTATTAACACAACACATCTGTTCTAAAATTCAATATATAAAAAGAATTACAGCAGAAAACCACAAGTAACATGTAAATTATATTAACATTTTACAATTTAGGCCTATTCTTGCCGTGACAATGTAACAAAGGATTAAAAACTACCAACACTGTACACTAAGGTGAAATCTGTAAATACTAGGCAGTACCTCATTCCCCTGCTTATTAAGATGTTTCATAAAACACCATTTAATGCACATAAAAATCTTTCAATGAATCATGTTTCAATGTTTCATGCAGCCATTCCTGGGTCCACTATATCCCTTCATTTATCCTCTCTCCACTTACTGTATTTTCCACATTCCCAATTAACCTGAACCATGTTTTGTAATGTGAGACATCTTGAAAATGATTAAATCATAAACACATGTACATGATTTGAACTAATTTCATATTAAATAAAAAAAACCTAGCTAAGTTAGAGCCAACTTCCTGTTTGATGTTTGCCACATGATGTCACGTGCATTAAGTCATGCCATTTCTATCAAACAGTTCCACTGCAAGAGCTTAGTAACATTTGGACAATGTTGGATTTATCAGGCCAGAAAATAAATGCTGCTAAGGCAAACTGTTCCAATTTCCCTAATGTCCCACTACACCTAAATTCATCCTCAATACTAATCAGGTTTCTCATTGACAAACTCACAAACGTGCAATCTCTTGTTCCCTCAGAGACTATATATATATATATATATATATATATATATTTTTATGAAATGTGACACACTCTATACAGCCATATATAATAACAGGCCGAACAACCACATCTTACCATTAGTACATATATATATATATATATATATATATATATATATATATATATATATATATATATATATAAAAACATTCAAACATGAAAGCGCTTACAGTCTCAATCCTAACTCGCTCTGTTGCGCATGTTTAGTTCACTAGGGTGGAGAAGGCACTATTTCTTAGCTTAGGAAGTGCACGTATATAGAAAGCATGGAGCCATTTGGGAGTGAGCCACAACCTGGAGCCAAGTGGAAGAGCGTCGGCGCTGATAAGCTCGCGCAGCAAACGTGCGGAAGTGGGTGAGCGCGCGCGCGCGGGTGGGGCCGAACAGACGGTAACGTGACCAAGACGCGCAAGCATTCCGTTAAATGAAGCGTTATCTATGACCCCGCAAGAACCCGCTGTCGTTTTCAGAGTGGACCCGTAAACGTGGTTTTTCTGTGTAAATATCCGGGCTGCCGGTGCCGCTTCCTGACAGGGATGTTGAAGCTACGGCGGAAATCTGTTTTCTGATTCTGGGGCTGAGCGGGTGAACCACAGCAAGCGGAATTATTGCCTTCCATTATCACTACAGGCAGCGATAACGATCTCGACACTGGGGCGATGTGAAGCGCCGATATCGCTCGTTCCTTCCGCGCACCGAGGAATAAGAATGAACACCGGGCAGGATATGTCTCCCGACTTTGTGTTAATGCGCCTGGTCTCTGCGGCCGAGGAGGACCGCCTGGACGATGAGAACGGCAATCTGTCGTCGGGCACTGGAGTGGTGGCTGGGTTCGGGCAGGACGTCTTGAGTCACGGAAGCGTTAAGGGTAAACTGGACTGCGCGCAGAATCAGGCAGGTCTCAGTCACCTATCAGCGGGGAACAAAGCTCCGCAGTCTGGCGGAAGCGAAGCACCTGACGCCGGCGGTATGGCGACCAGAGCCGCGCTGTCTGTTCCCCCTCCTCCGCTCCACTCCGCCGAGGCCCGCGCTTACGATCTCAGCCACAGAGGCGGAATTGGGCCTCAGCTGTTGGTGTTCCGAAATGTATCGAGAGACCCTGATGGATTGTCTGAAAACAATGCGGATGATAGGCATGCTTCGAGGTCTTTCGAGGAGCAGACGGCACATACTTCCGAGACGAGCGCCAGCACAAATAACAATACGCACAGCGCTGTGGATGCTCAGCATCAATACCATCCTCCATGGGCGCTGCATCCTCAGCTGAAGCTGAGCACAGCGGACACAGACAGAGCGGAACTGTGCCCCCGGCATCGCATAATCACGGATAAACGCGACTGGCCGCAGATTGTTGACAGATCAAACCCGACCGCAGTGTTAGACCCGAAATGGAGCATGAGAGAGCAGGGAGAGCTCCGGCTCCCTGACAGGCCTGTTTTGGAACTCGCAAGGCAGTTTGGGGAGCTGGGAGTCGCCCCGGTGCCCGACTTTTTGCTGAAGGACGGCGATCTACAGCACTGCTCGTGCTCCACGACGACCGGAATCAGACAAGGCGAAGACCCAACCGAGACCAGCGATGCTCTGCTCGTACTGGAGGGCCTCGGCTCGGAGGAGGTCAGCGGCCTGGGCATGAAGAACAATCCCGAGTCCCAAGACGGTGCACAGGTGAAAACCCAGCTCGCGCTCAAATGTTTCCCGTCAGTACTTTCGGGCCAGGCGGTCGGGGTTACCGGTGGGCTCTGCTTACCAGCATGTCGCGACTCGCAGCTTTGCTGTTTGCTACGAGGCTCCCTAACCATCAAGGGTCAAGGCAACAGCCCTGACAGAGACTCACCACAGTTCCCGACATCATCAGTCGAGCCCGCCACAGAAGTGCGTCCTGACAGCACGAGCTCCAGCCTCGGTTCGAGCCCCAGCATGCAGGCAGAGAGAAGCGCTAGTGCGTCCCGGGCGCCGTGTTCGCGCAGTGCAGGCGAGAAGGCGCTCAAAGTGCCAGGCAAGACCAGAAAGGGGTCTCTCAAAATTCGCCTGAGCAAACTTTTCAGAACTAAAAGCTGTAGCGGCTCTAATAATCTTCTGGATAAGAGACCGTCGGTGACGTTTTCCATCTCTTCAGCCGGCAGTTTGGTGGACATGTCAGGCGCGAGCACTGTGGAGCAGGACGCGGCCAGGTCGGTCTCAGTGTAAACATTCATTTTTTCAACTGCTCAGAAATGTATAGTATGTTCACTTTTTCCCTTCTGGCTTGTTGATTTATTCTCTTCTAATGTGCAGCCCTACAACAAACAAGCGACTTTTTAAACCACAGTATACAGATGGATTAAAAGAAAAGACAAGTGTCTTAGTAAGGTGCTGGGCTGTGAAACTGTACAATGATTCTTTAACTGTCTCTCTGAGGAACCCTTAGAAGGTGTGTGGAGAACACTGCAAAAGGAAAGTTCCAAGTGGAACCCTTTTAAGAAGCTAAGAACCCTTAACAATATAACAAACCCTTAAAGAAGCCTTTTCGTTTAAGATGTCATCCTTCAAAAGATATTCCCTCAGTTGGTGATTTGATGATGGAGGTGGGGAGCACTGTATGGGTGTAAAATCCCCCTTAGATGTTCATTTGGGTTGAGATCTGCTGAGATATGCAAAATCCATAGCATATGATTTACATCATTTTTATACTCATCAAACCATTCAGTGAGCTCTCCTGTCCTGTGGATGAGGACATTGTCACCACTCCAGTCAGGATAGAACTGTTTCCTCATAGGATAAAGGGTTAATCTTCCCTTAAAGGGGATAAGTGGGCCCAAACCATGGTACCACCAGTGTATCAGAGCCACCAGTTTTTCCTTTAATTTTGTTTCCTGTCTGTATTTATGTTCCTAATATGTTCACGTCTTAACTGTTACATAGCATGTTTGCAGTGCAATAACTCTTCACATCATGTCTTTCACTAGCCAACCTGGATTAACAAGGGCACAGAGTGCCTTCTCTGGTGCTGCTTTCACTCCTGTCTTCACCGGTAAGGAGCTAAGAACAGAAACAGCCATGAAAAGCTTAAATCAGACTTATTTTAGACTAAGAATCTTTCAGTGTAGGCAAATGAGTACATTTAAACATTGTTCTATACTTTCAACCCCCTGACCAGGATAAAGTAGTTACTGAAGATGAATGAACAGGCTTATGTGTTACTGAAGGCGATTAAGCATGGTCATGCATCTGGTCTTTAGCCTCTGTTGTGTCCTGGTTGCAGGAGAGACAGTGTCACTGGTGGATGTGGACATCTCACAGAGAGGGAGAAACTCTCCTCATCCCCCAACCCCTCCTCCACCTCCACGCAGAAGTCTCAGCCTGCTAGGTACACACACACAAACAGTTCTCGTGATCTCATTCCTTTTCTGGCCTACATTTGTCTCCCTCTCTGTCCGTTAGCTTATCTTATATCTTTTATACTGTCTGCCATTTTTGTTGACATTCTCAGTATGTTTGTCTCACCTCTATCTCTCCAGGAATCTCTTCCAATATTCTTTTTCTTCATTCATGTTTTCCTCTGACTCATGTTATCTCAGATTCCTAACTCTTATATCAGTCTGTCTGAGGTCCTACTGTGTGAATAAAATGTATGCCATCTGGGTACACTGTATATATATATATAATTATGTGTAACCCTGTGTAGGATAAGCGGTACAGGAAATAGATGGATGGATATATATTAAATATTAAATATTTATATATAATAGACAAAGGATAAATAATGTAACAAGTTTCAAAACCGTTTTTGTAGGGTGACACTATTTAGATTATGTTGATTATGTGGTTAGTGTGCTTGAAAGGGCAATATCTTGTTACTGATGTACTCTTACAGTCGATAACACTTTATATTAACATGGTCTTTTCTGTTTTCACATTTAAAATATTCTTCCACCCTGTTTTAAGATGAGATGTTCTGAAACATGTTTTGTGCAGGCCATTTCCGACATTTCCGTTCATGTGTTTGAGTGCACACATCAGCAAATGTGTTCTCACTTTTGCAAATATATCCATGTTTTCTGTTTCAAATTGCATCACACTGCAGAAGCCTATAATCTGTGGCCTGTCAGTCCTACTTTGCATGCAGTGAGGGGATGACAGAGTGTAGATGACTTCTTGCGTCATCTAATTGGAGGGATTCTGTGGTTTACACAGTGTGAACAAAACATGTTACAGTGACATAATTGGCTTTGCACAAGTGGATCATTTTCTAAACACTGTACATTGGAAATTTTAAACTGTGAGGTTTTTTTTTTTTTGTAATGTTTCTTGATTAATCTTAAACATTTAGTACTTTAACACACTGGAATTATATCTTCGTTTACAGAATAGTCTGTTCTGAATACAGCACACTTTAAGACGGTGATGTTAAATAATTTTTTTCCCCAGTCCTGGTCTTGGAATACACTGCCTTGTACATTTTAATGTTTGTTTTTCTCTAATGCACTAAATTAAAATGTGAAGTACAGGGCAGGGTTCCTCCAGGACCAGGACTGGACTTACATGCAGCCTAATAATTAATTGATAATACGACTAATCTGGCACAATCAGAATAAAAAACTGTAAACTCACGTATACACCTAGATCGGAAAAGAGTAGACCGATTGAGGCCAATCTGAATGAGATTGCTGTCCGAGTTCATGTTACAGATATAAATCTGATTAAAATAAATGTGAGGTTGGATTGGCATCAAGAAGCAATATGGACTGAGGCAGATGTTGGATGCAACCTCTAAATTTCAGCATTTATTATTTTCTGTTATGAAGAACTTGCACAGTAATAAACAGAGGTAAAAACTTTGACAACAGCTATAGTTCTTATGTTATTCCCCGACAGTGGCTTTTAATGCTTTTAACATTAGAATATGACTAAAGGCAGTATACCGATGGATAATATGCGCATTTTATGTTACTTTCAACAACCAGAACCCTTGTACCTGAAAATCAGGCAAATATGAAATGCTGAGCTGAGCTGTCTGTTTAAAAATCACACTTAGATGACATTTTGCTTAGACAGAAATACTTCATAACTGGTTAAAAAAAACAAGCAGTGTGCAATTCATCTTAAAGCACAGGTGTCAAACTCAAATTGTGCCCGGGCGACGGCAGCATTTTTTGAGCCCTTGAAGGGCAGTAATCTAAGGCTATTAAATTATTTACATATCATTATCTATTCTATTGATTAACACAGTTAAACTAGGCTCTGAAATCGGATTTGCACATTAACAAAAAAAAAAGCTAATGTAAGATGGATGCACTATTAGGCTGATTAACTTTATTTTTTATGTACATATATATATATATATATATATATATATATGTGTGTGTGTGTGTGTGTGTGTGTGTGTATACATATACACACAGAGTGGGGTCCAGTAGTCCACTAGTGAAATTGCTTCTATTTTGCATTATTTTCTAATTTAATACAACAATTTTCATTACAAATTATATTATTGACAACAACCTGAGTGAAAAGTAGAATCTTTGAAATGTTTAGAAGAATTTCAGTGTTTCTTGGTACGTCCCCTTTTTGCTTTAATGAGTGTGCACTCGAGCTGGCATGGACTCCACAAGTTTGTGCAAAACCTTATAATCCATTTTTGATCAAGTCCATTGAAGTGTCATCTGAACACATTTTCTCTTCAGTAGAAGAGATTAGGCATGATGAAAATGTTATTCCAAATAAATATAAAAAAAACATAATGTTATGAAAGAGATTAAGAAGAACTCACATATACTGTATGCTAAAGATATACATGTCCTTGTCTTTGTGCTCCAACATATTTGTCTCTGGTGGTACATGGAATAAATTACTGAATCACTCTAAAGGCCATCATCCAATGCGCTTCTGAATCATTTTAGACACAGGTCTGACTTGCATCAAACGCAGGCATTGATTTTAACTAGCGATTCAGCCCTGTGAGATGCGAGCCCATATGTGCTTACAGAACGTGGGCGGTCTCTATGCTATGGGTCTGGTGTGAATTGTAGATAGTGTGAAAACATTGAGTAATAGTGTACTACTGTGTCTGATCCGCTCGTCTTGAGTTTGACACCTGTGTTTTAAATGCCTCCTCCTGGTTTCTGAATACTTGCTACTCTGTTCCAGACGATATAGGTGGGCCACAACCAGGGCCTTTCCTAGTGAATGTCATGGGGGCGTCCCTGCAGTCTCTCCCACTGCCTCTTCCTCCTCCTCCCCCCTTCCATGCCACCATCCAGCATAGCCTCAGCCTCAATGGTAAGGGTGTGATGGTGGCGAAGGGTGTGTGTGTGTGTGTGTGTGTGTGTATGGTGGGGCTTCAAGGAGACTTTTGGTCTTAAGAGCAGACTCCAACCCTCCCTTTCAGTCTTCCTCCCCTACTGTCTACCCTTATGTCCATTTTATGTCTCTTGTTGTGCCAAGATGATTGCAGAATATTGAGTAGCCAAATGCTACACAGGCGTCCTATTGCATGTGTTGCCTTAATTTATAAGACTGCTTGACAATGGCTTATTTTTTTTGTCTTTCATAGTGTAGGAGAAAATGCTAATGAGCAAGTTATTAATGAAGAAATAAGAAGGGCAATTGAAAGTGTAAGTGTAGCTTAGTGTGGATTAGATCTGTTTTAATTTTTCAAGCCAAAGTTTTAATAGAAGAAGACGTTAAAGATATTATTTCCATTATTAATAGATTATTCTAAAAGTAGCAGTATGTATTTTTGAGGGGATTTAGGAATTTGTAAACCTTTTTGGTAGAAATGGTATTGCAAGCAATTAGTTGAAGTACATTTTGTAACGTGATCTACATCCATCCATGTGGATTAATCTGATTTTAGCAAGTCATTACATATTCATGTAGGGTCTAAGGTTGGTGGCATTACTCTGTAATGATGGATGTCATAGAAGTCCAAAAAAACTGGCTACTAATCCAAGCTGCCGATTTGGTTTTTGCATAAATATTTTAGACCTTCAAGGGTGACTCACGGCAGCTATTATTTTTGACAAAAATAGTTTTTTGCAGTAGAACTGCAGCTTTTACATGGTTAATCATTAGAAATGCCAGGTTGCATAACCCAAGTTTGATGATTGTTAAGATGGGTTTGTTATGAGAATTGCATCACCCTTTGGGTGAAATGTGGGCTCTATTACCTCTTTTCCATGGACACGGTGCGAGTACTGGAGCTGGTGCTTGTTATGAAACCTTTCTAAGAACTACCTCACGTTTTTGCCAGCTTATGAGCCAAACCAGTATGTAATGTGCAAGTTTGCTAATCAAGAAGATTAAAATTATACTTCCTCACTAACAACAATGACACGTAAGATCAGAGATATGAGCCGTTTCCATTCGCTTTCTTGCAGTTGCCAGTAAATGGTTCTCTTGAGACACTGATTTAAAAAAAAAAAAAAAAAAAAAAGTGTTGTTCTCATCATATTTTAACGGTTATGTTAAGTTGTTATGGCAACAGAATGACACCATCCTCAAGCTCTTGATTCCGCCAGTCATTGGTTCCAAACCAGTGGCATGTTTGATGCTGGAGCGGAGCTGATTTTTCTGGTGGTTCTGTTGTGGAAACATGCAAAATATTTCAAGATTATTCACAAGCACTGTGTGAGTAGAAAATGGCCACATAACAACCCAGATAACATCTCTCTGACCTATTTACATAGGCACCAACCCATAGCTATGTGCCATAGAAATACAACGGTCTGCTTACAGTCAGAAGAAAGCCTCGAACCTAGTTACAGCAAAGTCAGAATGTGACATATGATAGTTATACTAGATGGTGGAACTGTGCAGTATACAGCATGTAAGACTGGGAGAGAGCGCGCTCCTCGTACAGATCCGTCAGACAGTGTAATCCAACACTGTGAGCATAGGACCACCAGAGAGTTGCAAAGTATGCTCTCGCTACCTTAGAAACAAGAGAAGCACGCCCACACGCACATAGTAGCCGGCAACCACAGAGCTAGAGGAAATACGTACATGAGGTTTAAAGACAGCGCATTTTGAGGTCTTGCCTTGACCTTTCAGTATAAAAATGGGCAGAGGTTTTGCAGCGACATACAGAAGGGATTGCACTGGTTAATTTTTCAATTTGTAGACTGAAAACCGATGCAGTATATTATAATATATTTGACTATATAGAATATATACTAACATACAACAAGAGTGGACAAATCATAAATTCGTTTAGCCCACCAGGTAGGTGAACTCCAATCTGCTTGTCCCATTAATGGTTTGGTTCTCAGAAACTCTACAGACGACATCACACTCAAAAGCTTTTTTTTCTAAAGACACGACAGTTGGCCTACTTAGTATACGGATAAATGCATGTTTGTCCCCTGAATTCATATCTTAAGTGCAAAAACATTCAGCTAGAAAAGAAACTGTCATTGTTATGTCAGACATCTAACTTAAAAAATATAATATATAAATGTCAGAAACAAAACATCTTGAATATTGGTAAATTTCATCTTCTTGTTCTAGATGCTTTCTTCCGAGCTCTCCCTCATTCTGCACCATCACCAATTGAGACTCCACCTCCAGTGAGAGTAGCCCCACCTTCAAATGTATGTCCTCTGAGGGGAGTTGATTCCAGCAGCTTCACAGCCAGCCTGAGAGAACTGGAGAGGGTGAGGATATAAACCTGTTAAAAAGAAAAGGGGGGGGGGGGGGGGGGGGGGGGGGGAGGTTTCATATGTATCTAAAGTCTTCTAGCAAGGAGTCCCTGATGAAGGGTGATTGCTTCTTGTGTCCTAATGTGCCTCATCATATAGGCAAGTTAAATGATACTATGAGATCTGTGCTCTTACTCTGAGATAGAATTTGCTGTGTGAAATCAACTGGAATAACTTGTGATGGATATTTACATAGGTGCGTATCTGTCTTTCCACAGTGTGGTTGGTACTGGGGGCCGATGAACTGGGAGGATGCAGAATTGAAACTGAAAGGGAAGCCGGATGGTTCTTTTCTGGTGCGAGACAGTTCAGACCCCCGATACATACTCAGCCTCAGTTTCCGCTCACAAGGAGTTACACACCACACACGCATGGAGCATTACAGAGGTAACCAGTACAAACAAGTGGTATACACAAATTATGTAAAGATTCCTCACATGCAGAATGACAAATACATGTTTCCCTGTTCAGGGACCTTCAGCTTATGGTGCCATCCAAAGTTTGAGGACCGCTGCCATTCTGTGGTGGAGTTCATAGAGCGTGCCATCATGCATTCTAAGAATGGAAAATTCCTTTACTTTCTGCGGTCACGTGTACCTGGTAATTTTACTTTAGCGTCCTGTTTGTGGTATTTTGAAGTAGGTCTCACACCGATTTGAAAAACCTTGACCATAACTGAGTACCCTGTGCAGGTGAGAGGTGATCACAAAGGTTTTCTGTTCTCTGCCTCACAGGACTCCCACCAACCCCAGTGCAGCTGCTGTATCCAGTCTCCCGCTTCTGTAACGTCAAATCCCTGCAGCACCTTTGCCGCTTCTGTATCCGACAGCTTGTCCGCATAGACCACATTCAGGAGCTCCCTCTCCCAAAGTACTGCTCTGTTTTATTCATAGTTTCACACTGTTCTATCTGACTAGTGCTACTTACACAGTACTGAAAATGTTCTTACTTCCTTTCTGCTCCAGACCCCTCATTTCCTATCTGAAAAAGTTCTACTACTATGACCCAGAGGAAGAGATGTACCTGTCAATCAAAGGCATGCGACAGATGGCAGGGGTGGAGCAAGAACCAGAGTCTGAGACGTAGCGGGAGAGCCATATTTGCTGTAAGAATTAATTTTAAAAATTGGAAATTGGTGTTTATTTACCAAATATGAAGGAACAAGAATGATAATTACGTGTGTTTTCCCTCAGGTTTTCTCTGTATGGATAGCAGATGGAATAGTGCATAGATGCTCCTGTTGCACAGCTCTGCCCCAAATCCCCCCATCAGTCTTCCAGCAGAAGCCAATGGACATCATCAGAATGGCTGCTCATTGTACTAAGTCAAGATGGGGTAGTGAAATGCTGGACTACTGTCCATATGAAACTGGCCAGAGATGATCCGCCAGGCATTAGACTACTGGACGGGCACAGAACTGTGAAATGAAATGGATAGAACATTAAATGTGATCTGGAGTTATGACATAAACCTCCATCTGTAGCTCATGACATGGCTCATTGGACTTTTTAAACTGGACACATTTGTGAATCACTTTCCTTTGTTTTTGTTCTTTTTCTCTCTGTTATCTTGCGGTCCCTTTTATTTGCCTGTTACCTCAACTGTAACTTCCTCAGCCTGACTGCAGGCCATCTTTTCAGTAAAAGAAAGTAAAAACTGAAAAGGCTTTGGAATTCTTTTTCACCAACTTGCGGGGCTATACTGTTACAGCACAGACTGAGCATACTGTAGAAACAAATAAGTGAATTATTCATTCATCTTCACCAACCACCTTGTCCTGGTCAGCACTGTGGTGGATCTCAGGTGCCTATCCTGGGAACACTGTGCACAAGGCAGAGACATACCATACACACAGAGCAGTTCAGCATAGCCAATTCACCTTTTTTGGGAGGTGGCAGGAAACCAGAGAACCTGAAGGAAACCCATGGATGCACAGACGGTAACCCGAGCTCAGGATTGAACTGGAGACCCCGGACCTGTGAAGCAGCAGTGTTACCTGCTGTGGCATCATGCTGCCTCACAAGTGAATTAATCAATTTTTACATGAGTCTTGGGAATTAAACAACCAATCACTCTTTCTTGGCGTATGTGTAATCTGTGTCCATCAAGCAATGCACAAGCTACTGGGGTTAAATACAAATGTATTGAACTAGCATTGTTGTCACTCATGTCTTATACTAGTGACAAAGCCAGTCATCTGAAGATTTGAACTATATTCCTATAACAGCTGGATGTCAAAAGGTTGCAGACAAACACTAAACCGTATTGCAGTGATTACCCTTACTCCACTGAGAATGTGGACTCCAAAGAGACAGATGTACAGTGACAGAGATTTTGAGTAGGTGAGTGAGTTACAGCAGAAATGCATGGGATTTATGGGGATGGAGACATCCAAAGAAAATGATCATTTAAAAAAAAATAAATAAATAATTGAAAGTATAGACCATTTCACTGTACTCACACACACACACACACACACACAACTGTATCTCTACTTTGGTTTAAAAAAAAACCCACAAGGAACAAGGTGCTAAGATCACTTGTAGCATCTTTAAGGCAATTCAGGTTACAGCAGATCAAAATGGATGTCAATTACTTGTGATTGATAGGCTCCAGCCAGTTCTAACTGGTCGAGCTGCACGTCAGTGAAATACGCCACCGTGTATAATTGGCTCAGTCTAGCTCGCTTAGCCCGTCTCAGCGCCCGCCTCTTTTTCACTAAACCACACAAGCTATTGGTCAAGATTCGGCACTCGACACTCTATTGGTCATCTTCAAACTCAATCACGAAGATGGTGTGCGTTGATTGGACGGCACTGCGATCACTCATTCCTTCGCTCGCATGCGGATTGGTCGAAGCGCGCGGGCGGTATCTGGACCTGGGCTTTGCTCTTGAAGGTTTAACGGAGAGCGAATGTCGTCATGAGCGGTGGGTAGGAATTATAACATTGGCGTTTATGTTATGTATCTACTTAAAAAAAAAACAAAAAAAAAAACGTACCCTTCGTTTATTGACCACAGTGGTGCATTATCCAGACTAGAAGGAAATGTGTATCAGAATGATCTGTTACACTGCAGCTTTCTGCACACTTCCGCAATCAGGCTGCTTTCCCCGTATCAAAGAGTTTATCTGGCTAGTTCGGGGCTCGTTAGCATGCTAGCTAGCAAAGCGCAGTTAGGCTCGGCGGTTTTGCCGTTATGCTCTTCAGAGTTGAGTTTCAGACGGGTTTTTTTTTAAAATGCATATTATTTCGGCGTCTGTTTGCTCTGCTTCTTAACGGTAGAAGTGCAGTAAAGAAGCTCAGGAGCGATTAAGCGGCTGAAATTTACAGAAACAGACTGGAGCAGCTCAGCGGCGCTAGCTTCATTAGCCTGGTCACTAGCTGCTAACGCGTAGTCGTTTGGTATCTAAACAGCTTTCAGCCAGTTTTAGCAAGTTAGCGATTAGCTAAGGTTAGTTTTTTTTATTTGAGGGGGCGCTGTCAGGCCTCGCTAGTAAATTGTGCATGTGTTGTTTTCATCCCTCACTGGGATGAGCTGTTGCTAGTGCAGAGTTGTGTTCTCGTTAAATGTGCTATAATATCCGATTATTATAGCTACAGAAATGGTAGAGAGGTAGATGGCATGGTTACATGTCGTCGTTAATACCAGTCGTATGTAATAAACTTTATGTTAGTGATGTAGAGAATAAAACTGAATTAACTAAGTTTCTGTATCTGTTAGTGAGTCTGAGCTCGGGGGGGATGTGAGGCTTTTTCAGGATTTGTGGTCGTTTCTAAAACTCTAAATATTCCCTGGGAATGAATGATTTTGTGCATGCTGCTCTGTTTACATGTAACGCCACTTCAGCTACGTCCATTTGGCTGTGAAAGTGCATGAGAGTCTTTTTAAAGGTGCAGTAGTCGGCTTCCGGGCCGGAATGCTTGTTTGTGTTTGGATGCACAAACTGTCATTCAGGTTATAGACACTCTACGGGCCACCGTAGATCCTGTGGCGGGGCTTCGTGAATATGGGCAGGAATCCTTCAGTTGTAGACCTTTGAGACCTAATCTTGAGAAGAAGAGAGACTAATCTCACCACTAATGCACCTTTAAGATAGTTTTCAGGGTTCCTCATTTCCGGTTCTCAGGACACCTGATTCACCTCAGTTAATTACCAGGTAGATGCTGCCTTCACGTGCTATCAGAATTATACGAGTAAATATAAGTTTCTCACTAGGAAGTTGCACATGAATGACCCCTCAAGTTGTACGTACGACTGGGAAACTCAGATCATTTTGATACCCGAGTTTCCGAGATGTCCTAAACCTTCACCATGGCGGAAGAGAGAACAGTGTCTGTAGCTCATGTAGCTCATTGTTACTGCTTGCCGTTTCAGTCATATTCATTAATGTACTATATCAGCAACCTGTCTATACATGTCGCACATTTGTACACTGTGAAAATAGCTTGTACTTGACCAGAATGCCATTATCGTCTGCAAGCTAGCTGCGTTATGGTGTCAAAATAAGAGTAAAATGTGTATGAATGAACCTGGCGTCATCTATGTTTCATATTCTTTCTGACAACAAAACATGTGAACATGACAGACTTGAATTAGTCCAGACTCCAGTCCCCCAGAACTGTAACTGCTGAACCCTGAGCTAGCTGATAGTTTTTTTTTTAATTATTATTTTTTTTGTTTTACATGTTGAACATGGACTTTGTTTACAGCAGACCCAGAACAAAAGCTGTGCACACAGTACTAACACAAAGTTGATTAGAAGTTGTGCAATTCAAAGTTCAGACCACATCTTTAATTCAACATAGCAGTTTTTTTTTTTTTTAACTTTGAATTCGACCATTTGCTAAAAGCTCTGTGTATTTTTTTCCCCCCCAAGATCAAAAGGACAGTATGGCCACCACAGTTGCTGTCAGTCCCAGTGAATATCTTCAGCCCTCAACCACCACCTCTCAAGTAAGAACTCACAATTTTGCACCAACAGTGTGTGTCGTCATTGAGACTGGTCATGGGCATGGGTTCTGTTTGTTTTCTGTTTTAAAAAGAGATTTTTCATAATACTTTCTCAAAGCAGGGGCCAGTAAAATGGTAGCTAACAATGTAAGAAAGTATGGCTAGTTAAGTGCCTGAATACAGACACAAACAAGGTGACTGTGTGTAGTATGCAGGAGAGGGTGCACTTTATTTTGATTGTTCCTGATTTTGAAAAGGTCCTGTGTCTTCCGTGCACGCTTATTAATCCGGCTAGTGACAGCTGATATGTGTTCAGTAGGCGGCGGGATTCAGAATGAGTAGTGAGTGCTATAGTGACAGCATTGAGGTGTAAAGCACATTAAGCTTTAATATACATACCAAATAAATAGTTTTGTTTTTTCAAAGTCAGTAGCAAGTAGGGATTAGGGATTTCTTTCTCTTGTTGTTGAATGAGAGAAAAGAAACAGCTGGTGACTAGCTAGCGTATCGTGCTGTGATAAATAAATAATAAAAAAAATCATCTTGTCACCCAGGGTAGTGATTTGTCCATCTTTGCTTTGTACCCTGACTCAAATGTGAGTAGATTTCCTTTTTAAGCCATCTTTATGTGATGATGATGAATGCTCTGACTACTCATGTAATAACTTTGACTGGAGGACCACTGTTATTCAAACCTCACTGGGTGGTCTGCATTTGTTTCTGAGAACTAGCAGGAGTTGTAGGTTAAAAAAGTGGACACATGTCAGTTTGAACGTCTGCTTTGTTGGCATCTGTTTTGTAGGATTCCCAGCCGTCACCTTTGGCCCTCCTGGCTGCCACTTGCAGTAAGATCGGCCCACCTGCCGCCCAAGCTCCGGCCAGCGCTCCACCAGCCCAGCCGACCACGCGCCGCCTGCACCCCATCAAACCTGCTCCCATTGCTCCGGCTCCACCCAAAAACCTTAGCTTTCTGTCAGCCAAAGGAAACATCATTCAGCTCCCTGCAGGCGTAGGTTCTTCAGGAACCAGTCCCATCCTCTTAACTATCCAGCCCCCGACTCGCCCAGCAGGTACAAGTACTGCCAACATTCAGTACCAGGTGGTGCCCCAGATCCAGGGAGCTCAGACCATTCAGATGGTACCCCAGGGTGGACAGATCCAGATCATCCCTGGGACCAACCAGGCTATCATCACCTCACCTGTTACAGTGCAGGCTGCTACTCCCACTCCTGCACAGAAGACAGTACCCATCAAGCCATCAACGCAAAAGCGGAGGCAGAACAACACTAATGTTACACCCACCACTAACATAGTGCGTCTGCCTAGTGGACTTGCTCTACCCCTCAATGTTGCAACGGGTGAAGTGGGAGCAACTCAGATTGTCGCAGAGTCGGCAGCTGCCTCACCTCGAGCAGTAAAGGGAAAGAGGGGGCGGAAGAGACTGGCTGCTGCAGTTCCTCCCGCTCCTGCTCCTCCGCCAGCCTCACCGCCACCGATTGCTGAACAGGTGGAAACAGTGCTGATAGAAACAACAGCTGATAACATCATTCAGGTAGGCTCATCACACTCTGTTTTTGGCCTTTCAAGCAACTGGTTTATGATTTTTAGCCCTGTAACCTGAACTCTATCATCAATACAGTTTTTTAGTAAGTAACCTGTGGAACTATTCTAAAAGCACCTATCTCTCACTACGATAAGGTGAAGTAAAAGCAGAGCTCAGTAAGAATGCCGCTAGGCAGGAATAATGGTTAAACACTAGGATGCAACTTTAAATGTGTTGTAATTCAAACATTTCTGGAATCCCAGTTTTGTTGTGTACTGTAAAAGCTGGTAGTTTCTGAGTTTTTTTTCTGCTCCTGTCAGGCAGGGAACAATCTCCTGATTGTGCAGAGTCCAGGAGGGAGCCAGCCTGTGGTACAGCAGGTGCAGTTGGTTCAGCCGAAATCAGATCAACAGGTGGTGCAGATACCACCTCAGGCTCTAAAAGTGGTACAAGCTGCTTCTGCAACACTCCCCCCTGTGCCCCAGCGAGTGCCAGCCACCCCCAGTGTGCAGGTGGCTCCCTCAGAACCCACACAGGTACCTCATCCTCTCTGTTTTCCGCTTATGAGCACTGTGACATTTAGTCATAGTGGGAGGGTGGAGTTTAGTTGATGTTAATGATCTTTATTTAGGTGATTATTGTATAATGATATTTTTTTTAAAAAGTGGGGGGGCAGCTTTTGCATCACAAAGCAAGTTGGCTAACAGCTGGTAAGCTTGATAGATAATTGTAACTGGCAGTATTGTAATATGCTGTATAATTGAGTATCAGCCGTTGGTGTGTCCACTTTGTGATCAGTGTTGTTATTATTATTATTATTATTTTTGTACAGGTACTGATTAAAACAGCTTCAGGTGAATGGCAGGCAGTACAACTCCAGGAGACCATCGTAACCACTCCAACTACGCCCACCACCACTCCTATCACGCCGGCTGTGGTGACTAAGAAAGCCCAGCCGGGGGCACGGAAAGAGAGGACTCTTGCCAAGATCGCCCCTGCTGGAGGTGGTCTAATTACACTTAATGCGGCACAGCTCACTTCAGCAGCTCAAGCGGTGCAGACCATTAATATCAACGGTGTTCAAGTACAAGGAGTTCCTGTCACCATCACCAATTCAGGGGGTGAGTAGGAGTTTGACTAACCTCGTTCCATAGAATTTCATGTTGTCATATTCTCCTCTTATTAAGATGATTAATAGTCAGAAAGATGAATATTTATACTGAACGTGTATAATAATCCCTTTAGTTAGGTGTTTTAATTTTGGTGTTTGAACCACCAAAATGTGTCACACAGAATGTGTCTTAGCCTGGTGAATTCCTTAAATAAGCCTTAAATCAAGTTTATTACGGTTGGAATTAAAGGAAAAGTTTGTCATTAAAAAAACAAACAAAAAGAATAGTCTGGAAACGCTTTTCACCATTACAAACTGCACCTCAAATACTTGCATCTAGTGTGATAAGATCCCGTAGTTCACGTTGATCACGTTCAGAACAAGCGGCACATCTGTCTGTCTGTTCGGCTCCCAGGACAGCAGCACCTGACGGTACAGACGGTTCAGGGAGGTGGGCTTCAGCTGGGCAGCATGCAGACACAGGAGCAGCCGCTGAAGGTGGAGCAGACGCTTACGCTAGAGCTCCAGAGCCAACCGGGAGAGAAGAAACGGCGCATGGCGTGTACCTGTCCCAACTGCAAAGATTCAGAGAAAAGGTAAAGCAGACCCTGATTGCATTCACAGATGCAGCTCAGATCGCTTTTTAACTTTTTTTTTTTTATATATTTTTTAAAACTTGTTAAAAACATAATAGCATTACTTTTAGGTGAGCTACAGGTGAGAAGAGAATCCAGGATCCTCTGCGTGTCAGATATTGAGATTTAACTGGATGTTTGCATTAATATTCTGTCTGACTGGAATATTCAGAGAATATCCGTTGTGTTTGGTGGAATAGTAAAAAAAAAAAAAAACATTAAACATATATGTTTATGGATCTGACTCTGTTTCTGGCAGTGCGTTAGGTTGTTGGCATCTAGACTGATCAGCACTAGCATAAGGATATGTTTGGTTTTTGACTAATAGACAAAGAAAAGCGCTTCTTTAAGAGCAGTTGTCAGTTGCTATGAGTGTTGATATTGTGAGCAGGTTTTCAGAACCCTTGCAGTAGCATTTTTTTCATACATCCTGTAGCTTTAAGTTTCTGATCGTTTACAGGAATCAAATCTTCAGCCGTAATATCAAAGGAGCAGGCAGTGCACTTGGCATGGTTTTCTAATTAGGTAAAACATGAATGGAGGTGTTGTGTATTTTCTGTAGCGGTATTATGTGTGCCCTGGCCCAGGAATGTCAGTGACTGCAGAGGCACGAGTGGTTTAAATTTGTTTGTGGTAGCAGAACTGCGGTGTGGTGACTCATTTAATTAAGTAATTAACTTCATGTTTCTTCATCCTGGGTGCTGCAGGCCGGGTGAGGTTGGGAAGAGGAAGCACATCTGCCACATAGTAGGCTGTGGGAAGACCTTCAGGAAGACGTCCCTGCTGCGAGCGCATGTGCGGCTGCATACGGGAGAGCGGCCTTTCACCTGCAGCTGGGTCTTCTGTGGGAAGAGCTTCACACGCAGTGACGAACTGCAGAGACATGCCAGGACACATACGGGTACAGAACAGTTTATAAAATATAAAATTACAATTCTTCAGAAAAGCAAACCTATTTGAATCATTAATATTTGCTACACTCCTATAAAACATATAGATTTTGTATAGTAAGCACATCAGCCAGTGTGTCCTATTTTCCTCATACGTGCCATTTAGATAGGTTATATACATTGCGTTTTTGTAAGTTTTTGTCTATATTAGTTCACTATAGGTAGCTGCTTCCAACTGAGAACATCATCAGGCCTGTCAGCAAGACCATGTGGAAACATCTCAAGTTTTTTTTTAAATATGTGAATGGTAGATCAAGAGCTATATTTTGAGTTAGTCATCTTAAAAGCGAAGGCTCAATTTTCTGCTGTTCCAAACTGCTTGCTAGAAAGTTTAATGATGTATAATTATAATTTATAAACACTAGAACCATTAGAATTATTGACAGTCACTTTTAAACCTCTAAGGAACTTGAACTTCTTCATTGACAGAGAGCGTGCTGTACCTTCTTAACAGCTGGCAAAACCACACGAAAAGATCCGAAGTCTGACGAAGCGTTGAGGTTCTGCACAGTTTATGCGAACAAGCAGATTAAGCATGAATTAAGCGCGTGTATATTAACAAGCTTCTCATTTAAGGTGACGGTAACAGTTTAACGGCAGGTACAATCTGAAAATTTCCTAGACTGTTGCGGTCTGCTAACTCGCATCGGTAGGAGGTTAAAGTTACATGGAAGGAAATATTAGCGAGCAGGAAACTGTTTATAGATCAAGTTTAGCATGTGTGGTGCTATAAATATGAACCTTGTTTATCATTTACCCCCATATTCTGTTCATTTATACCATCGTATATTCGTAACATGCAAGGTAGTGACCTTTATAAGGGTCGAAGTAACAGATATTCCTTGATAAGCCAGAGAAAAAGGTGAATGAAGTGAAACATGAATGAAATGGGGGGGGAAAAAAAAAAAGGAAATGTGATCTGGAAATCATTTCTATTTTGTTGTCATTTTTTGCTACCCTCGAGGCAGCATTTCAGACCTGCCATCCTTTACACATTTTGTATAGGAACTTTATCAGCCTAGTAATAATAGTAGATAAGCCAATCAGCATGTGAATCTAGAATGATTGATGGTTGTGCTGGTGTTTTTTTTTAACATCAGTTAAAAATGATGCTTGGCCCCCGAGTAGCACAACAGAAAAATGTTTGCCCTGAAATCGGAAGATTTAACGCTCGAATCCCGACAGTGCCACAGGTCTGCAATTTTGCGTGGGTCATTTCATCTGCCTCGTTGGTAGCCAAATCTCAGCCCTCAAATAAGGATGAGAGCTGAGACTTAAAATAAATTCTACATCCTTAGATCTGTAAACAAGTTCATTGTTCAAACAAGAGCAGAAGATCCCCTCATATGATTTGTAGTCCACTACTGGCCTTATGGTAATATATTAAAATGAATAAAGCTCATCCTACCTTTGTAGGTTATTTGAATATTCATGACGGTATGCAGCAGAATATTGAAAACATATTTGATAATTTCAGCACTACTAGCAAACATGCCCTCAGTCGTGCTAAATAGCTAGGAGTCTGCAGGTGTAGGAGACGCGTGGTCTGGCATAAAGTAGTTTTTGAATGGCTGAAAAACCATAAGTAGTGAAATGATAAGGTATCTGGTCTTTCCCAAACCATCACGAAGCTAAGATCACCTTAACTCGCCCTGCTGTTCAACAATGATCTTTGTGCTGTGATGCTTTTGGGAAACTTTGCCCTGATTGGGTAACGTGTGTGGGGATTATAACCCAGCTCTGTATGCTCCCTGATGCATCTCAATTCATAATGTCTCTGGTGGAACCATTTTTTTCTATTTATAATATAATTCCAATCCATTATGAGAAAGAACTTTAGGGCTGTTAGAGTGTTGGAAATGTGATTTAAATTTAAAAGGAAAACGTAATAGCCGTAGCCTATAGTATTTATTTTGTATTAGAGATATTTGATGCTGGTGAATTTGGTCAGTTGACGTTTTATGCATTGAGCAGAATCAACTCATGAGAATCACAGTACTGTCTCTTGCTTTCTTTGGATTTGTTAGGCTGTTTTTTTTTTTTTTTCTTCTTTTCTTTCCCCAAATGGTATTTTACTGTAATTATGACTGTAGGACTTGTGTACATACATTTGTAAGTGTAAGTCTAAGTGTACTTTACTTGTAAGTGGAGTTTTGCTGAGGCTCTTGACTCCAGCCAGCTTTAATCATTATATTACTCTTGTGTATTTATTTATTTTTTTTCTTTACAGGAGACAAGCGCTTTGAATGCTCAAAGTGTCAGAAGCGATTCATGCGGAGCGACCACCTCACAAAGCATTACAAAACGCACCTGAACACAAAGAACCTGTGAACATACGCTGGCTGAAGGTTTTAAAAACTCTTACAGAAAACCTTTCCCTGGGAACGAGCAAGGATAGAGTCGGGGTGTTAATGGAGGAAAATCCCTCCCCTCATCCAAATCACACACGGTGTGTTCTAGTCCAGGCCCTGTGGCGTCGTCGATCCAGACGAGCCCACACTCCTCTTGTGTCTCATTTTCAACTCATCCCATTTGTCATAGGAGGGCTGGCCGTGTGTCTAACTTGGATCCAGAAAGCGACACTGGATGTGTAGTTTGGGAATTCCTGAGTGATTGGGGTCGGTTTCATTCTTCCTCAGCAGGAAACAGAAAATGCGTGTCACGTGTATCTCAGACATGAATTGCAGCACCAACATGTACTCCAGCCGAGAAGCTCTGCTTTTCTCCATATTATAAATTTTAGAGCAGTTTTATGTGTTTTATTTTGTTGAGCCTTTTGACTGGTGTGTAGCAGCTCATGGACAGCTTGTATTATGTAAATGTTTGCTTATATTCAGACATATATTTGTACATATGAAAATGCTTGGACTTGCTTTATACCCCAGCCAAGGTGTTTCTTTTTGTTGTTGTTGTTGTTTGTTTTGTTTTGTTTTTTTCCCCCCAGAATTGGAAAGTTTGAAATGCTCTAACCCTCCTCACTTAACACGTAACATTTAACAGCTGTTGTTAGAATGAATATATTTTGCTGTGACTGGACAATCATGTCTTGAGTGTGGAAGATGGACGCCAGTTAAGAAGTTGTGAATTGAAAACTGCAGAAACATATACAGAAGATAGCTGTATTTAAAAGAAAAAAAAAATAGCTTAGTCATGTAATTATTTAGATGGTATGTTCTGGAAATTTTTTAGAGTTGATTATAGAATCTGATATTCAGATGGCAAAGTGGAGAATTAGGTAAAAAATGGTTACCTTTTGTCTGTAGAAATACGGATTTATCTTTGCAAATGCAAAACACTATTAGAGGGAAATTAACTTGATGACTTTCTCAAATACAATTATAATACAGTACAACTTCATTAGCAAGAATTACTTTTGACATACAGCCTTACAGATCTACCCAAGAGTTTTGGAATTTATTCCAGTCAGGTCTATATGAAAGTTTAACGTCCAGATTCTCAAAAGTGCTTTAAGGAGAAAACGTTGCAGAGCTATGTGTGTATTGTGTCTCTGAATACATGCAGATGCATCTTAGAGGCTACAAAATGTAGGATATTTGTTACACAAACGGGTGTATTGGCTGCTCTGGCCAAATCTGAAGAATAAGGACTGTGTATATTGTAAATGAGCAAAAAGGAGACACTGTATAGTTTCATTCCTGTACTACACAAGCCTGTTAGATGACCCTTTTTATCAGTTTAAATGTTGCCTTAGAAAGCTTCACTCCCTATTTAAAGAGATTTCTGTCTAATTAAATGGAACTGCATTTGTAGATTTGCTTTATCTTTTGTCTAACTTGTATTATGAAATGCCAACTTTATGTGCACTGACCAAATTCAGGGTTTTACTTTACTGGTTAAATTTAGTATTCTTTTCATTCAACGTTATTGGTTGACAGAATTGGGGGAAAAAAGCCCTGTTTTTTATCTTTCCTAGATAAATCCTACACCTAAAATCTTTGTCTCTTAAAGCTAATGATAGGCAACTATTTCTATAACTGTGGAGGTGTTTAAACAGGAGAGCTTGCTACTTTTTCTACAGTCAGTCCATCTTTCCCAAACTGACAATAAAGCGTTCAAATGACTGTTTGTTGCAACGTGTCACTGCAAGTGCCCATAAAGAAATACAATATAATATTTACTGATTGTTCAGAGGATTCATTTGCATATTGAAGCCTTATTAGGATCTAATGATTGTGATAATGATTACAAAAAGCCCTGCCCCCTGCCATTTATCTAATAACCACTAGATGAAGATAAATGATTATTTTACCATTACTATGGGTTACACTGCTGTGAGATGTTTATCTTGAAGAAATCATAGCTGATCAGGTTTTTTTTCTCCCCAATTCTGAGGCAAGTTCATCAAATTTTAACTAACGACAAGAACTGTATGATACAGTGGCTTAGGAAAGTACTCTGATGCCTTCAGTTCTGGACACTTTATTGTATTATAGATTTAATTTAAAATTGATTAAATTTACATTTTTACATTTTTAAAGTTTTATTAAAAATAAAGAACTGAAATCTCATTAAGTTAAGTATTCTGACCCTTTAAAGACCCTTTAAGATTAGTATTGAGTACTTTGTGAGGCACACTTTGCAGCAATCAACCCAGTTCTTGGGTGAGTCTCTACAAGCTTTGCACATCTGGATTTGAGCAGTTTCTCCCATTCGTTCTGGCAGATCCACTCAAGTTTAATCAGACTGGTGGGGAGCATCTGTAAACTGCTGTCTTCAGGTTTCTCCCTGAATGTTCTATGGAGTTCAAGTCTGCGCTTTGGCTGGGTCACTCAGGGAAATTCTGACTTGTCCTGAAGCCACTTCAGGGTTGTCTTGGCTTCATGCTTTGGGTCATTGTCGTGCTGAAAGACGAACTCCCCAGTCTGATGTTTTTCTTCAAGGACCTCTCTGTATTTGGCTATAATAATCCTTCCCTCGATTGTGACCAGTCTCCTTGTCCTTGCCACTGAGAAGCACCCCAAAGCATGATGCTGCCACCACCGTGCTTCACCATAGAGAAGGTATTACCAGTTGATGAGTAGTTCCTGGTTTTTCCAGAGTGCTTCAAGTTCACCTCATCAGCCTCATCTTTTCCTCATGATGTTAATAAAGTGTCTGCTATATGCCTGTTACTCCGGAGTGGCTTCTTTCTGGACACACTACCATAAAGGCCTGATTGATGAAGTATTTCTGAGATTGTCCCTCCAGCAGGTTCTCCCATCTCTGCTTAAGAACTTGGTCACTTTATAGCCCAGTTCCTGAGATTGGCCAGATGGCCAGCTGTAACGTCTTCCATTTCACAATGATGGAGCCCACTGTGAAATGGGAGCATTCAAGGCTTTAGAAATGCTTTTATAACCATGCCCAGATCTATGTCCTGTCACAATTTGACTGCAATGGTCTAACTATGATGTATCTATGATTAATTAAATACAGGATACATTGACAACAATGTATTGAAAAAGGCACCAAACAGGTGGTTAAATTAAAATCTAGCCTTTAAAACACTGGAAGCATAGCAAGTGGGCTGCAATTATTATTACGGTGTTCAAAATCACAGCCAGCCATTATTAAGTTATTTATTCTTGAGTTCTTATAGTTATTGGCCTCTTTGACTTGTTTTTGATAACTCAAAAACAAGTGGTATAAATAATTTTGGCATGAAACTGATGAAAATTTAAATGTCAAAAAATGTTCAGTGAGTGGAAGTGTAAAGAATAAAAAGCTCTATGACACATGCATTTCATAAAAAATATGTGAATAAAATGGGTTTGTCAGTAATGTAGGTCAAAACCTCCTGATTTATAAAGTTTCATTTAACTAGGGGATAAAAATACATCTAAACTAATTTAGCTGCACAAAAATGCGGGGGAAAAAAACTACATAATTCTTTATATTTATTGAAGAGATTATGTGTAATGTAAAGCTTATTCCTTAGAAATTTGCTTTCGTTCCTCGCTCAGGACTTTTATTATGATAGGCGGATGTGTAAATTTCTCACTTCCGCATCAGTGTTTTTTAGAGTCCTGCTGCACACCGGTTATAGAAGAGGTTCACGCTGCAACAAAGTAAAACGCACTAAATGTAATGTAAAGTAAAATGGAGCGACACAGCGGGCTGATTTAGCCTGCTGTCATTAACAAGTGTAGTTGAAATGTGCAGCAGCGGGTTGACCAAGTTATCCGGTTACAGAGGCTGGTAACTGAATGACATGCGGATTGAATAATCATAACCTGTAAGTTATCCGTTGTGAATATAATAGAAACACTCAGATGCAGTAGTGCAAGTGTTATTTCTTTTGTGAATTAGTACTTGTTGACATTCACACTGTGTATGCTGAGGCTTTCTGACACAACTTCATCATCAGCTGTCAGAGACTGCAGTAAAAAGCATTACAGGCATCTATTGGGTTTGTATTTGGTTAGTATTAATAATAAGTTTTCTAAATGGTCCATCACAGTATACAGACTTCTAATGATTTAACTGGTGACCTGTGTGGTTTTCTAATGGGATTCAGAAATCTGATGATCCAGTACTAAACCTGGCAAATACTCCAGTATAACAAACACAAGATTGTATATCATTAATTACAATTAATTATATACCAACCACTTTATTATTAGGAACATCATAATAATAAAGAGTAGAACTTTGATTTTATATTCAGAACAGCCTCAAAGATTTTTTTTTGTGTGTGTGGAAACATTCCTTTGAGATTCTGGTCCATGTTGACCTCACATAATTGCTGCAGATTTGTCAGCAGCGCGTTCATGCTGTGACTCTCCCGTTCTATTGGATTCAGATCCGGTGACTGGGAAGGCCACTGAAGAACATTGTCATGTTCATGAAACCAGTTTGAGACGAGTTCCGTGTTTTGTGACATGGTTGCGTTATCATGCTGGAAGTAGCTATTAGAAGATGGGTAAATTCTGGCCATAACGGAATGAGCGTGGTCAGCAACAATCAATCAAGAGGCTGTGGCATTCAAACGATACTCAATTGATATTAATGTCTTGGATGTATGCCAAGAAAACATTCCCCACACCATTACACCACCTCAATCATCCTGGACTGTTGACACAAGGCAGGTTAGATCCATGGATTCATGCTGTTGATACCAAATTCTCTCCCTACCATCTGCATCATTAAGATTCATCAGACCAGGTACATTTTGTCCAGTTTTGGTGAGTCTATGGCCACTATACCCAGTTCATGGCTGCCAGAACCGGAACCCAACGTGGTCTTCTGCTGTTGTAGCCCTTCGACTGAGTGGTTATTTGATTTGCCGTAGTCTTCCAGTCAGTTCAAACCAGTCTGGCCATTTTCCTCTGACCTCTCTCACCAACAAGGCATTTCTGCCCTCACAACTCTAGAGACTGTTGTGTGTGAAAATCCCAGGAGCTGATCAGCTGAAATTTCTGAAATACTCAAACCAGCCCATCTGACACCAACAACCATGCCACGGTCACTGCAATTCCCATTCTGATGTTTGATTTGAACATTAACTGAAACTCTTAAGCTGTGTCTGTATGATTTTGTGTTGTGTTGCTGCCACATAATTGGCCAATTGGATAATTGCATGAATAAGCAGAATTCCTAATAAAGGTGCTGATGAGTGTTTCATGGATCTGTATCTGAACAGAAAATAATGGAACTTGTAGAAACCCTTAAATCTGTTTAATCTTGGTGAGAAACCACTTGACCAGTCCCTATTAGAATAGAATAAAATACTTTTGTTGCCATAGTATCATCCATGGAAATTTGGTTTGGATCTTCCGTTCTAGAGAGTGTAACAGAAATAACAGAATACTGTACTTAATAGGAGGAAGTGAAACAGTATTTTTGTTTTTCTTGTCAGCAGTGTATGTGTCTGTGATAGCTCCAAAGAACTGTGGCGAGATTCAGACCTAATCATAAAGTCAACCTTGGCTCAGACATCATGTCCTGACTGTGATTCAGACATCCAGAGCAATGGAGGGGCAGCTAGACAGTTCAAGGCCTTCCAGCATCATATCAGAACTATGTGACACCGAGGAGGACTGGCCATTTCCTGTGTGGCAGAATGGCACCCTGAGTCCCTGCTTTAACCACATCATCTGTGGATCTCTTGTGCATGCTCTTACTGCAGTGCTCAGTGCCTGTTATCTGAGTGTGCTGAGGTAAGATTGACACAGAATGCAGCCACAGGATTTTTTTTAATGATTAAATGTAGAACTGCGTAAAGGGGCCTGTATATCATATTGCAAAACATTACCTTCATTATTATTATATATTAATTGACTGGTTATGGTTAAATTTTATGTTTTTCATGCACCATGATTTATTGTTTGCAGTACGTCAGACGGTGGATTAACCCTGGTTGTGATATGCGTAAAAATTTGTCTTCGTTATTTAACATTTTTTATGTTATTTACTCTGTATGCTAAATGTTCATTATCAATGTTTTGCAGACTCAGTCCCCCTCTGCCTTCACTGCCTGTTGGCTGGATCTTCAGGTCTGTTGCTGCACTGCTGCTGGTTTTTGTTTTTATCACAGATTTGGGATTGGTGCTCGTGCTCCACCAGCAGGATTTTTATTTGAACATCTTGGCTGATGGATGCGGTGTCATTGCGTGGCTGGTCCACTTTGGGGCCATTTTGTCCTTGCAAAGATCTGTCTACAGAAGGACTCGAGGGCCCCCATTTTTTGTGATCCTGGCTATTCTTCCTGTTCCTAACATAGTGTTTACCCTCATTACTTACATTCAGCATGGCAGTCATTTCAGTAACGAGCACCTCTTGCAGCTTGGAAGATTTGTCTTGTCTGTTACCAGGGCAGCCCTAATCCTTTTGTACTTTCTGGCCTTTATCTTTCCTTGTTACACGTCGCAAAGGGAGACTCTGCTTGTAAACACCGACGATGGGGCTCCTCTTATTGTTCCAGAGCCTGCTGGAGGAGAAATGGTGGCAGAGGATGGCTGCAGCTGCCTGTCCAGGTTTCTCTACTTGTGGTTGAACTTTCAACTGAGGTTGGGTCAACGTGGAGAGCTAGAGAGACCCTGTGATGTTTTACAACTGCCCCAAAGGCTACGGACCAAAGCTGTCATTCAGCGCTTCAGTCGGTGTTGGATACAGTGTCTGAATAACAGAGTGCCAAGGACACTTGAAGGGAACCAGCAGGATGGTTTGTACAGTGAGATCCAGCCTGAGGAGCTCTCAGAGGAAATGAGCCACCATGAGGTGAGACTCTTCAGGGTGTTGCACAAGGCTTTTGGCCCACGCTACTACCTCCTTGGTGTGCTGAAGTTAATGGCCAGTCTGCTAGCCTTCGCAGGACCTCTACTCCTCAGCTGGCTTGTGGGTTTCATGGAGACTGAGGGGGCACCACTAAGCAGAGGTGTGTGGTGTGCTGTGGGACTTTTCTCGAGCACTTTCTTAGCAGCATTCTTCCGCAATGTCTTTGTTTTTGAAGCGTCAAAGGTGGCTCTGGAGGCTCGGGCCGCCGTGGTGTCCACTATCTATGCTAAAGCTCTGCGGGTCAGCAGCTCAGCGCTGGCACGTTTCACTACGGGTGAGGTGGTCAACTACATGAGCACCGACACTGACCGATTGGTCAATTTTTTCAACAGTTTCCATGAAGTTTGGAGTCTTCCTTTCCAGTTTATCCTGGCCCTTTACCTGCTTTACCTGCAGGTGGGTGTCGCCTTCCTGGGAGGGCTGGGTGTGGCTTTATTGCTCGTGCCACTGAATAAAGTGCTGGCAGCCCGCATCCTGGAGAACAATAAACACATGCTGACACACAAGGACAACAGAGTGAAGGTATGAATGCATCACTGTTCTTGTTTCCTGGTGAAGTAGCCTGCTGCATGCTTGCAAGATTTTTTCATGTTCATATTATTTTCAGTATTCATTTGAAATTCAGTTTAGTTTTAGTTTTTGACATAGTTTGGTTATTTTACTGTATTGTGCCAAAGTGAAGAATGTAAGGAAATTCTATTATGCAAAGATGCTTATAAAATGAAATGAAAAGCTTTTAAGAAGAGCAGAAAACTGTTTAAAAAAAAAAAAAAAAAAAAAAAAAAAAAAAAAAAAAA
>CM040985.1:21012323-21024945 GCA_022985145.1 Pangasius djambal
TTCACAGTGCAGGTGGATAATGACTCTAAACATACTGCGAAAGCAACTCAAGACTTTTTGAAGGCAAAGAAATGGAATAATCTTCAATGGCCAAGTCAGTCGCCTGATCTCAACCCAATAGAGCTGCTTTTCACTTACTGAAGACAAGACTGAAGGCAGAAAGACCCACAAACAAGCAGCAACTGAAGGTGGCTGCAGTGAAGGCCTGGCAAAACATCTCCAGGGAGGAAACTCAGAATTTGAGTTTTGAGAACATGGGCTCCAGACTTCAGGCAGTCATTGACTGCAAAGGATTTTCATCCAAGAATTAAAATTATGGTTATATTTACAATTATGTCACTTTGTCCAAATAGCTTTGAGCCCCTGAAAATGGAGGTACTTTGTTGAAAATGGCTGTAATTCCTAAACGGTAAATGCCATATTTTTGTGGAACCTCTTAAAATAAAGCTGAAAGTCTACACTTCGATCACATCTTTACTGTTTTATTTCAAATCCATTGTGGTGGTGTATAAAGGCAAAATCACAAAAACTCTGTCACTGTCCACATACTTCCGGACCTGACTGTATCTTTGACTACTAAATATTTGAAGAAATGCCTGAAGTATATATGGACTTAAAGACACACCAATCTGTACTACTAAAAGGCAGATAGCTGTAGGAGTTGGGGAAAAATTATATAATACATTATATTATAAAAAATATTTCTTAATTTATTTATGTATTTGATGTATTTTGCAATTATTCATGAAAAATTATAGAACTGACTAAGAATCATTGCAGTGTCTGATATAAAGCCTTAAAAGTAATTCATATAAATTTTTAGAATGAATTTATTTCCTTTGTTCATCTCTCATTCAGCTAATATTGACATATTTCATTCTTAATTCCAGGCGACGGTGACATTCTTTGACACCACTCCTCTGGGCCGAGTCCTAAATCGCTTCTCCTCAGACATCTATAGCATAGATGACTCACTACCATTCGTCCTCAACATCCTTCTAGCCAATGTTTTTGGGTTGTTGGGAATGCTGGTGGTGATGAGCTATGGGCTCCCCTGGGTGCTGCTCCCTCTAGTTCCACTAGGGGTGCTGTACTACCAGACTCAGAGGTATTATCGGCACTCCTCCCGTGAGCTCAAACGCTTGTGCAGCCTCACTCTTTCTCCAGTCTATTCACACTTCTCCGAGACACTCAGTGGCCTGGCAACAGTGCGGGCCAGTGGACATGCTGCCAGGTATAGAGCCCGTCAGAGCAATGTCTCTCAATGCAGCCTTTGTGCTTCCTCTATGAAATCTTTCAGTAAACCTCATAATCTTAAACATAAATCTCATAATCCTAGACTTAACTGTTAGCACTCAATTTATAAATATGCAGGTTTGAGGAGGAGAATGAGACGCGGTTGGACCAGAACCAGCGCTGTGTGTTCATCAGTAATGCTGCCATGCAGTGGCTAGACATTCGGCTGCAGATGATTGGCGTCACTGTAGTGACCGGCATTAGTATAATCGCTGTGATCCAGCACCAGATCAGATCCATTGATCCAGGTTTGCCTTACTCTTACTTTGAATTCACAACATTTACAGTTGTTCATAAACTTCACTGCTAACAATAGACAGCTAGTCAGTCTTATAGGATTTCAGGAATGTAAGTCATAAAAAATAAAAGTTCAGAATCACTGTTAATTAGCCAGCTGGCTATTTATGAATTTCTGAAAGTATTTAGAGGTCATATTCAAAAATGTTCATAATTTTTCACTACTAATGCTAGATAGACACCTAACATGAGCTTACATATGAGGATATTTCAGAAGATTTCTTTGTCTGCAATCATAAAACTATGATCGTCTACACTGCACCCATCTGTACTACTCAGTGACACCATGCCCTTCTGACCCTGCTATAAATATTAGGATAATTGAAGCAAAGCATGTGACAATGAAATGTATTGATGGACAGTGCTTAATTTGTAAAACATGAGGTATTGAAACACAAGGGAGAGGTGGTCCTGCAAATGGACGGGGAGGGAAAAGGTCCTGTGACATATAGACATATAGAGTGCTCCAAGTGCTTCAGTTAATACAATAGTGTTAAATGCCGTCATAGCCCTAGTGCTAATTATATCATTTCTGTGGTGCCATGAGAACACTGGAACGAGTCACTTGCACATTTCCTATGTATTGAGTTTCACAATATGCACTCAAACTCACAAGAATCATTTTGTTCCAAACGCTACGTTTTACAAAAGTACATTATGCCCTTTAGACAACACAACAAGAATATAACTATGCGAGAGAGAGAAAAAACAATATCAACGAAAAAAAACACTTTCTTAGCTCGCATAATTATCAACATTACTCCGCAATGCAGTCATGTAATTTACAGTCTCCTCCCAGAATTTTCTCTTCAATTTGCTTTGCTTCAATTTTCTGGCTTTAGAAATCCAAAACTGCACATATGACACAGAGTTCGATTCTGTGAACGCCCCATCACTTCTGCTTACTTCTTTATGAAATGACAAGGTTAGCTGCCATATCCATAATGTGATAACATGTGACTGATAATGCTAGTTTATGATTACTATTTACCAATTAGTCATCATAAATAATCCAACTGGAAATAAGCCAGTTGTATTTTTGGTAGGGAGGTGACACAAAGAATGATCATTTATTAAAACGATTTTATTCAATTAAAAAAAAAAAAAAAAGGTGCAGTGGTGCCTGATCTACATCCAGAACGCGGGCACTTTAAAATTTTAAAGGTGCCGGATCCTGTTCCTGCATGATCCGGCACAAATTAACTGCTGATGATTGGGCCCAATGTGAAGCATCATATTCCTTCTTGGTTTTTAATTAAGCTTACATTTAATGGTTACTGTTGTGGAACAATCAATAAACAAGTAATTTCCTGTTATCGCTTCCATTATAGCAGCTATAAACAGTCAGTCTGGTCAACAGCCTCTCTTTTTTCTCTCTCCTGAAGTCATGTGACGATGAAGCCTGAAGGTATAAATTATCTGACCTGAAGACTCCTGTGATGGAAAAGCATTATTTATTGAAGAAATCATGAAGGAGACAATATTAGGAAGCCTTTGAAATAATGTAGACATTTAAAGTACTTTACAAAAGTGAAATCATTTCAGCTTTAAGAAACTGAAGTTGATGCCACATTGCTGGAATTTGAGCTAGTACATAAAGCTAAAGTTGCTATGTCTTTGTTTGGGCTAGGTATGGTGGGTCTGGCTCTGTCCTATGCTCTGTCCATCACTAACCTCCTGTCAGGACTGATCTTCAGTTTCGCACAGACTGAGATGCAGCTGGTGAGTGTAGAGCGTACTGAGGAGTATTCCACCTGCATTCCCCTGGAACCACAGCATGGCAAAGCAACGGTGAGCAAAACAGTCTTGCTCAAATCCACATGGATATAAGGGAGAGTTGTGTTATATTTATAATGCAGTCACTTGCACAAACCTAATTGTGCAAATTTTTAACTAGGTTCCAGCTTCCTGGCCGGAGCACGGTCGAGTGGAGTTTGATGCAGCTGTTTTGGCGTATCGGCCTGGATTGCCCAATGCTCTGGATGGAGTCAGCTTTATGGTGATGCCAGGTGAGAGGGTGGGTATCATTGGACGCACTGGCTCAGGGAAGTCTACTCTGTTCCTGGCATTGTTTCGCATGGTGGAACTGAAGCAGGGATGTATACTGCTGGACGGGGAGGACATCAGTCAAGTTGGGCTCTCTCAGCTTAGGTGAGCAAATGCAGTTTAGTCTGACTTGACTGAAATTCATTCAATATGAGATTCTCCATTAATACTATGACTTTGCTAAATACAAGGTGATAAAATATTAATACTGCAACACTATAATGGAAATACATAACATTATAACACAAAAAGTTTATGTTACAAATTACAGACTGTAAAATGTAACTTAAGTGCCATTTCTCCAAAAAAAACAGCTACAAAGAAAAATAAGTGATAACATTTTTTTATTCACCCTGTATAACTCATAAGCATGTGATGTCCGTTGTAGGTCCAAGCTGGCCATCATCCCCCAGGATCCCTTTTTATTCTCTAGCTCGGTGAGGGAGAACCTTGACCCCTGTGGGCATCACCTAGAACATCAGCTACTAGACGCTTTGGAGCAGTGTCACCTAGGAGATGTAGTTCGAAGAATAGGTACGTGCCAAGGAGTGAGTCATTTTTATGTTATTTACGTGCATGACTAACTTTACAAGAGTGCACAGAAAATATTCTTTCTTGTCTTTTTTCCCCACCTATTTGTCAGGAGGGTTGGATGCTCCAGTGGGAGAGAGAGGAAAGTCTCTTTCAGTTGGTCAAAGGCAGCTGCTATGTCTTGCTCGGGCTCTTCTGACTGAAGCTAACGTTTGTTGCTTGGGTTTTTTCGTTAAGCAGACCAATATAACAGTAATGCACAAGACATCATTTTAACATTTTATTGCATTCTTTGTAGGTTTTATGTATTGATGAAGCTACAGCCAGCGTAGATCACAAGACTGACATGCTTCTACAGAAAACTATCCGAGAAAGATTTAAGCACAAGACAGTGCTCACCATTGCCCATAGGTAAGTGCCGTATTATTTTGTATTTGAACAAGCACCATGTATTTGGAATCCCCAAAATTACCAAAGCCATTATTAGGCTTAGTTAAAAATATAAAATAATAGAGTTAAATAATAGAGAATAGTAGTTCTCTATCAATTAATAATAGAGAATAAAATAAAAATAATAGAGTTAAAAGTATAGCTGAGTAAAGAAATTGAAAAGAAAAAAGAAGAAAAAAACACTTTTGATTATTTCCTAGTTTCAGTCAGTCAATAAATATAAATAAACAATAAAATTATATATTACTCCTGCTTTTATCATTTACTGTCTCTCCTATGTTATTGGTTTGTTTAGTCACTTTTTTTTTTCTTTCTGACACCATTTTCTCCATATTTTGGTCATTTCCCTGTTCCTACCCACTAGCTAGATCAACAGCTGCCAGGAAGGTAGGGTGAGGGCCAGGATGCGGCACCTGTGGCATCGTTGGGATTCAAACTCGAATTTCACAATCTCTTGGGTGAAAGCTTTTCTTCTGTGACACACCGCAGCCCAGTCATTTACCCATTATTATTCTCACCACTTTCACTGATCAGCCATAACATTAAAACCACCTGCCTAATATTGTGTAGGTCCCCCTTGTGCCACCAAAACAGCTCTGACCTGTCGAGGCATGGATTCTACAAGACCTCTGAAGGTGTGCTGTTGTATCTGGCACCAAGACGTTAGCAGCAGATCCTTTAGGTGCTGTAAGTTGCGAGGTGGAGCCTCCATGGATCAATGTTTGCAGCGTGGCAGGGCACAGTATCCTGCTGAAAGAGGTCACAGCCATTAGGGAATACTGTTGCCAGGAAGGGGTGGTCTGCAACAACGTTTAGGTGTTTAGGGGGTGTGTGGTCATTCACAGGGGGCGGTTCCTAGTTCAGATAGATGTTTCTCAGGAAATTTAAATCTGATGGAGGTAAAATTTAGTATACTGCATCGTTGTGATAAAAGTAAGTGACTTGTCCACCATCATGTAATCAGCTTTCAGCAGGAATTTTAAATAGTTAGTGCTGAGTTACAATCACAAAACTTATGTAAAAAAAAAAAAAAAAAAAGGATGCTAATCTGTGGTCCCTTTATTGGCAAGAACTGGGAACTGGCTGTGCTGTTTGCAAAGGGTGCTTGGACCCTGCAGATCGTGGGTTGTGGCTTTTTTGTTTGTTTGTTTTTGTTTGTTTTTGTTTTTTGGGGAGTCCATAAGGTGGAGATGTTTATTTGTAAAAACCCACTTGAATTACAGTGACCTCACCCTTGTGCTCTCTCTCTCTCTCTCTCTCTCTCTCTCTCTCTCTCTCTCTGTCATCCAACAGACTCAATACAATCATGGACTCTGACAGAGTTCTGGTGATGCATGCTGGGAAGGTGGTGGAGTTTGACAGCCCATCTGCTCTGCGCAAAAAAGAGATTCAGTATTTCAGAAACTTCTACATGGAAGAGACGAATGACTGATTTTATCCAAATAATAATTCTAAATGAATAGGAGCACTGATCTTGATCAGTTGTTCAATGGTTTTACAGTCTTTGTATCAGTTTGGTAAAAACGCACACGGACTGAGATTTCTGTATGCAATGTTCACATGATGACACTTGTGTTTGCCATTTGACAACAGTGTCATGGATGTACAGCAGTTTAGAGCTAAATAAAATGTAGTCTGTTGCCAGAATTTAGGAGAAATCTGCTTCCTACTGTTTCATAACATATTTAAAACTATATGATTTATCTAGAAAAAAATAAAAAAAAGCTGTATTAAATAAATAAAAATACATTACACAGAAGCAAATGAAAAAAATCAAGCCTCCATGCTGAACCTTTCATCATCCTTGGCCTATCCTTAAGGACTACTCATGTTAATTCAGTCTGAATCCTTGATAGGGAGCCCGTTACTATTAATGTGGCATTTACACACTAGTTTTCTAGTTAAAGACCTTTACTTTTAGCTACCTCACTCAATGTTTATGGTGACAAATGTTCATTTGCTTTTTTTTTTATACATTTTAACTTTGTCAAAGCAGGAATATAATTTCTATTATGTAATGAAAATCTATCACAAAAAAAAATTCACAAATGAAGACTCTTAATAAAGTATTGTACTAGCTTAATGTCTTTTTTTTTTATTACCTTTTTTATATTGTAACTATTGTAGCTTCTTTTTTGTACCTGTTCCTTAATGGCCCAGTATTTGTGTTTACTATGGGTTGTCACCACATATACATAATCTGCATACCAGAAGGTGTGTTCTTTGTTAAATATTCATCCCCACCCAGATCATCTGTGCTGCTTAATTGAATAGTCTCGGGAGTTTCTCTGTGAAAACTGAACACCTGAGTCATATGGGAGGATACAGGTGTGGTCACTTTTTTTTTTTAAATGTATTCTTATGAGGTTTTTTTTTCCTGGATGGAAAGATGTCATGAGAATGAATTTGTGGGTTTGGCACGGTGTCCAAAGCTGTGTGAGGTTAAACCTGTTTGTTGGCTGTTGAGGTGCCTGCTGCCTTAAAGATGCCTCTCATAAACAGCCAATGAATAGAGGAGGTAAACATAGTCGTACCGCTCTGTGTGTGGTGGCATATCAACATGGAAAGTTGACACATCCAGCTCTGAAACGAAGTTCAACGCAGTCTTAACACAAGGTCAGGTAAGATTACTTTATTTGTCCACTGATAACTTGCATACAGAAGTTTGTGCTCTAAATAGAAGTTCTTGATTAATTATGTCATATTACTAGGAGTCAAGTATGGCTAATTAACTATTATAAACAAAGTGTACTTCTGTGTATGCTTCTGAATTGACGAATGCTCTGGATCAAATTTAGTCTTGAAAATCTTTCTCAATCTATGGTCATAAGATAAGCATGTGATAAGTGTCAGCCAGGAATCTAGCATGGATGCTGATTTATCTCATTTATTTGTGGGTTTTAATGCATGCATAGACAGTAGCATTGTAAAATGCATAAATAATTAATTTTCTTATCAAGCTAAACATAATGCTATTATTCCCAAAATATACACTGTGATCTAACAGTATAAAATATACTGCTAATTTGTTGCTATCTTACCAAATATCGATACTCAAACTAATAGATATATAGGCAAGGCAAAGTTTATATAAAGTCCTCTTCATTTGTAAGAGTGTCAATACGTAGAGTATCCCAGCAGCACCTTTTGTCCCTGCACACAGTTATTTAAAGCTTGAGGGTGTGGTTCAGTATGCCTTTGTTCTGGTCAAACCCGTTTTCTGAACCACAACACAAATACCTTAAGGTTTCGGGTCTGTGTTTGCTCTCACTGTCATTCCTGTGTGCTGTGCGGTGATCTTGAAAGAATAAGACCATTCACAAAGAAACATAGAAACACGTTCTCAAATGTTTAATGTTTAAAAAACTGACCTGATATATGTTTTTTATACATTCTTTTTCCTTTTTTATTTTAGTATTGTCCATATAGAGCTGTTGTATTTAATACACTTCTCATATTTCTCACTACATTCTAACTGGCTGCGAATCAGTTTCGGTGCTGGAACGATGTGTATGTAATGATATCTGGACAAATATAAAAGTATTACAGTACGCAGCTAATTAGGTGTGAATCTATTGGACAATAACAATCAATTGACTAGAAACAATCTGTGATATATAGAGGATTAAGAATATTTAGTTATCTGGAAATGTCTAATGTTAAACATTTTAGATTACAACAACACAATTTGTTCAATTCAAGTTCATGCCTTTCCTAATAATGGCAACACACAAATAATCCATTACTTTAAAAATGATGACCTGATGATTTACAAGTAAAGACGCATTAACAGTATGTATGTTATTTCCTGCTTGGGAAACATTGATTGGCACTGCGTATTACACCGGGTTAAAGAAATGGTTTTAGGAATTTAAATGTAGTAAATGAAATCTCACACTAATTCTCAATTTAGACAACCTATTGCTGACCACAGGAGGTGATGCCTTGATTTCCATTTAAAGTGATTTTTTTTGTGCAACTTCAAGGATTTGTTTTTCTTTCTTTCTGTCTTTCTTTCTTTGTGTCTTTCTTTTGGGTTCTCACATTGAACTGGAAGCTGCATTTTATAGTGCCTATCCCGAAAACTCAAATAAAATAGCATTTGAAAACTAATATATTTATAGAGAAGTACTAAAGTATTGGCATAACTGATTGACTTCCTTCTTTCTCCTTTACAGGCTTAGGCCTTACTTCTCTTGTAAAATTATGGTATGTATTTTTTTAACAATTGTGCCTAATCATATTAGAATCATATGTTTCTTATTGATGGTATACGCTGTGATGTTAGAACAACAGAAAATTCCAAAAACATTTAAAAATATGACCTGCTTTTTATTGTTTTAGTAAATAAGCAAATCAAAATTTTGTAAGAATACCTTGTAAATGTATATTTATACTCTTCAGACTAGTCATCGAAGGAGCCTGTCCGAGAGCCTTGTGCTTGAGGATAATGACAAACGATATGCGTGTGTCTCTGGAATCAACCCTGAGGAACATCAAGAAGGTAAATAAAGATACTGTAGTAAATTAACCATGTAGATTTAGATATCTTTACAATCCACACAATCCACCTGGCCCATTTATCAGATACACCTACCATAGTTGTGCACTTTCTAAGTATTTAATTAAACACTGTCCTCCAACTGTTGCTATACATAATTTCAGTCACGTTTTTCCGTATCCATCAATGGAAAGGGACCATTTAGGATCAACGCTGACCATATATGTTTATGTTTGGCTATTCTTAACACAGCAGTGACAGTGACATGATAATGGCATGGGTGTGTGCGTGGTGCTGGTACAAGTGTGTCAGGTGCAACACCACTGTTAGGGCTCATAAACACTATGTACACTTATTGGCCATTTAGACACACCTACATTGTTGGTGTACGGTTATAGGCTCTAGCTATTTTTTTATGCCCGGTTTGTGTTCATCATCCTCTAGGATCCTAATTCTTTAGGTTCTCAAAAATCCTAGCAACACTGCTTTGCCTCATGCACTCATACCAGCAACGCATATACTACCACATTAGTATTAATGTTGAGCTGAGAATGGTCCATCACCCAAATAATATCTGGTCAGCTGTGGTCCTATAGGTGGTTCCTAGTAATGGACAGACATATTCAAGGGGAGCTGACAAACTGTCTATAGAATCAGATAGGATCTACTCAGTAATTCATACCTACATGGTGTACTTATACTGTATGGTAAGTGTATCAGATGTAGATACAAGGCAGATGTGCTTAATAAATTGAATCTACAATGAAAAACTTGATTTAATTAATATGTATACAAGTGTTGAGTTGTTGCCATTACAGGAGATGAAACTGTTGGTGCCACGAAGAATGACGTCATTGACATACTGAAACTAATTGAACCATACAATGACAAGATTCAAGTGCGGTCAAAGCCAGGCATGAGATCCAGTAAAAGTTTGGAAAATTTGGATGACAGAATCAAAGCTCCAGATGAGGTGTGTTTCAACTGTAATTTATATTGCTGTATTTTAAAGCAGGTGCCAACAACGCAACATGTAACATACATCAAGAGCTTGGGAAATTTTATAAAACAGAATTAAAGTGCCAGATAAGTATGTGGTAAATGCATTTGACATACATATAAAATGAAGTAATATATAAAAAAAAAATAACAAAATATTTCTGCAGCTACGTAAGGATTCTTACAAGAAGCTTTTCAATGCCAAAGTCAAGAGGTTTATTAAAGGACACCCACAAGGAAAAAGTCAAGAAGACGTCAGCAACTCTCTAACTGGACAGCTGAGACTGGGGAGGGCTAATGCCCCAGATACTGATTTGAAATGCCCAAGACTAGAAGGGAAATCGGAAAAATCGAACCTTCCAAGTTTTATCAGACCTGATATTGATGTTAAAGGTGACTTCACAGGGCCAGAGTTTAGTTTGTCATCCCCCAAAATGGATGCAGGACATAGTCATCATGACATTTACATACATGGACTAACAAATGACCTCAAAACTGGTCATCCAATTCCAAATGTGGACTTACCTTCAGGCAATGTGAACACACCCAAGTTTAAAATGCCTGATTTTGGACTGTCAGCACATAAAATAAGGTCACCTGACATTGAACTCTCACATCCTACGATTAAGGGAGAACTTAATTCACCAGAGATCACAACCCCAGATATCAATGCACACAATCTCGACAGAATCAAAATACCAAATTTACAGAAGCCACATTTCAGCTTTGAAGTTCCAAATGGTGATATGGATACATCTGGACTCAGTAGTGACATTAAAGCTCCTGACCTTAATATTAACACTCTCTCAGGAAAACTAAAAATGCCAAAATTTGGATTATCAGGTAATTTGCCAAAAGGAGGGGTTGATGACCAAGACATTAAGTTGACTCTCCCAGAAGCTGATTTGAAGGCACCAAAACTGAATGTGAACTCCTCTGATATTGACATTGATAATCCTACAGGAAAATTCAAAATGCCCAAATTGAAAACGCCAAAATTTAACCATCCAAGTTTTAAAGGACCTGACACTGATGTGACAGGAGACTTAGAAAGGCCTGATTTGAGTTGGTCCTCTCCTAAATTTGATGCAGATGTTGATCTTCCTGACATTGACACTGATGGGCCCAAAGCAGATCTTAAAGATGTGACACTTCCAAATATGGACCTACCGTCTGGTAAATCAAAAATGCCCAAATTCAAGATGCCTGATTTTGGACCCTCGATATCTAATGTAGAGTCACCTGAGATGGATCTCTCACTGCCTAAAATGAAAGGACAGATAAACTCACCAAATCTCAAAACCCCAGAGTTAGATATTGATGTCCCAACAGGTAAAATCAAAGGCCCAACAATTAAAGAACCAAAGGTTGATATTACAGCACCTGAATTCAACAATGATGCTCCTTCAGGGAAACTGAAAATGCCAAATTTCAAAGGCCCCAACATTAAGGGAGACGTAGGTTCACCAGACATGAATTTGGCACTCCCTGAAGCAGATGTGAAAGGGCCAAAACTAGATATGGACATTGATGGTCCTACAGGAAAATTCAAAATGCCCAAAGGGAAAACACCCAAATTTAGCCTTCCTGGTTTTAAAGGACCGGACCTTGATGTCAAAGGAGACTTGAAAGGTCCGGACTTGAGCATGTCCTCTCCTAAATTTGATGCAGATATTACTGGTCCTGATCTTGACATTGATGGACCCAAAGCTAATGTAAATGGCATGACCCTTCCAAATATGCACCTACCATCAGGTAGAACAAAAACACCTAAGTTTAAGTTGCCTGATTTTGGACTCTCAGGACCTAAAGTCAAGGCACCTGAGATGGATCTCTCACTGCCTAAAATGAAAGGGCAGATAAACTCACCAAATCTCACAACCCCAGAGTTAGAGATCGATGTCCCAACAGGTAAAATTAAAGGACCAACTCTTAAAGAACCGAAGGTTGATATCAGGTCACCTAACATTGATGTGACAGGAAACTTAGAAAGGCCTGATTTGAGTTGGTCCTCTCATAAATTTGATGCAGATGTTGATGTTCCTGACATTGATATTGATGGACCCAAAGCAGACTTTAAAGGCATGACATGTCCAAATATGGACCTACCATCTGGTAAATCAAAAATGCCCAAATTCAAGATGCCTGATTTTGGACACTCAATACCTAATGTAAAAGCACCTGAGATGGATCTCTCACTGCCTAAAATGAAAGGAGAAATAAATTCACCAAACCTCACTGTTCCAGAGGTAGATATTGATGTCCCAACAGGTAAAATCAAAGGGCCCACACTTAAAGCACCAAAGGCTGATATCAGGTCACCTAAATTCAACATTGATGCTCCCTCAGGGAAACTGAAAATGCCAAATTTCAAAGGCCCCAACATTAAGGGAGACGTAGGTTCACCAGACATGAATTTGACTTTCCCTGAAGCAGATGTGAAAGGGCCAAAACTAGATGTGAAATCACCTGATATTGACATTGATGGTCCTACAGGAAAAA
>CM040985.1:21025045-21040827 GCA_022985145.1 Pangasius djambal
AATTTGATGCAGATATTGCTGGTCCTGATATTGACATTGATGGACCTAAAGCTAATATAAATGGCATGAACCTTCCAAACATGCACCTACCATCAGGTAAAGCAAAAATGCCTAAGTTTAAGTTGCCTGGTTTTGGACTCTCGGGATCTAAAGTCAAGGCACCTGAGGTGGATCTCTCACATCCTAAAATGAAAGGAGAGCTAAACTCACCAAACCTCACTGTCCCAGAGTTAGATATCAATGTCCCAACAGGTGAAATTAAAGGACCAACTCTTAAAGGACCGAAGGCTGATATCAGGGGACCTGAATTCAACATCGATGCTCCCTCAGGAAAACTGAAAATGCCAAATTTCAAAGGCCCCAATATTAAGGGAGATATAGGTTCACCAGACATGAATTTGGCTTTCCCTGAAGCAGATGTAAAAGGGCCAAAACTAGATATGAAATCCCCAGATATTGACATTGGTGGTCCTACAGGAAAAATCAAAATGCCTAAAATGAAAACACCCAAATTCAGCATTCCTGGTTTTAAAAGACCTGACATTGATGCTAAAGGAGACTTGAAAGGGCCAGATATGAGCATATCCTCTCCTAAATTTGATGCAGATATTACTGGTCCTGACCTTGACATTGACGGACCCGAAGCTAATGTTAATGGTGCGACATCAGGTAAAACAAAAATGCCCAAATTTAGGTTGCCTGATTTTGGACTTTCAGGACCAAAAATAAAGGCACCTGAGATGGATCTCTCACTTCCTAAAATGAAAGGAGAGATAAACTCGCCAAACTTCACGGCCCCAGAGTTAGATGTAAATGTCCCTACAGGTAAAATCAAAGGACCAACTCTTAAAGAACCAAAGGTTGATATCAGGTCACCTGAGTTCAACATCAATGCTCCATCAGGAAACCTGAAAATGCCAAATCTTAAAGGACCCCAAATTAAGGGAGATATAGGTTCACCAGACATGAATATGGCTTTCCCTGAAGGAGATGTGAAGGGGCCAAAACTAGATGTGAAATCCCCTGATATTGACATTGATGGTCCTACAGGAAAAGTCAAAATGCCTAAAATGAAAACACCCAAATTTAGCATTCCAGGTTTTAAAGGACATGACATTGATGCTAAAGGAGACTTGAAAGGGCCAGATTTGAACATGTCCTCTCCTAAATTTGATGCAGATATTACTGGTCCTGACCTTGACATTGACAGACCCAAAGCTAAAGTTAATGGTGTGACACTTCCAGACGTGCATGTACCATCAGGTAAAACAAAAATGCCCAAATTTAGGTTGCCTGATTTTGGACTTTCAGGACCAAAAATAAAGGCACCTGAAATGGATCTCTCACTTCCTAAAATGAAAGGAGAGCTAAACTCACCAAACCTCACAGCTCCAGAGTTAGATGTAAATGTCCCTACAGGTAAAATCAAAGGACCAACTCTTAAAGAACCAAAGGTTGATATCAGGTCACCTGAGTTCAACATCAATGCTCCATCAGGAAACCTGAAAATGCCAAATCTTACAGGACCGCAAATCAAGGGAGATATAGGTTCACCAGACATGAATTTGGCTTTCCCTGAAGGAGATGTGAAGGGGCCAAAACTAGATGTGAAATCCCCTGATATTGACATTGATGGTCCTACAGGAAAAGTCAAAATGCCTAAAATGAAAACACCCAAATTTAGCATTCCAGGTTTTAAAGGACATGACATTCATGTTAAAGGAGACTTGAAAGGGCCAGATTTGCCAAATTTGAACATGTCCTCTCCTAAATTTGATGCAGATATTCCTGGTCCTGACATTGACATTCATGGACCCAAAGCTAACATTAATGGCATGACCCTTCCAAATATGCACCTACCATCAGGTAAAACAAAAACGCCTAAGTTTAAGTTGCCTGGTTTTGGACTCTCCGGACCTAAAGTCAAGACACCTGAGATGGATCTCTCACTTCCTAAAATGAAAGGACCAAAAATTACAGCCCCAGAGTTAGATGTCGATGTCCCAACAGGTAAAATTAAAGGACCAACTCTTAATGAACCAAAGGTTGATATCAGGTCACCTGAGTTCAACATTGATGCTCCTTCAGGAAGAATGCCAAATCTCAAAGGCCCCAATATTAAGGGAGATATAGGTTCACCACACATGAATTTGGCTTTCCCTGAAGCAGATGTGAAAGGACCTAAACTAGATGTGAAATCCCCTGATATTGACATTAATGGTCCTACAGGAAAAATCAAAATGCCCAAAATGAAAACACCCAAATTTAGCATTCCTGGTTTTAAAGGACCGGGCCTTGATGTTCAAGGAGATTTGAAAGGGCCAGATTTGAGCATGTCCTCTCCTAAATTTGATGCAGATATTACTGGTCCTGATCTTGACATTGATGGACCCAAAGCTAATGTAAATGGCATGACCCTTCCAAATATGCACCTACCATCAGGTAAAACAAAAACGCCTAAGTTTAAGTTGCCTGGTTTTGGACTCTCGGGACCTAAAGTCAAGGCACCTGAGATGGATCTCTCACTTCCTAAAATGAAAGGAGAGCTAAACTCACCAAACCTCACTGTCCCAGAGTTAGATATTGATGTCCCAACAGGTAAAATTAAAGGACCAACACTAAAAGAACCAAAGGTTGATATCAGGGCACCTGAATTCAACATCAATGCTCCCTCAGGGAAACTGAAAATGCCAAATCTCAAAGGCCCCAATATTAAGGGAGATATAGGTTCACCAGACATGAATATGGCTTTCCCTGAAGCAGATGTGAAAGGGCCAAAACTAGATGTGAAATCCCCTGATTTTGACATTGATGGTCCTACAGGAAAAATCAAAATGCCCAAAATGAAAACACCCAAATTTAGCATTCCTGGTTTTAAAGGACCGAACCTTGATGTTCAAGGAGATTTGAAAGGGCCAGATTTGAGCATGCCCTCTCCTAAATTTGATGCGGATATTACTGGTCCTGACCTTGACATTGATGGACCCAAAGCTAACATTAATGGCATGACCCTTCCAAACATGCACCTACCATCAGGTAAAACAAAAACGCCTAAGTTTAAGTTGCCTGATTTTGGACTCTCGGGACCTAAAGTCAAGGCACCTGAGGTGGATCTCTCACTGCCTAAAATGAAAGGAGAGCTAAACTCACCAAACCTCACTGTCCCAGAGTTAGATATTGATGTCCCAAAAGGTAAAATTAAAGGACCAACACTTAAAGAACCAAAGGTTGATATCAGGGGACCTGAATTCAACATTGATGGTCCCTCAGGGAAACTGAAAATGCCAAATTTCCAAGGCCCCAATATTAAGGGAGATATAGGTTCACCAGACATGAATATGGCTTTCCCTGAAGCAGATGTGAAAGGACCTAAACTAGATATGAAATCCCCTGATATTGACATTGATGGTCCTACAGGAAAAATCAAAATGCCCAAAGTGAAAACACCCAAATTTGGCATTCCTGGTTTTAAAGGACCGGACCTTGATGTCAAAGGAGACTTGAAAGGGCCAGATTTGAGCATGTCCTCTCCTAAATTTGATGCAGATATTACTGGTCCTGACCTTGACATTGATGGACCCAAAGCTAACGTAAATGGCATGACCCTTCCAAACATGCACCTACCATCAGGTAAAACAAAAACGCCTAAGTTTAAGTTGCCTGATTTTGGACTCTCGGGACCTAAAGTCAAGGCACCTGAGGTGGATCTCTCACTGCCTCAAATGAAAGGAGAGCTAAACTCACCAAACCTCACAGTCCCAGAAGGCCCTAACATTAAGGGAGTTATAGGTTCACCAGACATGAATTTGGTTTTCCCTGAAGGAGATGTGAAGGGGCCAAAACTAGATGTGAAATCCCCTGATATTGACAGTGATGTACCCACAGGAAAAATCAAAATGCCCAAAGTAAACACATCAAAATGTAGTCTTCCAGATTTTAAAAGACATGACACTGATATCAAAGGAGACTTGGAAGGGCCGGATTTGACCTTGGCATCCAAAAAATTGAATGCAGAAACTGGTGCTTCTGATATTGGCATTGATGCACGAAAACCTAGTTTAAAAGGTCCCAAATCAAACTTTACATTTCCAGATATGGACTTGCCATCAGGCAGTCTACAAATGCCCAGACTTAAGATACCCAAATTAGGACCGTCAGGTCCTAAATTAATCGCACCCGAGATGGATGCTTCACTTCCTAAGATTAAGGGAGATAATTCAGCTGACTTTAATATCAAAGCCTATAAACCAAACATTTCATCCCCAGACTTTGATGGCGATATCCCTACAGGTAACATTAAAATGACAACTCCAAAAGTTGATATCAGAAGTCCTGACTTAGACAGTGATGTGACCTCAGGAAAATTGAAAATGCCCCAGTTTGGACTTTCAAGTAATCTGCTAAAAAGCCCAAAATTTAAGGGGCAAATTGATGGCCAAGACATTAAGTTAACTCTTCCTGAAGCTGAGTTGAAGAGTCCCAAACTGGATTTGATATCTCCAGATACTGACATTGATGGTCCAGAGAGTAAATTAAAACCAAAATTCACAACACCAAAATTTGATATTCAAGGAATTAACGAGCCTGATATAAAAGCTAACCCAAACCTGGAAGGGCCACATTTGAATTTATCTGCAATGGATGAGTTTGGGATTCCTGACTATAACACTCATGGTCCAACAACTAATCTTAAAGGTCTCAAAACAGACTTTACACTTTCAGACACTGACTTGCACTCAGGCAAAGTAAACTTGCCTGGCAGTGGCCCAAATAATCGTCACAAATCTGACATAAAATGTCACTTGGATAGAGATAAATCGTATGGCAGTTTGAAAGTTACGAAAGACTTAAAGTCTTTAGTATCAGGCATGGAACTTGAAGTGCCAAAACAATCCTTAAAGGGGTCAAAGTTTAAACTGCTAACACTAGTATGATGGGACGGATTTTCATATTGATGGTAGACTTGTTTAGCACGGAAAGACAGGTCTTACAAAATAATTGATTTCATGTACATGGCGAAAAATATATATCAGGGTTATATTAATGTTCACATGTAAATATTTTAGCAAAAACATATCACAAATATACACAGAAACTATTATATAATATCTTTTGTTGCAACTTGTGTATATACATTTTGTATGCTTGCTTAGTACCACTAGCACTTAAAATAGAACTGTGTGGGATTTAATGATGATTACAATGCATTTGAGTATTTTAGACTTTGTAATATATTTCTGCTAACATGGTTAAATGAAGTGTAAATGTTCAAAATCATCAGTGTAAATGGCTAAGATTCATATCAAACACTATTAATTTGTGCCTCATTTTTATTACGTGTATTACGCATTTGTTTTATTTGACTAATACTGTTTGAGAAATTGTTTAAATAGTGATGGCTTTGTATCCATTGTAATGGATACAAATGGAAGTAAATTCATTAATCATTAGTTTCTTAATTAGTCTTATTAGAATTTCAGTTGTTGCATGCTTTTGTATTGATATTTGGTATTTTAAAACGGATGCAAAATAAATATTTACAAAATTATTAGTCAACCCCTGTGTTATTCTACTTCTGTTAAAATAAATAAATGAATAAATTAATAAATGAAATACAATAAACCCTACCAAATAGTATGAATTCAAGTATACTGAGAAATCAAGTCAATTGGTACAGTGTACCTTGGCAACATTAGTTTTCTGATAGAAGCAACATGACAATTCATGTGACATTAAAAAGCTTGTGGTAAGTATCAAATAGGAACTTGACCCCAAATAGTTTGAGGTTGGAAAAAATGATATTCTTTGGTTCATTTTTTTTTTTACAAGGTTATACAATTGTCATGACTAATATACTACACATAATTATGCTGCATATATACATAAGATGTACTACTGTAAAGCATACTGTTATTTCGAATGAGGTAAAAACTGTATATTTACAATTGAATGATTTTCAAGATGCCCCAAATTAACAAGCATGGATACTTACCAAAAATTATACTTACCTTTTGTGATGGTTCTATTTCACCCCTCCTAACCTCCAGGTGAACTCCCACAGTCATGCAATGACAGTTATATAATACTTACTGTGAGTACTAGAGATGCATCAACCCGGATACTGGTATCGGCATCAACCCAATATTTACTCATAAATATGCCCCAACACCAACCATGTTACATAACTCTAATGTGTATGTTGTCATGCTAATGATGAGATAACATGAAACAGCAATCTGGATGCATTTCACAATTAATGATGGAAATTAAAGCAAACAGACTGCAAACTGCACAGCTTGCCTGAGAGGGAGTGTGGTTGTCAGTGGGGGATTCTGATAGCTCTCAAACAAGGTTTATTCCATTAATTTTTAAACATTAAATAGTTCATCTCTCTCTGTCAAAAAAAAAAAAAGCTGGAAATGTGACTTCACCTACTTATAATCGATAACTGAATACTCCCTATCATTTCTTCAGACAATGGGTTCCACTGTTAGCTTGTTAGCTAGTTATCATCACTCCCATGCTTACAGGTTATCTAGGATCTCTTCCTGATGGTGAGTTCTGTACTTATAGTATGTACTACATTACTGTCATGGCATGACTTTGTGGGAGGTCTTGGCTTGGCATGGTGACTTGAGACTTTCCAGGTGTTAAAACATAAAACATGTTTATACGTCCACAGTTAACTAACACATTAACTACCATTTTCTACTGTAATTTTACTTACTCAGTTCATATTGAATTTTTAAAAAGATGGATATGAATACTCAGGATTTTCTAAATCCTGTTATTGTTGTTTTTGCTGCAAGAAGTGTATGTAGAAAGTTACTTAGGCCAACATCTTCATATGTAGTAATTGTCATTTTAATTGTCATCTACTGTGTTCATACACTATTAGAATATGTTACTGATGCATTTGGAGAAGATTTTTTTTAAATCCTTTTGTTGAAATATAATTTATTTATTCCATGAAAAACTATGCCACAAATAAATGTTTTTAGATGTGTCACTGAGGATGAAAATAAAGGCCTAATCCAATGAAAATGTGTCCCAAATTCCTAAACATGTCCCAAAATTCCAAAACATATCATTAATGTGGTTTTCAGTCAGTTTAGTGGGGAAAAAAAGGTAAACCATGCTTCTTTACAATGACATACTGTAAACATTTTTCCTTCACACATAGATAGTCATTACCTTGAAGACTTTTTATTTTTAATTTATCGTGTGTTGGAGCATTTTGTTTTATTAATGGCAGAGATGCTTAGACGTTGGCAAATGCAACACCTGTTACAATATATCTGAATTCACCCTATAATTCTTGATGTCCATGTTTCTTGCTGAAGAAATTGCAAATTATTATTTTTTTGTACTTTTTCAAAGCATCAGGACTGGGATACTGGTATTAGTATAGATCTAAAAGAAAATCAGTGGTAAGTTGTCATGCGACAAAGTCAGAGACGGATGCAATTGCAGTATAGAATTTTTATTTAAAACTGGCAAACAGATTCGAAACGTGAAGCAAACTCGTAAGATGCCAGGTGATCAGCAAACAACAATTCAAGGGCAAAATACAAAAACCAGGAAGCAAGGTGAGATCAAAAACCCAGAATAATAAACATGTAAACAAAAGGCTTGGTAAGTCAGGTAATCGTACACTGAGCATTACTTCGCAAAGAGTCATTGTAAGAGTTCGAGTATATATAGGGTGAGGGTGTGATTGAGAACAGATGTGCCTGATTAGTACTTGGGTGAATGGGAACATGTTGGGGATTGTAGGCTGCGGTGTGTTCTGGGAAGTGGAGTTCCTGGTGGATTCTGGCATTGGCGTGACATAAGTCTACTGCCCATTGCTGTCTAAAACCAATATAACCCACATCTGTATACATTATGTGCACAGTTTATGTCTCTACACCCTCCACAGTGGTCCAAATATTATAAAATTTTATTAAATACCTAGTTTATGTTTAAATCATACACATTGTTTTTGTATGGAGCTCTGCCAATTTCATAAGGGTACATCATTTACGTTTGTCCATGTTATATTATGCTATTTTTGTGTGATTGATGAAATGACTGAAATGTACACAAAGTGTAAACTTTATTCACCACCAGAGAATGGAAAACAAAGTATAGGCCTAAAGTTAGTCATAAGTCATTAGTCATCACATTGCAGCCATTATCTCTATTTCTCGTATAATCAACACAAACATTTTATAATGACTCTAAATGGAGTGCCATTCCAATCAGATTGTAAAACCTTCCCAATCGGGCAGTCGTGGCCTAATGGTTAGAGAGTTGGACTTATAACCTGAAGGTGAACCTGAAGGTCATGGGTTCAAGTCTCAGGTCCAGCAGGGATTGTAGGTGGGGGAGTGAATGACCAGCGCTCTCTGCCACCCTCAATACCACGATTGAGGTGAGACCCTTGAGCAAGGCACTGAATCCCCAACTGCTCCTGGTGTGTGTTCACTACTGTGTTCCCACTTGGATGGGTTAAATGCAGAGCACAAATTCAGAGTAGGGGTCACCATACTTGGCCACAAGAAAAGTAAAAAAAAAAATAAAAAAAAAATTGCTTGTTTTTGCACACTAGATCACACGCCCACCTCAACGATGTCGCCAATGTATGGACTTCGAGGGGGAGCCCAGGGCATAGGGTGATATTTGGGACAGGACCAACTTTGTTATTAGGTTAGGTTCAACTTTATTGTCATTGTCAGAGTACGAGTACAGAGACAACGAAATGCAGTTAGCATCCAATCAGTAGTGCAAACAGCAAATAAGTTAAATGAGGTAATCAGGTTGTGGTGCAATAAGTTAAGGTAACAGTGTTCAGGTAAAGGTAAACAGTATGATGCATACCAGTAATGCAAATGGCAATTAAGTTAAATGAAATAAATAAGAATTATGGTGCAGTAAGTTGAGATAAACAGCATACAGGTAGAGGTAAACAGCATGATGCATGCAATATGATACAGTAGATTAGTAGGTATGATCATCTACTTACCTGTGAATAAATTAATCATTTCATGAAAGCTGAAAATAAAACAATGTTGAAATCACAAACAATGGTTAAATATAAATATTGAAAAAGAAGTGATATGAAGCGATATGTAGTGATGAGTGATTCCACGATTGCTGTGCCATTAATGTCCCACCGATATTACATTTACAAAAGACATTTTAAACACTAAAGTGTCCTTCACAATCACCTATGTGCATGTTACAGATAAACTTTAATAAAAAATAAACATTAATAAAAATCTAATCTTATTATTTTTTGCAATAATGTGTAAATCTGTTTAACATCTTTTACAGGTTATGCAAAAATCGACATTTTATTAGTGTTCCACAACATTCATTTAACCCTGTTACATGAACACATTCACCCCATGAGTTCAACAGGAAGTTACATCATCCAAATTTCCTGAAGATCATAGCAAGAAGAAAAGTTTTTTTCTTTATTTTCAATGATATTGTGATATTGACTAACGAAGTCACTAGTACAACTCTGTTACCCAAATTATGGAGTGGTGGTAAATTATTAATTTTTAAAACTTTTAAGTGAATCATTAGAATGTTCTTAATGTCTTTGCAACATTAGCATGGACGAAAGTCAACAACAGTTGGTATATTTGCTAATTCTTTGCTAAACAAAAATAAACAAACAACTTAAATAAATAAACGGTTTACTTTCAACTCTGTTACTCACTTAAGAGCAAAATGCAGCCATTATACACTAAAGAAACCTTGTAGAAATGAGATCGCTGCCTGAGAGTTTTTGTATGGTTAAATGTAGGTTTTCTTAGATTCAGTGCTTAAAATAATTTAGTAAAGTAAAGTAGTAAAGTTTTAATTTTTAAGTTAGAAAAGTTCAGTGGCACCTCTATTATAGAATCACGTGATACAGCTTCAGTCATGGTGTGTGTGTGAGACATTGTGCTTCTTAAGCACTTACTTGCTGTTGAAAACAAAACAGACTTATGATAATAAAGTATGGTGCTTACATTGTTAAAAATGGACCTAATTGAAAGTTTATTTGTTGAAAGTTCTTTTTTTAAGGGGTTGGCTCTTAGTAGTAGTCCAATAAGTAGTAAGTAATGTCCGCGGAGCTGCACTGAGTTGGGTAAAGGCTTGAGCTACGAACAGCTTTCGGCTCTAATCGGAAGTATTCGGCTGTCTGCCACCATTTTGTACTGCTTCCTGGACTTCCGGGTTTCTCAGAACTGGGTTCTCTGCTGAAGCCCTAAAGCAGTGGCTTCCCTAAACTCACTTTCTCTGGACTAAAGCTTTACAGAGCAGGAGATTTTAGTATGCCTGTTGCGTCTATATTTCGTTAGTGTTTAGTTCTGAGTGATAAGTTTATTGTAGTTTCATTTACTTTTACACCAACACTGCACTCAAGTGGATACCATGAAGCTCCGGTTCGTTAACGTTAGTTATTTAGTTTGTAGGTTTGTTTTGTAACTGGTCTGTGTGTGTGTGTGTGTGTGTGAGTGAGTGAGTGAGTGAGTGAGTGAGTGTGTGTGTGTGTGTGTGTGTGTGTGTGAGTGAGTGAGTGAGTGTGTGTGTGTGTGTGTGTGTGTGTGTGTGTGTGTGTGTGTGTGTGTGTGTGTGTGTGTGTGTGTGTGTGTGTGTGTGTGTGTGTGTGAGTGAGTGAGTGAGTGAAAGTACCGGAGTACAAACCGGTTTCTTTCAATGCTGTTGGAGACCCGAATCGCTGAATAGCCGCAGGTAAGAAACACAGTCGAGACTTTATTGTATTTTCAGAGAGCAAAATGAAGTAAATAACTTGGTGGGGTTTGTGCTGGTGTGTAATGGTTTGTGTTTGTGTTTGTGTTTCTTCACCTACAGCCTACTGTTTAACTTCTGTACAGAAGTCGCCCTTAGCTCTGAGCTTTTCCTTTTCCCCAGCTGATTAAAGTTTGTTGACTAAAGCTCTGAGGCTGTCAGGGTGTTATCTCAGTGCCAGGTCGTTATTATATACTGTATAGCTATGAAACTAGGCTTTTGTGTTTGTTTTCATGATCTGTAACTATGTAACTCTGTCTTTACATCATGAGCTTGCAGACGTTTTTCTTCACAAACAGCGGCATTTACCTGCTGAGCCATTTCCTTGTTCGTGTTATGGAATGAGGCTTTGGTGAAGAAATGATTTCGGAGTTATTAAAAAGAAAAAGAAAAGGCTGCTGTGTGTTACATGTTGTCTAAAGCCTTTTGTTTAATGAGTGACGTTGTGATCTATGGCTTTGAAGGATCCTCCATCAGCAGGCGCGTGCCATGTTGGCCAAACTGTATGACTACATACTACACTGAAAGGCATGTTAGTTTACCTGTATCCAAAGTATATCCATTGCTTTGTGTGATCTGACAATAAACATACTGCTCATGTTTATATAGTTATTGTACACAGCATAGTGTTTATGCTCCTCACATTTATTAATAAGAAGTGATTTATTTAATACTCAGACATTTCCCTTAGCATTTTTTTTTCTTCTAACATTCACAGCAAGACTACATTCATAGGTTTATTTGGCGTATGGGGAAGTTAGGATAAGCTGTTCCTGATCTGAAGAAACTCAATGATCAGTGATCACTAAAGGTTACTTCATACATTTCAGCTGTGCGTAGAGCACAGAACAGGGCATGTTGAATCACATGAGCTGCATTTCTTGTTTCCAGCCTCACACCTCTGTTGCTGGTTTGGTTGCTGGTGATCCTGCTTAACAACATTCCGGTTGGAACTGACGAAGCGGCGTATCGTTTGAATCTACGTTTATCTCTCATATAGAAGATTTGTGTGTGTGTGAGAGAGAGAGAGATAGAGAGAGATGTTCGTTTACAGTGTGCTCAAACGTTTTTGGAGAGTAGGGGTGTATGCAAGAGTGAAGGGAAAGGATGACTTAATCAGCATCCTATCAGACTGGTTTTGGGAGCATTAGTGATAAGCGAAAATGAGGAAACAACAAAACAACCAGGGTTTTTTTTTTTCACTTTTGAATGTTTAGTTTTATTTGCATGTAAAAAAAAAAAAATTTACTTTGGCACAGCCAATGTCAAAGCTCTGTTTAATTATTTGCACACTCTCAGTAAAAATATTAAGTACCAAACTATATCTTTCCTTGATGCTGGGGTGGCACCCTCGAGGGTACAGCCTTTAATATACAGGCTATCTTTCATCTAGAAACATAGATATACTGTACCTTTATAAATGATTTAAGGTACATGAGTGGACCATAATTAGTTTTTAGATTAAAGCTTTTGAAGTACAAAAGGTGTACATGTGAGAGTACCACCCCAGTGACAAGGAAAATAAAGTTTAGTATCCTTTTTTCCCGAGAGTGCGGGTTCAGGTTTTAGTGTATATTTTTACGATACACACCAGCACTTGAGTATGAAAATATATTTAGAATGCATGTCTTTCATTTGCAGAGCTCTTGTGAGCAGAAACATAGCTGCTGAGACTGAGGTGATAGTCACCATTCTTGGAGAAACAGCAACATGCCTATTCCTCCACCACCTCCTCCTGGACCTCCACCTCCCCCTGCCTTCAGCCAGGTAGCTGCAGTACAGAGGGTCTCCCATACAGTCTCTTACTCCTTACATTCACTAATACCACTTCATCTCTTATTCATTCAGAATCCAGAACATTACTTGGTTGCTATTAACTTATATTGAGCATTATAGCAACGATGACAGGCTACGTGATTTAGATGTGGCTTGATTTGAACCACTGTCAAGAACGAATTCTTTTTACAGGCAAACACTACCCCTCCCAAGCTGTCACGTGATGAAGCTAAAGGAAGAGGAGCCCTGTTGTCAGACATATGCAAAGGGGCCAAGCTGAAAAAAGTCACAAACGCCAATGACAGAAGTGCACCTGTTCTTGAGAGTAGGTCGCTGAGATAAGAGCAGTGAAATCAAGAGAACTTATTAAAGAGGTACATTAATGTTTGACTAGACCTTCATCATGGCTAATCATCCATCTGGTGGGTGTGTGTGTGTGTGTGTGTGTGTGTGTGTGTGTGTGTGTGTGTGTGTGTGCGCGCGCGCGCATGCTTTCTCAGAATCTGGAGGGGGCGGAGGCGGCAGCAGTAGTGGAGGAGGAAGTGGAGGGGGCTTTGGTGGCAGTTCGGGACCAATGCCAATGGGAGGCCTGTTTAGTGCAGGAGTGCCTAAACTTCGTCCAGTGGGAGGTAGTTTTATAAGGTCCATCACAGTGAAAGGCTTTCAGTCATTTTCAGCACTAGTAACTCAAGTTATTCTCCTGTTAAACTCTTGTATTTATAAAATATTAAATTGGCCACTTTCCAGATGTTTAAAGTGTTACTTTGAATTTTAATCATTCCTCAAAATGATCACAATTCCAGAAATGCTGGTTAATTTTGCACAAATCTCTGATCGAATCCTGTAATTTCGTGTCTTTTACAAATTAGTCACAGCTATAGAATGAATTCTATTCTAACTGAATTCTGAATTCTAATTTTAATGCTTTAAATACATTACAATTCAGTACAAATGTTTTGTGTTTTAAAAAAAAAAAAAAAAATTCATTCATTCTTCTTCTTCACTAACCACTTTATCCTGGTCAGGGTTGTCGTGGATCCAAAGCCTATGATGGGAGCACTGAGTACATCTTATCCAGGGTGTATGGGAATAAGCCGCAGGGCAGGGCACCACATACACACCTTCACAAACCCATTCACACCTAGGGGCAATTTGGCGTAGCCAATCCATCAAGTGGCTTGTTTTTGGGAGAAGGGAGCAAACCAGAGAACCTGGAGTGAACAAGTGAAAACTCCTGTGGAGTGGTAACACTACCTGTTGCATTCCCATGTTCGCCAAATTAAATTGAATCATGTGATATGCTACTACTGCTGAAAAGTAAAAATTGTGGTTCTGCCATAACATCCAGAAGATATTTTGTTTAGGGTGAAGGAATATAATTTTGCAGTTTGTGTTTAAAGCACTAACTGGTTTTGACCCAGTATATTCATGAAGCCTCTAAAATTAAAACGTATGATTACTGAATGAGGAAAAACTGAATTGCCAAGAGCATGCCCATGCCGTGTTTTGGGTTTTGTGTCAAATAAAACTATTATATTACAATATATTAGCAATAGATTTCAATTGAGGAAGGGAATAGAAAAAAAGAAGACATTTTTGAGACATTTTTACCATACATTTCAACATTGGAAAATGGACTAAACAGTAAATGGTGTTAATGGCATCATATATCTCTTTTCAGACGGGACTGTTGGCAGAGCAGCACTGCGGCCTCCAGGTTCACGTCCTGCTGTGCCCCGTCCTACGAGTCAGCAACCCAGTGATGAGCGCTCCTCACCCCCTGAGCAACCTAGGAATCCCCGCCCTTCCCTGCCTGACATTTCGAAACCGAGCGGCGGCAGCACTCCGAAACCCAACAGCTCTGCCCCTCCTCCCCCTCCGCCTTTCAATCGACGTGGCAATAACCCTCCTCCCACCCTCAGTCAGAGCACTGGCCGCTCTTATGGGCAAGAGAAGCCCCTCCCACCACCGAGTGTAAACAGAGCCCCTCCTCCCCCATCACCTGCACGTGATGTCCTGTCAAAACCTTCTTCTCGCTCTTCACCTGTGCTTTCTTCATCTCTACCACCCCCTCCTCCTTACCGACAGCCCCCTTCAGTGGCTAATGATGATCCACCCCCTGAGTTGCCACAGAGGCGGAACTCGCTTCACAAGAGAACCAATGGGAATGCTCGTAGCCAAGCACCACCCCCACCCCCACCCCAACAAAGCAGCCGACCACCACCGCCAGCTCGAGACCCTCCAGGACGCCGGCAAGGTAACTTGCCTTTATTTTCTGTTATAAATGTTTATGCTTATAAAGAATGTTTTTTTTTTTTCCCCTGTAAATCCTCATGCTTCTTTAAATGAATTTGCATGTTTGTACTTATTATTAAAGCCTCCCAAATTCCCCCCTCTGCATCCCGGAACGGGACTCGTGACGCACCCCCTCCTCCTCCTCCCCCGGCCCGTGTGCAAAGTGGTAGCTCTCAAAATTCTTATGAGAGTCGAGGGAGGCCCCCACCACCCATCTCTTCCAGTCGCCAACTCTCATCACATCCACCTCCACCTCCACCTGTGCGCAATGGACACACGTCTGTCTCTAAGACTTACACTGGTGAGTCTGCATCAGCATATTGTAAAGGTTCTCAAACAGGGTTATATTTTGTTTCAATATCTGCTTTATTAATTTTAAAAAGGTAAAACTGTTGGAATTATCAGTATTTCTTACAGCTAAACCTCAAATTAAATTCTACTTGTATGTTTCATAGACTTGATACATAGACAGAGACTAATGATATGGTGTCAGAAATATTTTTTCACTCAGATAAATACATTATATGGCCAAAGGTTTGTGGACACCTCCCATCACACACACGTGTTTGTTGAACATCCCGTTCCAGATTTAGTCCCCCTTTTGCTGTTATAATAATCTCCACTCTTCTGAGAAGGCTTTGTACTAGAGTTTGGAGCGTGGCTGTGGGGATTTGTGTTCATTCAGCTACAAGAGCATTAGTGAGGTCAGGCACTGATGTTGGTGAGGAGGTCTGGGGTTCAGTCAGTGTTCCAGTTCATCCCAAAGGTGTTCAGTGGGGTTGAGGTCAGGGCTCTGTGCAGGACACTCGAGTTCTTCCACTCCAACCTTCACACACCATGTCTTCATGGAGCTCGCTTTGTGCACAGGGGCATCGTCATGCTGGAACAGGTTTGGGCCTCTTAGTTCCAGTGAAGGGAAA
>CM040985.1:21044464-21072765 GCA_022985145.1 Pangasius djambal
GTGTTCCAGTTCATCCCAAAGGTGTTCAGTGGGGTTGAGGTCAGGGCTCTGTGCAGGACACTCGAGTTCTTCCACTCCAACCTTCACACACCATGTCTTCATGGAGCTCGCTTTGTGCACAGGGGCATCGTCATGCTGGAACAGGTTTGGGCCTCTTAGTTCCAGTGAAGGGAAACTGTAAAGCTACAACATACAGAGACATCCTATACAATTGTGTGCTTCCAACTTTGTGGCAACAGTTTGGGGGAAATCCTGGAGGTCAGAAAAACCCACATGAAAAGTTTTGGAAAACAGTGAAGTTCAGGTGTCATTTATGTGAACATGCAAAACTGCTGATATGATTACAATGCTCCTCATAAATTAAACGTGTTGTTATTATCAAGCTATGATTTGCACATCTGCAGCTAGTCTGCTAGCTGCATATTGCTGAGAGGTTGAAGTTAAATTGAAGTTGTTCCTCTTTCGGCTGCTCCCATTAGGGGGGTGCCACAGTGGATCATTGGTCCGTGTATTTGATTTGGCACAGTTTTTATGCCCTTCCTCACATAACGCCAGTGGCTGGGGTTGGTTCCCTAGCCGGGAATCAAACCCCGGCCGCAGCGGTGAGAGCACTGTGGCCTAACCATTAACCAATACCATAAACATGAAAGGTAGTGACAAAGGGTCAAAGTAACAAATATTATTTTATGAGGTAACGTGTGAATTTAAAAACCTGTTAGAAATGTAATCTGACAATCATTTATATTTTATTGTTTAGTTACCTCGGTGTCATTTTGGCATATAAATCAGCATTTGGTCTGCCTCCTTTATTGTTTTGGATGGATAATTTTTGTTACTTCTGCCCCTGTCCAGGTTTTTATATTTATATTCGAATATTCCAAATATTCAGGACTGTATTCAGCAGAATATTACAAAACCAGTTCTTTATCTGTGTTATGTCCATCTACTTTGGCTGTGTGTGTGTGTGTGTGTGTGTGTGTGTGTGTGTGTGTGTGTGTGTGTGTGTGTGTGTGTGTTTGTTTGTGTGTGTGTGTGTGTGTGTGTGTGTGTGACTACAAGGCCAATAACTACAATAATCTATTGCGGGAGAAAGCAGCTTGAGAGTACACTAGAGGTCAAGTTTAGACGTTTGCCTTCAAGCATTGACTGTGGCTGATCATTTTATCTACACTTTGAACGTTATCAGTGTCGGGAAATAGTACTGCAGTCAAATGATCTCTCAGGAATTCAAATCGGGCCTCTGCAGTTCCTCTTTATGTAAACCAATACAGAGCATGCACAGAATGCAGAGATCTTTTCAAGTCAGATCAGCTGGGCAGAAACATGTCTATGGTGCTGTGGTCACAGATAAATACCTCCCTGTCCTATTCCCAGGTGAAGTTCATGGTTGGACAGATTAGAAAATGTGGAAAAGGAAGTGTACGTTCTGGTTTTTATGCCTGATAAAAGAGAAACCGATAGTTTAATAAATGGGCATGGCCTAGATCATCCCGGATACTTTGTGTGCTTTTGTTACTGATATGCGGATATGTGATAAGTAGAAGTCACTTACTGGAATCAATAAGGACATTCACGAAAATTAGTTCACATTTTTAAATCGGTTCAGTTAAACAATTAAATAATTTCTTCAACACAACACATATTCTTCATAAAAATCTTTTTCAGATGCAAATAACGCATACCATTTGTGTAGTATAACAGTGTAGATTTCTTTAGTAGTTAAACTATGAAACTATTCTGGTGTCTGCTTTTTGTTTTTCAGATGAGTTTGAGTCCAAGTACTCCTTCCATCCTGTTGAGGATCTGCCACCTCCAGAAGAGTACAGACAGTTCACAAAAATCTATCCCAGTAAAACCAATAAAGGTAAGAACCAGTTTTCCCAAGCACTACATGTAGCGGACTGTAGTTTTTAACATTTTGTAACAATCTTTGCGATATGTGTACAGTATATGAACAGCAGTCAGTCTGAATTTCATGGCAAAATTCCAGCGTGCAGCTGTAGTGGCTGGTTTGGTGCCGTTAAGATACATGTAGTCTGAATCCCACTGCAGCGTAGCTGTCTGTTAAGCACTTTATGAGCCGATGAGTTGTTTTTGAATAGCACAGTTCTGGTGATCCATGGCTTCATTTGCCATTTCCAAGCCTTAATTTATTTATAGTTTAGTGACATACAAATGCCCCCTTGTTTAATGTGGAATAGCAGCATTGTATTCAAATCGAACATCCTTAGCATTCATGTGAATGTTTGTTTTTTTTTAATTGGCTTTACTTGTTTGTGGTTTATGGCACCCCAGACACCCCTATGCTGTACATATGAATGCACAAACGATCATTTTAAGATGTACGATTTTTCTCTCATCTTTTTTTGACCTAGTTAAAACTAAGTATAAAGATAACATTAAAAGCTTGAACTCTTACTTTTGCTCCACAAAATGGACATTTCATAAAGGTGCTGAAATCCGTAAATGACCTTTAAGCACCGAATAAAGAATATTTCATGCTTTGTATTAGGGCTGCATGATTCTGGATGAAGTAGTAATCCTGAATTATTTTTTTTCTTGGCTTAGTATTTAGTATTTCACACACTTTGTTTAGTAATTGGGAGTTTAATATTCAATACCTATCAAATATTGGTTAAGCACAAATTTGTTCCTTCACGCGGCCATTCGGGTCATTAAAATTCACTCAAAGTTTCTGAGAGTGTTTCTCTCCTTTTTCTTCTGTAGACTTTCTGCGCTTCAGGTGTGAGTATAAGGTCAGGGGGTTACAGTGTCTATGGTTACTGGGCACAGCAAATAAGAGGGAATAATGGCGCTGTGCTTGAACTGAATTGCATTGAGAATACACTTATTTTTTTATTTTTTTTTTTAATACAATTTCTTGTGCAATCGTAATTTGGGCTACATATGTCCAAATACACAAGCACAAAAAGATGTTGAGGATCAAACTGATAAAACAATCAATGTTAAGTGTTCTTGAGCTATTAAAGAGGGTCTGGCATCTCCTAAGACTCGTGAGTATGCGAGATGAATGGTTTTGTATATCTGTATATCATCCGAGTCTCTTGTCATTTCTCCCATATTGCTTTGCCACCATGCCTGATAATAAACGTTCTGTATTCTCTCACACTGTAGCCGTGACACGAGGAGCTCCCCCTGCGCCACCTGTTGGGAGATGATCTGCACTCCAAGAGGAAAACGGCTAAACCTTTTGAATCTAATTATACACACACACACGAACACTATCACAGCTGCATACAAAAGAGACCAGAAGCTGTCTTTAGCAGAATGCAAACTTTACCTGACTAACTGAAATATTCTCAGGTGAAGAGGATTTAGGCCATTAGTTAACATAATTTTATATATAACTTAACATACTTTATATAGTGTGTGAGAAGGTGACCAAACTTTTGCACATATGTTTGAATTATTTAGAAATTTCATTCGCAAATAAATAGTAACTAACTATGCATTGCAAGTGAAAAAGACACTTTTTCATACATCTAAGATAAACCGAATGTTTTAAGCACACTACATGATGTCTAAACAGCTCCAGGCTGATGTACCTCTAGACCAGAGAACACTGCAGTGTCATGGTCCTGATCAATTCATGTGCTATCTGACTTCATGGAGTGTTAAGAGGACCTACACAAGCTATATATATATATATATATATATATATATATATATATATATAACATGCATTCCACATTATCTGTGCAACAGATACCATAGTACCATTTTTGTAGCAATTGTTAATCATGATTAACGCTATTAGAGTGAAAGGAGAGATTACATAAAGGAATCAGTAGACAATCATTGCATTATGTAAAGATTGACTTTTTTTTTTTTTTTTGTCACAGAATTAAAAAAAAGAATTAGTCTATCATAGCCTGTTTCTCCCATAAGGGATCCAGTGTGTTGTTATTATTAGACAAGATTTTAAAACTGTTATTAATAAAATCATGTTGATTATTTGGCCAACATGATGGGGCTATACAAATTTCTAATTATGCAAACCATTACTTTTTAAGCTTCATCTCTCAATAGTGTATTAATATGTATGAATATTTGAGCAACCATTCGGTTTACTTTGCAGCTAAAGTGGGTTGCCAGAAACAGTGCAAATGCATCATTTCTGTCCGTAAAAAGGGATTTTTTTTAAAAACTGATGTGCATGTCTTAAACTTAGCAGATCTTAACCACTTCTTTAGAACTGACCAAATACACTAAGTGCCACTAAGCCCACAGTATTTACAGTAGGTTCTGCCATGTTTGTGTGAAGGACCTGCTTGTGTATGTGTGGTGCAAACTGTGCTGCTGAAAATACAACCGTCTTCTCCGTTCATTGTCTTGAATTACTATGAATTACATGTAATGCTAAAGCAGATTTGGCTGTTTCCAATCTGTCACTAATTTACTGGTACCAATGCTTTTTTTTTTTTTTTTTTTTTAAAGATTCAGTGTGAATGGTTCTAGAGAAATCTAAATGTAATGTATAATACACTATATGTAGCTAGATATTTTTTATTGTAAAAATGTGTAATATAGAGAATTAAACATAGCCTATAATTGAACATGTGACATTAAAAGATTATAAATTACAAAGAAGCAAGCCCTGTTTCTTACCAGGACCCTTTCCCATCAGTGGTTTATGCTGACATGTGGCCAGAGAGCATCTGTGCTGTATTTCTGTTCTCATTCTACTTGGCTAATTGTAATTGTAAGTAAGTTACCATGGCCTGCCAAATGTTCATGTTGAAACGTTTTGGGTATGTTTGTATGACTTTCTTGTTAAATTTGAAATAAAAACGGTTATGGGGATTAAAAAAGGATTATGTGCTTTTTCTTGTTGCTTGTTGTTTTAGAAAGACTAAAAGCCCAATTATTTCATCACAAAGAGCATTCACACTGGCTTTAAAATTTGCCGGGAATTTTTTTTTTTTCCTCAGCAGTGTGTCAACAAAGGAACTACCCGCCATCTAAAAGTGGCCCAACCCTACAGGAGGCGGGGCCAGTGTTTCTATTGGATGTTCAGGTCCTTTGAGGTTGATCTAGCCAATCAGAACTCGGCTCGCGGCAGTCGTCAGAGGGCGAAAACGCGCCAGCTGATTGGTGAAGTGTTCCTCAGAGTGGAGAAGCGCGCCAGTTGTTTCTGTCAGCGGTGAGACGAGGAGCTCCTCCGTGTCTCCTCTTGTGTCTGGAAACAAAAAGAAACGTTTTATCCCGATATTAGGTAAGATATTAGAGTTACTTAACTGAAAATTAGAGTTATGTCTATAATGTGTAGAGCTGTATAAAGTATGGGACAGGAGTTTAAACCCGGAAGTAGCGGATGTGTGGAGAATTGCTTGGCGCCAAATACAAGACTGAGTTAGTTGGCTAATTCGCTAAAACTACTTTGCAGGTCAGGAATTGTAGAACCTCTTATTTAGATTTCTAGTTTATTTTACTAACTAACTAGCTGTTAAAATAGCTGTTTGCTGTTTGGAGTTCTGTAGTTATATTGGCTTTGTTGAGGTTTAGGCGCCATGAGTAGCTCATCCGGCAGCGTGCTAGAGTCAAACCTGATCATGTTTTCTGCTGTAATGCATTAACCTTTGACCTTGTTATGCTAAAAGAGGTGTTATTAGTATCAATAGTTCTCTTATTAAAACTTAGTGAGCAAACTAACATTAGTTCAGATGTGTGCTTCCTGTGTGAATGTGTTCAACTGCATACTAATGTACAAGGTTTTATGTATATGAATGCTTTTAGCAACTGTGTGGTTTATATAAACTAAAAGTAATTTAATTCCCCTCCTCATTCCCAGCTACAGCCTGGTCTGGTGAAAATGCCCACCACTCGCTCTCAGAGACAGCCAACTCTCCAGTTCCCCAAGCGCAAGTCCTCCAGAGTCTCTTCCCAACCCAAAAGTTCTTCATCTCAGCCCGACTCGAAGCATGTTCTGGACGCTCAAACCATCCCCCTGTCTCCCAGAAAGACAAACTTGGGTGTCAGAAACATCCCACTTTCTCCCTTGAAGGCAGTTGTGGATGTCCGAAACATCCCTCTTTCTCCCAGAAAGACAAATGTTGCAGACATGAGGGCCATTCCTCTGTCCCCCCGACACCACATGCTCCAAAGCGTCCCTTCATCTGAGAGACTTCCTCTGAGCCCCAGAAAGCGCACAGGTATTCAAAAAGGGTACAGTTTTGTCCCCTTTGGCATTTTTAAGCAGTAGTATGTAAAATACTGATCATTCTTTTTATTTCTTCCCGTCCCAGGCGATGAGAACGGATGCAACCTGCCGCCATCTCTTCAGGGTTCTCCTCCCAAACAGAGCCGTCCCTCACTAGGCTCCCCACGCAAGCTGTCCTTTAATGAGAACATTCCCGTCTTCACATCGCCTCCTCGGCCTACCTCAGCAGACTTTAAAAACCCTATTTCATCCTCGACTTGCCCTTCTCCCAAATGCTTGAAAGAGCCCACCAGAGCTGAATCTGATGCACTGGAGAAGGTGTCCACCCCTGTTGGAAAAAGTAAGTTCTGTTTATTCTCATCATACTTTTTAAGTTAGAATAATGAAATATAGATTTTAAGACCACTACTTTGAATGGCAATACTTTTTAAATCATCTTTGGTGTGGTAACAAATCTACATATGCTGCCGTCTTTCAGAATCACAGTACCAGTGCGTGAAACAGGCTCTTCACACAGCTGTGCCTGAGCGACTGCTCTCAAGAGAGCCAGAGCGAGGCGTTATCGTCTCCTTCCTGGAGAAACACGTGGTGCCCGGGAAGCCGTCCAGCCTGTACATCTCTGGAGCTCCTGGAACAGGGAAGACGGCCTGCTTGAACTGCGTGCTTCAAGAACGCAAGGTGAGCTTTGAGAACAGGTGGCAGAAAGGCTGCGCAGTAGGTGGATTTCTGCACTTCTGCCTAATAGTGTGGCAGGCTAATTGTGGCACCACGTGGGTAGAAATATCAGTAGTGCCGACAGCTAGGACGAGCAGATTTTGTGTCCAGGCTATTAGTTTTTCCTTGACCGTAGCTCAGCAGACAATTAGGCTCAACAATCAGAAAGAAATACCGCTTAACATTCAGGAAACAAAAGCTTTTACTCTGTATGTAGCTATATTTTAACTTAACATGCTTCGCAGTGATGCCAAACACTTCAATGTGTAACTTATAGTCATGTTAATTGTTCCAGATCCTACCGCCTGCTGCACCATCACACATCAGCCAAGGTTGTGTGATTTTTACTAGGCGGATTACTCAGCATGCACACATGGCAGACGATCCTTTCGGGATCAGGAAAACGCAGATCTGTAACGTCTAGCCTGTAACGTCTAGCCTGACTCGAATAATCTTTTACAGATGATGCGAAGACAGAACACGTAGCTGAAACAGTCATCCATAACTTCCTGTCTAGGGTGCAAACACAATGTGCTACATTAGAAACATCGTTAGTGTCATATAATCGCTCATTTCCCTCATTCTGTATCAATGCTCTTAACTAGTAAACTAGCTCACCATACATGATTACATTACAGATACAGCTTCTGAATACAGTACTGGTTCAGAAAGAAAACAACTTCAACACATGCATGTAGTTACAGTATGGGCCACTTGCTTATGGAAATGATGACAAGGACTGATGTTTTGCATAACTTTGCAACAGAAAATTGCAGAGGTGCAATGCCAGGGGGTTAAAGACAAATTGTGTCCTGCACAGTCTGTTCATGTTGTGAATGTATATCTGTGGGTTGGACTGTAAAATCCAATAAGACTTCAGCATTTCCTGCTAGAATACTTGATCCATCCATATAAAAAAAACTGCACTGACGAGGTCAATAACAACTTTTTTCCACTGCTTGCGTTCCAGGCTTTCCTGAAAGGAGTACAGACAGTGGTGATTAACTGCATGACACTGCGTAGCTCCCATTCAATCTTCCCTGTACTAGCGGAAAAACTGGGAACGTCCAGAGGCCACAGTGATGGCAAGCTTGAGAAACTGCTGACCAGTTCAGGCCCCACTGTGTAAGTGTGCAGTAGAGCAGTAGTGTTTTTAATATAGCAAGCGCCTCTCACTCTCAGCATTGTCTATGTGCAATGGCATTTCAGTGACTTATTTTTTTTAATGATATTTCCCCCCTCCCCTTATGTCTGTGGCAGTCTGTTGGTACTGGATGAGATGGATCAGCTGGACAGCAAGGCCCAAGATGTTCTCTATACCATCTTTGAATGGCCTTATCTTCCTAACTCTCGGCTGTGTCTCATTGGTGAGTTGTACGTCATATGGTCTCTGTACAAAGGAATAAGAAATACATTTTCGTGTGCTGCATTATCTATATTCATTTCTTCAGCAAAGCATTGGAAATGACACTGTTTCCTAAATTAACTCTTGTTTAACATTTCAATACTTAGGTATCGCAAACGCTCTCGACCTGACGGACCGTATTTTGCCCAGACTGCAGGCTAAGCCTCACTGCAGACCACAGCTTCTTCACTTCCCACCCTACAGCCGCCAGGAGCTGGCAGCCATCGTCCAGGACCGACTCGCACAGGTAGGGTATCGCGCGCACACACACATACGGTCAGGAGTTTCGAAATAGGTGCTCTTTTTGCCATTAGATTTGTTGAAAGAAGAATTGAATCTGCTTTTACAAACACCTTTTACTGTATAACCTTTAACCTCTTACTCTTTCAGGTGTCAGGAGAAGGTGTTCTTGATGCCGCTGCTGTTCAGTTTTGTGCCAGAAAGGTGTCTGCAGTGTCAGGAGATGCCCGAAAAGCTCTAGACATCTGCAGGTATGAGAGCTCTGGTTAAAATTGTTTAGACGGTTGCCTTTTTTCAGGCACAGTTCTCAAATTTGCCTTTCCCTCCCTCATCGCACAGGAGAGCTGTAGAGATGGTCGAGTCTAACAACAGATCCAAAATGTCTTCTGAATTGACAAACACTACTACTAATACTAAAGGTAAGAGTGACCAAACAATCTGAAAACGTATACTAATGTACTATTGAGCAAGAGGAAGGTAAATTTGCTTTACTTGCTCATTAGATTTTTATCTCAAGACATGAATCATTTTAAGAATACAGTGATTACGTGCTTCCCTTAATTGATGTGTGTTAAAGGAACATTTAACTGGGCATCAGCTGTGCATTGAATCGGATTCAGAACAGCATGTAAATGGAAGCTAGGTTAGATGTTTGGCCACGTCCTAAATAGTAAACTCCCATGCTAAGTAGTAGGTTAAAATAGTAGGTTACTATTGGTACTGAGAGTGGGAGGTGATTGTGGTACAGTAGTAATCTATTTACAACACGAAGCCATTTATTTTTGAATGATGGGTTTTCCAGATTACTGCCACCTCCTGGTATGGAGAGTTATTTCCTTTCACACAGAAGAAGTGAGGCAATGGAAGCAGATCCTCAGTTGGTCTTAATTGCTAACTTTTCAGCTTTGTGTGCGTGTGCACGCTCATTTTAAAGAAATGTCTACAGTAAGTTCGTTTCTGTCATTGCAGCGGCACGTGTGAGTGTTCCTCAGGTGGCTCGGGTGCTGTCGGAGGTGTATGGAGACCGCATGGCCTCCAGTGGGGGAGAGGAAGGAGAAAGTTTCCCTCTGCAGCAGAAATTGCTGGTCTGCTGCCTGCTCCTTCTTACGCGCAACGGCAAGAGTCGAGAGATCCAGCTGGGCAAGGTGAGTTTAATTAAGAAAAAAGAAAAGGGGAAAAAAAAACATACGGAACTTTAAAGCAAGTTCAAATTAGGAGCTCATTCTGGGGGCAGCATCACCAAAGGTGTCCCACTGAACCCCAGACCCCTCTTAACATCTTTTTTAAAACGTGTGCGCACATTTTGCTGAGAGAGAGAGAGAGAGAGAGAGAGAGAGAGGGTGAGAGAGAGAGAGAGAGAGGGTGAGAGGGTGCGTTGCTTTTATTCATCTTACTAATGTCAGTTTAATTACAGTCAAGTGTTTGAGTGGAGGCTTTTATTCAAGCACTGGAGCCAGTGCAGAAGGAGATGGTCTAGTGGCCTAAAAACAAAACTGAAATCCCGTGCTCTTGTGCTTACAGCTGTGCGAGACCTACAGTAAACTGTGCCAGCAGAGGCAGGTCAGCGGAGTGGGCCAAGGCGAGTGTCTGTCACTATGCAGTTTACTAGAAAGCAGAGGCATCTTCTCTCTTAAGAAGGCCAAAGAAGCACGACTCACCAAGGTAAACACCTTATCACCAGCATTTTGATTCCACTAAGGAAGAAAAAACGAAGGTGACCAAGCATGATTGTGAATATTTGATAAATTTGTCAAATTTGAGAATTAGATTATTGAAAAATTATCAACATTTTCTGTTAAACTTCCATAGACTTTACTATTAAGCTTTGCCATAGTGTGCACTCCAGGGTTGTCAGGGTGACTGTAAATTAGCTGCATAATTTGTGAGTGAGCAGCTGAAGACGAAACATGGTGCAAGTCTGACAGCACTGATCCATCACTGAAAACTCGATTTGGTCATGTAAGCCAGCATTTTGGTCTGCCCTGTTTATTGTGGGTGATCTGTTACTTCTGCTTTGCTCTGAGGCTGACCAATCACAAACTGAATGCGGTTCTGGGAAATGAACATTAGTAGACAAATCTGAAACTTGAAATAAATTTTACAGTCCGCTGTAAAGAAGCTGATTGTATATTAACACTTTATTTGGATGTTAAATGACTTTCGTGACTGTCTTCTACTGTTTTAATTATATTTAAAAGTATTTATTTTTAATCCTTCTTGAATATTCAGACTTGTGCTTGTTTTTTTTTTTTGGACAGATCTCTCTGAAGATTGAGGAGAAGGATGTGGAGAATGCGCTGAAGGATCGTGCATTACTGGGCAGCATCTTGGCTGCAGGTCTGCCGTGACCTACATCACGTGTATTGCCTTGAGACCTTCACTTTCCACAATGATATTTATTTTTGTAATGTGTTTATTTTGCAACTTTTCAACCGGTGAACATCTTGTATTCAGCAAGACGGCTTCATGACAGGCTTTTTTTTTTTTTTTTTTTTGGGTAGACTGAGTGTACATTTACATTTTACTGTAAATAAATATACAGGATTTTAAAATTTTACTTGTCTTTTTTTTTTTGTAATGTTTAACATTTTCAATAAATCTATACTAATACCAAAGAAAGAAACAGTACCACACCTCAGTTAGTAACTGATTTTATTTTGTAGTTTATTGTTATAAAGTATGACGTAGAAACACTATAAAGACAATTCACACTTCCAACATTCCCAGAGTTATCATTGTGTAACTCCAAACTTCTTAAATCTATGTAGGAAAAAAGGAAAATCAACTCTCAAACCTGTCCACCGCTTGAGTTACAGAATGCTATTTGGTCAACAGTGTTTGTTATTTTAAGATTATTGATGTGTGGTACAGGAGAAATGTGTATAAGGCCAATGTATGAAGGATGGAATGTGGTGCAGTCCTTTTCTGCACTTCTGCTGCAGGGGACAGAATTGGACAATGAGAAACAATCACTATCTTAAACACTATTTAAAAAGTATAATTATTCATTTTTTTTGTGGTTGCTGTGCAAGAAAAAGGCAAAACAGTTAATGCTAGTTTTAGTCTGGAGGTCTGCACTATAATGATTTTAATAACCAATAAAAAGATTAAGTTTGCATGTCACATTTTCATCATTATGGCACAAACTATTAAAAGCTTGAGTTGATATCACAATAAGACGTGCTATAGCGCTCAGCCCTATGGTGGGCTTAACAAAGCTGTGGTGAGGCTAAATTTATGTGCTTATCATCCCCCTTATAAAACCCATTCAGCCTTTTATGTTACTGAAGCCTCTGTGGATAAAGCTTTAAAGCTTAATTGGGGTCAATTGATTGGCACTGTTCAGTCTCAGTGCTGCCAGCTTTCTCTACTGTCAAATGTGTGCTTAAAAAAACTGAGTATAATCAACACCGTAACTCAATAAAATCTCTTTGGTAGATTACCAGTCCTCTTGTCTAATGAGTTTACAAACCCCCAATAAGCCCTAAAATACAACATTTTCTACAAAAAAAGGTAAGACAATGTGTGTTTTCATGAGAAGGCAGTGTTGAGTAATATGCGATTCTACCCCTCAGCACAGTGATCGTTGCATATCATACAGTAGTGTGTGTGCAGAGCCAGTTATCCGCTCGAGAAAGCAACTCTTCACTTCTGAAGCGTTTCCTCCATTAGTGCTCTTCTTGAAACTTTAGTATTCTGTACAAAGAAAGCAACAGAAATAAAATTTATTATAATAATAATAATAATAATAATAATAATAATAATAATAATAGCAGCCTCTGGTATTATTATTAGGTTTGTTACTACAGAAAAAAAAATAAAAATCCTCACAGAGCTGAGAACATCAAAATGAAGGCTAAAGGGTGAAAAAATGCCTCCTAATCACAGCATGTGCTAAATCTTCCAGGAATGCAGTTCAGCCATCGCAGCACATACTAACTCTTCATCCTTTTATAGGATGCCATTTCTTTTGTCTTAATAGAAGACTTTTATTTGTCTTAATTTATTGATTTGTTCTGGATTCACTTTCTTTCATGTCATTAATATGAAAGAGTGGGTTTCACAAAATTTTCATTAAAAGTTTTGGGTGTAATTAAAATAAATAAGATATGGATTATTTCTGTAAATTTTCATATGTAAAATTGCAGTAACTCATTTGAAGCCAAATTGAAGACTATTAATCAAGTTTCACATTAGTAAGTCTAACACAAAGTTACACAAACTCGGGAACTCTCGTAGGATACGAGCATTTTTCCTAACTGGATATTCATGATTAACATATGTGTGTAAACGCTCTTGCAAAAAAGTGTTTATAAATAATATTTTCATATCCAGTTTGATAAATGAGGCCCAATGACCGTTTCTGACATTCATCAGTTTGTATGGACACATACAAACTGCCCTTACAAACAGGGCTTCATCACATAATTCCAACAAAAACAACATGCAGCAATAGATTAAAAAATCTTATTATAATGCAGGGGTATCCAAAGTCCAGCCCCGGGGCCAAAATGCAGCCTGTGAACGTTAACTGGCTGCTATGTATGAAAGATGGCTAAATGGCTAATGTTACCATTTTTCCTTTCACCTGACGGTGGCAGCAGACTGTGTTTTACAGAAAGATAAAAGTCATGGCTACAGACAAAAAGTGCAACTTAACAGTGAGAAGGAGCGATTTCAAGAGAGTTAGAAACCATTAAGCATGGACAACCTTTTGTGAATTCTTGAAAAAGTCCTTAATTAAGGTGGATTTGCAACCAAGTATTACAATTGTGTTAGTTTGTTCATTTGTTTTTGGTCCCTGAAACAGGGGAATGTAAATGTGCTGTGTAGCTGTGCTGTAATTCCTACAGTTTGGACACCCCTGTTATACCGTAATGATTCAAAAGCACCAACACAAACACAAATACTGCCAGTTTCCACCCTTAGCCCTGTTTCTGGGAGAAACAGCAGTAGTAAGCAGTGCTAAGCAAGTCTGTGCAGGAAGAATGTCAGACAGAAAGATATCTGTTTGAACTTGTGTAATAACCTGTTAGCAAGCATCAGTGTAGGCTCTGCCCATTGAGTCATAGGCTTGTGGGTAATCATCAACCATGTCAAGCTCCATTTGCATGTGATCATATCCATACCCACCACCGACAAAGCGAGGCTCAATATCTGTAAAACATACACACTTTAGCTCGTTTACAGATGGGCTCATTCACTGGAGTATTAATGAAGTTTTATGTGGTGAATGATGATGCACTAATAAATTACAGATAGTTAGATATGCACCAATAATGGCACATGATGATGTGAGGTTATTAGAAGCTTGTTAATATGTTAAGTGTACATATTTAAAAATCCATAGCTACACACCATCTGCCATAAAGCCAGGATCCATCATTGTATTTTGAGCCTGAAAAGATCACACAACAAGAAACAAAAGTCAGTGTATTTTCAGTCTGAATGTCTTTCAGTAAGACAGAATGCTCAAATGTGACCCGATATTATTTTGTGGCACCTCTAATATCAGAAGATACACTCACCGATTCCCATGCTGCGGGGTCATGTTTGAACAGAGAGTGCGTGAGCTCCACTGACATGCGCTTCCTGTACTCGGCATTTTTGTCCTCAGAGATGCGGAAAAGCACGGCAGCCGAATATGTAGCTAATAGAGAGAGGAAATAAAAGCATTTTATTACCGCTATTAACACTCTGAGTAAACTGATACTGCAATCCTCACCATGGCCTTATGCTGCTTAACGGAAAGCTAGACTAAGATACTGAATTTATATACATTAGAGATGTACTATGTATAGTAAATACTGTAAGGCAATCACATTTCATAGAAACGGAGAATAAACTGTTTTACATAGCTTGAACACTTTTTTCAATATATAAAACATGACAGGGCATGCAAGGTGGGAGGCCGTTACCACTCTGAAGTTGAATAGTTTCTTAGAACAGTACTTCTTTGAAGTGTTTTATTCCTCAGAAAATTGCCAATTTTAAAAATGTATTAAATGAATGACACATTGTACATTTTAACCAGTTTACATTTAATGTTGTGGAGTGTCTGCAAAACAATTTAGTTCCTGTAATTACAGATATTATAGCAGCTATAAACAGTCTTCCCCTTACCAGAAAAAAAAAGTAGCCTGTCATGTTACTGAGACACTCTGAAAGGAACAGCCGTAACACTAATTTCCAAAGCCCTGACAGTGAAGACTCCTTCCATGTATGTTAAATATCTTGAACAATTACCACATCAATGGTTATACGTTTTTATTAGTTACATTTATCATTAGGTTTTGATCTTGTGCAGCATCCACCACACACACGTCCTTGTCAATTAGCTGTTTACAATAGAAACGATCACATACTAGAATAAGTGTACGAAAGTTTCGAAAGAATCCACCTAAGCAGAGAATTTCCATTATATGATATTTATTCACATCTTACATACCAATGCCCTCATTGTTGGAGTGCAGGAGATCCATGAGTGGGCTAGCGGCTCCCTCGTTATCAATTATGACCGCTGCATTTTTATCCAGAGCCAGCTCACAAAGCACACCAGCAGCCACCCGCTTTATGTTATCCCCTGGGGAGTAGAGCAACTGGAGAGAGAACGAGTATGATAGTGAGGGAGAGAGAGTGAGACTTAGGCCACACACACACACACACACACACACACACACACACACACACACACACACACACACACACACACACACACACACATAAAAGTATTAAGTTCACTAAGCAAGAAATGTTTGTTTGTGATGTTAACCTGCACAAACAGTGGAATGGTATTCAATTCAGTGATGATGGCTCTATTCATGCGATCTCTGGCCAGGATATGCAGTGCTCCAGTGCAACCTTCCACAATCTCCTCCATTCTCACACCATCCTAAGAGAAGACAAGAAATGAGATGTTGTGAAATTAGATCTGGAAACTAGAACCACTGTGTTTGTGAGTCGAATAAATAAATCATTGGGTGACACAAGTAAAGAGTAATGTTACTGGGCCCTTGTGTGCTTATGGTTACATGCATGCTACCCGAAGCACAACAGTTTAACTCCGCTAAAATGTCATTTACTGCGAGTATGGCTCAACGAGTCATAGTCAACCTGGTAAGTTTGCTGGCTGGCTGAACCGTGCTTCTGAGCATCCTGGTGGGCATTTTTTAGCAGACTGACCAGTTTGGGAATAACTTCAGCATCTCTGAGATGGGCCTGATTGCCTGGGCACAGTGCCAGGTTTCGGATCAGGCCAACCACAGCCTAAAAACAGAAGACAAAGGCAGTTCTGGTTCACTCTTACATTTACCATTGTGACCCATATTTGCGCTCATTAAAATATTTTATGTCTTAATTATTTAGAAATTGCAGGACTTTAGCTACAAAATCTCAACATTACCTCTGGTCACAGCAAGTGTGAAATAATATAAAAAGAAAAAAAGTTTCTGCTGTAAATCTTACAACCAACACAAGACTAATTTTCTGATTGTGATGAGACAATGTCTTTCAGATCATACTTTTGGTAGAATTTATTTGCTGGTCTGCTTTATCTACCACACACACACACACACACACACACACACACACACACACACACACACACACACACACACACACACACCTTTATACAACTGCATTGAATTTCACAGAAACTAAATAAAATCCCACTATCCTAACTCTAGCTAACCGATTATCTTGTCTAATAAACTTTTAGTCACATTAACTGATAAAGGCTTCCTCTAGCTTTCATTTCTTTTTCACCTTAACAACAGGCCAGTAGTGTGGCTTGTTGAGCAGTTTGACGATGGGTGGGATGCCGTAGTGTGCGCGCACGGCATTCTGTGCTAGCTCGGCGTCCTGGTGGCGGCTGGTCAGATGGCGCAGGGCGCAGGTGGCAGGCTCCGCCACATCTTCCTTATCTCCAGCACGCAGCAGTGCATGGATCAGAGCCTCCACACCGTTGTTCTGGCTTACAAATGTCTTGTTACGGGCATTATTGCACGTCAGATTCGACAGGGTACCTGAGACGCAAGCCAGCATATTCATGTCTTCCGTGGCAAGGAGCCCAATCAAAATCTGCAAGAGCTCGTCCAGGCTGTCCTGCATGCAGAGGCAGACACAGACAGCGATAAAATTCCAGTGATGGTACACATTGATTAAAACGGAGGAATTAGTCAGGATGGAAACATACAGATAACACAAAATGTAGCTTCTGTGTGTCTTAAGGCCATTTATTTGACAAAAATATGTTTTAAAAAAAAAAAAAAATATCATGTAATATTGCTCCAGTCTGTGTCTTATAAGGGAGTCTCAAACGGGTGGAATTAAAATCAGAAATGAATTTCAGAAGTTTAAAATTGTGCAAAACTACAATTCAAAATATTACTCTGGTAACACTCTGCAAATAACCTTTGGGTCCTATTTAAAATATACCTTTCTGGTGTTTAAAAAATCATGTTAATTACTGACCCATAAGCATACAGAAATTAAGGCTAACTTAAGCAATATAACCATCTAATTAGCCATTAAACTACTAGAGCAGAACGTGAGAACTTTGAAGTTGTGGTGTTTGTGTGTCTGTGTATAATGCGTGATTACACAGACCAGTTTGGTGGCAGCATCAGACAGGTTTCTCAGAGTCCACAGACAGTTTTGTGTCAGCCGCTGGCTAGATCCGATCACGTGCTTCCCCAGACTCTGCATTCCACCTGTGTGTGCGTGCGTGCGTGTGAGCGAGAGAGAGAGAGAGAGAGAGAGAGAGAGAGAGAGAGAGAGAGAGAGAGAGAGAGAGAAGGGGGGCAGAGGGGATGGGGAGATAGGGCAAAAGGGGAACAGAAATAAAGGGAGAGGCAGAGAGAAAAAGGCAGCCACATTGTATTTAATTACACATACCATCAAGACCACCACAAGCTTATTCAGTCATAAAGTACTTCATCCTTCTTTAAACATCAGATAGTTTGGTCACAGTGGCAAGTTAATGACTGCATAAAACAGTAGCTACATACTATGTCAGTACTGTGTATCAAAAACAGACATGGCAAAATTTCACTTCTACTTTCTGGATGTGCCATAAAGAGGGAAAGGAAACAAAAACAGCAATAAAGACAGGCTGAAAGAGAAAGATCCAGTGCTCTCACAGAGCCTGTGACTCCCCAGAGATTGATTGTCTTGCTAAAAGAGCAGTGGGTCCCTCAGCTCTCACTTACCAGCCTCTACAATGGATGGCTTGTTGCTAGGACACACTGACAACACTTTCAGTACACGGCTGGTGGTCCACAGCAACTTCTCGTAGGTGTGGTTCCTCATGATTTGCACCAGGGCATCGGGCCCTCCGTTAGCCAGGATTATCAACTGCAAGTGAGACCAGAGAAATTAGAGGGTTTTAGACTTTATACACACACACACATATATATATATATATAAAAGCCTCAGAAAAAAAAAAAAAATAAATAGATTTACTAAAACAAAATCTATGAAAAAGTATACATACACTATTTTACATTCACACACACACACAAACCTTGCTCTCCTGGTTGCCATAGGAGAGGAGCTGAAGGCAATCTGTTGTAATGGCCAGAAACTTGGAGTTGCTTTTCTTCAGCAGTGGCACCATCCTCTGCAGGCCATCAGCCAGACGTACGGCCATCTTGGCCCCCTCCTGGTGTAGAAGCAGGTTGTGGAGTGTGGTGATAGCATAGAACAGCACCGACTCCAAAGGAGAGCTGCAACACACATATTACCTGGTTGACATACAGCATAGTGTAGTGGGTTAAGGTGAGATGATGTTAAACGTCATGACTGATTCTGAAGCTTCTTGAGTTTGGGGATAATTAGTTCAATCTCCCATTTGAAAATAAGAGAGTTCTAACCTTTAAATTGAAGTAAATTTATTTTAAAGAAAAAAACAACTTTTTAATGAGATCACATCAATTTCTGGCAACCCTAAAAATTCCTATGAGCAAAAAGGTATCTGAAGCATATTTATAATTTAATTTTTAAACCCTATTTATAATTTACTTTTAGAAATTCACATGAATGTTTAGGAACTCTTAAGCAGGTATCCATTACTTCCTGCTTGACTGGGGTATAAATATATTTTATAACGTAAGAGAGGAAAAAAAAAAAAAAAAAACCAAACAAACTGAAGTGCATGTCTATTTACATAAATACAGTTTATATTGCTTATCAAATTAAGTTTGATAGTTTACACTGTCCATCAAAAGATTTTTGAAAGATTTTATTTCACAAATATAATCCATTAATTTAAATATTAGCCATGTTATTTAAATATGTACAATAATATTTTGGCTATTTACAGGAGCAATAGAGGGCTTTTTTTAATTTCTGAACTGTCCACATTTTTACTGTTACACTGTTACACATTTTTATTATAATTTTCAGTAGATTCCAGTTGACATTATTTATTGCTATAATAATGTTAGGTTGTGATTTCCACCACAACAAAATTATGGACCGCCTGGCTATGCTTCCCAGACCCCACATCCAGAACCATGGGCATATTGGATACATACACCGGTCAGCCATAACATTAAAGCCACCTGCCTAATATTGTGTAGGTCTCCCTTGTGCCACCAAAACAGCTCTGATCCGTCGAGGCATGGACTCCACAAGATCTCTGAAGGTGTGCTGTGGTATCTGGCACAAAGATATTAGCACCAGATCCTTTAAGTCCTGCGAGTTGCGAGTTGGGGTCTTCATGGATAGGACTCGTCCAGCACATGCCACAGACACTTAATTGGCTTGAGATCTGGGGAATTTGGAGGCCAAGTCAACACCTTGAACTCTTTGTGTCATGTTCCTCAAACCATTCCTGAACATTTTTTGCAGTGTAGCAGGGTGCATTATCCTGCTGAAAGAGGCCACTGCCTTTAGGGAATACCGTTGTCATTAAGGGGTGTACTTGGTCTGCAACAATGTTTAGGTAGTTGGTCCTGTACGTGCCAAAGTAACATCCACATGAATGCCAGGACCCAAGGTTTTCCAGCAGAACATTGCCCAGGGGTCAGCACGGACACTCTGACCGGTCTGCGGCTACACAGCCCCATACACAGCAAGCTGGGATGCATTGTTTGTTCTGACAGCTTTCTATCATAGCCAGCATTAACTTTTTCCGCAATCTGTGCTACAGTAGCTCCACTGTGGGGTCGGACCAGACGGTCTAGCCTTCGCTCCCCACACGCATCAATGAGCCTTGGGCACCCATGACATGTTGCCGGTTCACCGGTTGTCCTTCCTTGGTCCACATTTGGTAAGAATTACCCACTGCCTACTGGGAACACCCCAAAAGACCTGCCGTTTTGGAGATGCTCTGACCCAGTCCTCTAGCCATCACGATTCGGCCCTTGTCAAAGTCACTCAGATTCTTATGCTTGCCCATTTTTCCTGATTCCAACACATCATCTTCAAGAACTGACTGTTTACTTGCTGCCTAATATATCCCACCCCTTGACAGGTGCCATTTTAACGAGCCATTAGTCACTTCACCTGTCAGTGGTTTTAATGTTATGGCTGATCGGTATATCAATGAGGCATTTGGAATATTTTATAAGGTACGAGATGATCTTGAGAATACTCCTCCTATTTGTGCTGCGTTCTCACCTGAGCATGCGCACCAATGCAGGAATGCCTCCTGATTTGAAGATGGCCAGTAAGCCCTCACGCTGGTGTGACAGGTTGTGCAGGATGCTGGCGGTGGCACGGGCTGTCTCCATGTCGCTCGTGTTCTGCATGGCCCTCACCACAGCCGCAACCATCTGGGGCGACTGCATCAGAGCACGCCGGGATGCCTCCTTCCGCGTCAGCTGGTTCACAATCTGTGCCGCCTTGTTCACCACCACCTGGACAAGTGGACAAAGTCAGAGGTTAACAGTTTTCTCAGCATGCGTGGATTTATTATTTATTTGTTTAAAAAAAAAAAAAAAAACACATTATGTTCTGCCCAGATCACTTCTTTAATTTCACTCAAAGCAAAAATAAGATTAAAATCATGTCATGTATTTTACATGTCATGTATTTTGCAGAGATGTTACCATACCATAATACCATTTTTATACCATAAAAAATATAAGAATGTAATTAATAGGCATGCAGCAACATTACATTTTCATACCATGACAATAACCTAAATCTTTTATTTATAATAATGATCTTGTTTTTGAAGAAAAAAAAAAAAAAAAAAGAAACACCATTTGAACTGAAAAGGAACTGCATACTTCAAATGTGTTGCTTGATTAGATCAAAATATATCTAGGATTTTTAGACAGGATGCACTCCTGTCTCAAAAGATGTGTGTTGCGATGCTAATTAGCAACATAAATTTGCTGTCTATCTTGCCAGCTGCCTCCTGAATGAAAGTGTTGCAACAATATGCGTACTCTGATAACATGCGTACATGTTATCTACTATCTTAATATCTAATCCATCACAGAGTAACTACAGGTAATTGTAGAAAGCCCTCTTAGGTACCTGGTCATCATCATTAAGCAGTTTGGTGAGCTCAGGAACAGCGCGGGTTGCCAACTCAGCGTCATCCTGGTAGTTAATCAGGTGGATGATGGCTGTCTTGAGCATTTGCGAAGGCTCGGCCAGCTTCTGCACGTTGGTCTGCTGGGACGACTCCACCTGGGTGGACAAAATGGTTGTCCCTTCCACCATTGTCTCAGGGAACATGGCCTGCCTCACTCGCTGGGCTCGGGTCATGGTGTACTGTGACTCCAGGTCTGAATGAGAGAGTTTGCATGGATGTATATGGTCAGCAATGGAGATGAGGAAATGGCTGTATTTCTTTGTACTGTAAATAGGAACAAAAGCCTGAAAACAGGAACAAAAATCTGGGCTAATTGTCTGTGTGCATGAATGTAAATGTCATGGAAACTAGAGCAAGCTCAAATTCTAAAGGCAAAGTATGGCCAAATTTAAACATGATGGGTATGACTAAGCTGACAGTGCACCCACAGATAAAATAGAGAAGAAATGGCGAGGCTGCTTTCTGTTTATGTTCCAGCGTCAATTTTTTTCCGCCTGCATTCCTGTTTTAATGTACAGAATGTCTGTCTGTCTATGTTGTAGCTACACTCATGTCTTTAAAGCAGCTCTACCTACCATGTAGGCAGGTATACAAATACCTACAAATACTGCTGCCATGAGTTTCTATGCATAATTTGGAAGCATCTCAATCAAAAAAAGTTGCTCAAATAATATCTGTATGGTGGACCATTCCCAGCACAGCATTAACACTGAAATGGTAGTGACACGGTAGTGTGGAGATGGTGGTAGAGTGTATCAGGTGGAGCAGCATTGTAAGGATTTTTAATTCACTTCAATTTTATTTATATAGCACTTTTAGCAATGGACATTGCCACAAATCAGCTATACAGAAATCTGGATATGGATCTAGATTTAGATCCCTAATGAGCAAGCCAGAAGCGACAGTGGTAAGGAAAAACTCCCTGAGGGGACAAGAGGAAGAAACCTTGAAATGATTCAGACACAAAAGGGAACCTATCTTCTTCTGGGTGACACCGGATAGTGTGATTATGAGTCATTACTACATTACAGTTCTGCAAGTGTATACTATAGGGTCAAGAAGTGCTACGTGTGCTGGAAGGCTCTGAGTATAATAAAATTTACAGTAAAATGTACAGGGTTTAAAAAAAACAACAAACCCTAAACTGATCCACTCAAGATAGCGCAACACACACTACCATGTCAGTGTAACTGCTGTGTTGGGAAAGATCCCCCACATAGTTAATATCTGGTTACATTCATTCAGTGGGGTACAGGGTAGACAGGGGCTCACAAACTGTATTAAGCAACAGGTACAGTTAATAATTGCATACCTACAAACTGCACCTAATGTTAATGTGGGTACAAGGTAAGTATTACGAGTAACTCAAATCAATCGGTACATGTTTGCAATAAAATAAGTCAATCAAGTATAAAATGAAGCAATTAAAAGTATGTAATGTGTCTGTGTCTCTCACCTGCAGGGTTCTCGGTAACTGTGGTGCTGAAGGTGTATTTCTTGCTGTACTCCGTCCCATCATCATCAGCACGCACTGTGGTGGCCCCTGACTGGATGCCTGAATCTGTTGGATAGTATGTCTTCTGCCACTCTGTAACCTTCACTACACCTTCTTGCTCACCCACTACACACACACACACACACACACACACACACACACACACACACACACACACACAATTAGCCAAACCCAACTAATGACAGACTGAATAACAATTATGGTATTCTCTGCAAACTTTAAAATCCCTCATCAGCCTATTCAAGAAACTGTGATGTTATCGGGGGTGGGGGGCAGCTTGTCATTGTCTAATAAATCTTCATCACACTTGCCATAAAGCTTCTTGTCAGTAAGACCATGTCAGTAAGACCTTCAATGAAAGGACATGACTTTTTTTTTTTTTTTTTTTTTTTCGATTTAATGCATGACTGGATTCTGTTCTTAAATTCAGGCATGCTCAGGCTTTATTCCATTTAACCTGCCATTTTTCAAAAGTTTAAACATACCAGCTGTCAGGGTAACTGAACTGGCTATTCCTTTACCTGGAAGTCCAGATTTTTTTGTGAATCTCACAGTACATTATCTAGATGCAAATCTTGCAATGCCAAAAGCCAAAATAATTTCATCATTTATTTACACTCATTGTTGTAGTACTTATTTAATATTTTACAATGCTAACTGATTGTATTTATAATTATAACAATTATGTCTAATTAAATAGCACTTTTCTAAAATGTTCATTTAAAAGGACTTACTTTGCATTGCCATCATTGTTTCCTTGGCTCAATCCAAGCAGAATTTTAAAACCTGCACACACACACACACACACACACACACACACACACACACACAAAAGTGTTACTCAAAAAATTACAGACTTTTACACGATCACTCATGCAATTGCTATTTGTTGGATTTGATTTTTTTTTAATAATAATCTGACATCAGCTGGCCTAAGGAAAGGAACAACAACAAAAACAGTCCACTTTTCAGCAAGTTCAGCTTGAGCAAAACTCATGAGACGATCGTGTGTGCAGAGAGGGGCAGGGCAAGTGTGCAAGTGTGGGCGTGTGCGTAGAGATGGTAGGGAGGGGCACACTGTGTGAGAGGAACCTTTGACCTGTGTCTCCACCCACAAAGTCTGTGTGGGATTGAACAAGCCGTAATAACCATAACAACTCACAGAACCGGCTTAACATGAGTCACCCTTCCCACACCCCATATACACCTAATGCTTCCTGAGATTTCTCTCCAATTAAACTACTTTTAAATTTCACCTTTCAGTCTCTAACTTTTCTATGTCAATTCAACACTATTATATTCTTTATGGATTCCTTTTCCCCACCTCACACATCTACAACCTAAACAGAAACCAACACTCGAAACATGGTAGTTCATGAAACTGAGGTAAAGGCAAAGTGGATTTGCTTATCAGAAAAAAAAAACTCCCATCTTGCTACTAACTACCCTGCATGACTGTCCTAATTTCATCTTCTTCCCTCCATTTGAGTCTTTTGTTTCTTAACTGCCCCCTGGGTGTTTTGCCCTCTCCTTTTCACTTTCACCATCCTCCTCTTTCTCTCTCACAAACACTTTATCCTACCTACACATATGGGTGCTGTCTGTACGATGACAAAGCCAGTGTGAGCATTTCTCATGAAATTTACCAACTATCACTTAACCAAAACATTTATGATGATATGATGCATCATGCACCTAGATTTCAATTTTCCAAAGCATAAAAAAAAAAAACACACACTTGTCTTTAGGATTGGCTGCATTGTTTCCCATGTCATGTGTTCTGGGACCAGGGCCCACACATTATATAATTATATATTATAGTCTAGAAGTCTGCTTAAGACTGAATTAATTCATAGTTAAACAATGGGAGTAAAAATCAGAGGCCTAGCTGTGAGGGGATTGACAGTTCCAAATGGTTTCTCGTGGATTATATCGACTGATTATATCTACACACACATGTAAATTATTTTGTGCAGTAATTCTGCTATAATGACATTCACAAAAAGTCAGTGTCAAACTAACCATTCCCTTACTTTGTTTAGTCACGTTGTTTTGGCTACCAGCCGCTATGGTGAGAAACCATGCATTTGTTTCAGGCAGATCTGGATTTATAAGGTAAGATGCCACCATAAGATTTTCACCACACAATTATCAGGTTATCCTAATCATTTTCAGTGGAACTGCCATAAAGGTGTTTCATTTCTTACACCTACTGACATTATTGATATGGCAAGACTGATTGATGGTAAATCATGCTTCTGTCTGTGTTCCACCCAAAATGTATAAGTGTGCCACACTTGTATCACTTAAAATTGTATAAATCGCATAGTAATTTATTACATTTTTGTTTAAAATGTTCTCAGAACAACTATACGCAACGCATAATCACGCCAGCACTGAAACCCTATGTTCACAGAATAATAAAAATCACAAATGCAAGGAAACTAGCCATGTTTCATAAGGCAAGTATATTTCTTCAAAGTCCAAAAAAAACCCCCAAAACCTCATTTAATAAGCTACAGCGTCAATGGTGATCGATTAAACACCACATACACCGAGGACAGCTCCCAGTTACAGCCGCCCCATATTTACTAAAGGGTGTATGTGATATTTAACCTTTTTTTATTGATGATATCTAACCACACGGGATGTAATTGCAAACCTAAATTCTGGTGGAGTTAGAATTAACAGAAGACAGCATAAGGAGCAAATTTGGGTTCAGCTTAACTATTTGAGATAAGAAAACAGCAATTAAAACTTCATATCCAGCCGTCTGCTCACCACATATGAATGTGCGATTTGATTACTGGTTATTCTATGATTTAAACATAAGATAATATCTTTATTAGTTCATCTTTACAAGCATGGAATTATGAAATAAAGTGCGAGATATCTGAAGCATTCCTAAATGCTTGGCTTTTTAGGGCTTTGTACATTGCTTACTGTCATTTAAGTCCAAAATGTTTCTCTGAATGGCTTTATACAGACTGGTGTAGGAAGCGTACTTTCTTGAACCGTTTGTCTGAATGAATCTACAGAGTGTCCCAAAGGTCTCTATATACAGAGGAAATTAACATTTTTTAGCAAAATGTCTTCCAAATTTTTACATACCGAGTTTTTTATATATATATCATGGCTGGATCGGGAAGCTGTCGCAAGGCTGAGATGGACTTTAACAGGAAACACGGCAAGCACATCCCACACGACACTGTTTCCAAACTTATTAACAAATTCAGAAAGACTGGAAGTGTTGCGGATCAACCCCGAAGGGGACGTCCATGAACATCCACTGACGAAGGCACACCCGATGTGGTGCTGGCATACACAGTCCCCTATGTATGGAGACTTTTGGGACACCCTGTATGTCAATCATAATCTGTTTTTTGTCTTAAACTAAGACAAAACTTAAACTCAAGATATGGTTATATGGTTTTATTATCAATAACGTTTGATATGGGATTTAAAATCTAAACGTACTCATCACAAAATGCAAAGAACACAATGCTCATAGTTCATGATGTTATCTAATGCCTAACGCAATCTACATGGATATGTCCTTATAACAGGTTATATGATACATCGTAACATTCCATGCACATCTTGATGCTCCTGCAACATCTCGAAGGCATCTGTCTTACTGGAGTATTGCACAGATACCGAAATCTTGCTCACAACAGATTATGTATGGTGTAGATCACTAAATATTATAAACTGTTATGCAATTATTGTTGCATGAAAATTTAATGTCAGCACATGCTTTGATCATCTCATTAAATCCTTAAGACTTCACACAAGCCCTTCAAAAGCAATCCAGCGCTGGACTCCCACACAGAAACAAACAATCCTCTGAGCAGCAGGAATTTGACACTTGGCAACTCCTCAATGCAAAAGACATAAGTGGTGCGCAAGTAAGTGGAGACGCGCATGCTCGAATCTACTGCACATTCAAGAAAGAGTGTTAATAACATGGCTTGGCTGTGGAGATGGATGTAGTGGGTTCCTGCTAAACTTGGCATTAATACTTCCACATATGCACAAACTCACACTCAAGGACACAAAACTAAATCTTTATGCAGGGCTTCGACACATAGATTATAGGGATAAAACAAGGCCATTGATTACTGAGCATTTTATTTTGCTTTTCTGAGGTTGCTGCTAGAAAAATGAATTTGTATGGTGTCCCAAGGCTCTTATTCTACCTATTGATACACACCAACAATGGACTAGAGGATCAAGGACATTAGTATCTACAAAAAATGTCTTAGAGTCCAGTTAACATATAAATATACTCAGTTATGCTCTGTCACAAGAGCCGTGATTATGTTTCAAGTCAAATTTTTACACAGATATGTTTAACTAAAAAAAAAAAAAAAAAAAAAAAAAAAAAAGAACCAAACGTGTATGAGGAAAAACACTATAAATGCATTAAGACAGTTTTTTTAATAGCAGCTAGTGGTATTGTTTGCAATATACATCACAGCGCTCTTCACACAACAAACATGCAGTCGCATAACTGCACTTCAGTAGCACTTGTGTATTTGCCAAGAACTGGACTGCAGCTGAATGAAACTCGAAAAGACACCCTGTTTACTGTTGCCAGGGGGATGATAAGAACATGTACAAACACGTAACAGGTATTACTGGTGTCCTCTTCCCATGAAGCAACACGTTATGCTGTCTCAACTTTCCTGTCGAAGGAGGGGTGTGACTATTTCCCAAAAACTCCTTAGTCTTACTAAGTAGTCAAATTAGCTTTGTAAATCATTTTTCTTCTGAGTATGATTAATACAGTGCTCATGCCTGCTTTATTTTATTCACCTTATGAATAAAGATTTATTTTAGGATGTGATCACAGGATGGTATTACTGTAGAATCTCTCATTAAGCACTGTTCAGCCATTAAAATGTACCTCTCTACTGCAGTCAACTGAAGAGACTGCTACTTCTCTGAACGTGCGCCAGCTAACGGCGACATGTTAAATGTGTGGATGCAGGAAAATGAAAAAGAATGACAGCCCATGTTTACATGTTTTTCTTTGTTAAACAAAAAGACATTTTCATAATCTGTTTATTATTAGGCTTAGATTGAGTAGAGTGTCAATAAGACGGAAAGAAAAAATCTTTCTGTCTACACTTTTATACTGCTTTTACATACTCTCTATTTAAGATTGACTTCCATCACTGAGAATTAATACCAACATTCAACCATTTTTATCAATCATTTCAACCTTATTTACCAATCAAGGTTGTGTGTAAAACTAAAACTAATTAGTTTTGCACCCAATTTTACAAATATTTCAGCAGGGCTGATTTTCTTTTCTTGTTGATTAATGCTAATCACCTGTAAATTACCAAGTGACACATTCAGACCATGGCTGATTTACATTTTGTGACACCCAAAAATCTACACTATATGGCCAAAAGTATGTGGACACCTGACCATCACACCCATATGTGGTTTTTCCCCAAGGTTTGAAGCACATAATTGTATAAAATGTCTGTGTATGCTATAGCATTAAGATTTGTTTTCACTAGAACTAAGAAGCCCAAACCTGTTCCAGCATGACGATGCCCCTGTGCACAAAGCGAGCTCCATGAAGACATGGTGTGTGAAGGTTGGAGTGGAAGAACTCGAGTGTCCTGCACAGAGCCCTGACCTCAACCCCACTGAACACCTTTGGGATGAACTGGAACAC
>CM040985.1:21072865-21085775 GCA_022985145.1 Pangasius djambal
TCTTCTCAGAAGAGTGGAGATTATTATAACAGCAAAAGGGGGACTAAATCTGGAACGGGATGTTCAACAAACACATATGGGTGTGACTGGTCAGGTGTCCACAAACTTTTGGCTATATAGTGTACAAAAAAGGCAACAATCACAGAGAGATGAAAACAACATGAAGCGTGCCTCCTAAGTGCAGCAAAGGTTGAAGCAAGATGGCTACTGTCACATGCTAACGCAAGTTATTTAAACCTGACAAAAATAATCTGTATATAAAATTGCAGTAACTTGTGTCAATTATACTATTTGAAGAATATCAGCTGTGTTTCACATTAGTGAATCCCCATATATGTAAATTTCCACAAACTCAGCTTTGTATAATACCAAATTTCCTGTTTAAATGCTGCGGCAAACGATTTATGAATAAATTGGTTCCTATCCAGTTTGATAAATGAGGTCCATTATGTCTAGAGCTGCAAAACTATAAACAACACTCTGATTTGATTTCTGCTTAGCTCTAAGAATTCTGATTTTCCCATGTGATCCTCCCACTCTTTCAGACTAGTCGCTCACAATCATCATATCTTATTCATTAATCAGTTCACAGCCGTAAACAGTTTAAGTATAAACTAAACAAAACTTCAGAGTTTTGTATTGCGATAAGCGTAAATTGACTGCACAGCTAGACACTCCAATGCACCCCTTTTCCTAGGCAGGTCTGGAAACAGACAGTCTAAATATGCTTAGTTTTACAGTACAGTGCCGATATAAGACTCGTATACAGATAAGACATTGCTGCAGACTTTGGACTTCAGTCTATGGGTGAGTTAATGAATAACTTTTAACTCACTGTACTTTCAGTTATCCAACACACAGTTGGTTTACCTGGTAGATTTTTTTTCTTTACATCTTAATTCTTACTCCTCTCTACCATGAGCCCGCACCCCGCTCCCCGGGGCATACTCAGTGTGTTGTTGCGGATTAGCCACAGACAAAGTTGTAGATCAGGCCACAGCGTAACGTGGTACAGTCATACCAGGCCTGACCAAGCCCAGCACTTCAGCCCTCTAATCCTGGTGTGACATTCCTCACTCAGAGCATTCTCTCCCATTCTCTCCACCCCTTCCCTCACTCACTCACTCGCTGGCTGTACTCGTCCCTTATTGGCACTGACTGTCTCTCCCATTATCACCCTCAAAGATCTCTCTCCCAGACTCTCTCACTCACAGCCACACCCAAAGGGGGGGAAAAAAAGAGAAATGAAGCAAGAAATTCAGATGGTTGACAGAGCTGCGGTTCTAATAAACACTTGTTGTTTCTGTGACGCTCCTCCTTTCCCCCAGGGTTGAGGAGGGCCATGACATTTAGGTGTGGCTTGGGTGTGATCGCTTTTTACTCATCTTGATAGCATAGTGTGAGGTTTGAGCCGCCACTTCGACAGATCAGGAGCAATAGTGATGATCTTGATTTAAATACATTTTGATCGTTTACATAAAATCATTTGCAAACTGAGGTGTAGTTCTCTCCTTCACCTGCATAAAGCCCTCACAAAGATTTCCCACAAATGGCTGGGTGCAATGAACAAAACTGCTACAAAAATGAGGAGTCTGCCATCCAGTTAGCCGTGTTTGTTTGTGGTACATACAGACACAGAAATTCTTCCTTCTGTGATATGCTAGGAGCTCAAATGCGTGCACAGGTGCGCGTACACACACACACACCACTGTGGAGTTAATGGCTCTGGAAGCAGACAGAGCAACCAGCTGAGTCCATACTGTTAAGAGCCTGTGGTCAGAGAGTACTCCCCAGACATAGGCTAGTTTCCGCTGAAAAAGGAGCGATATGTGAGTGAGCAGGTGGCCGGCGCTAGACTGGTGAACTTAACCTCAGGCAAAATACGTACGTTTTTGCAGTACATCTACATCAGCCAGCTCAGTCCATTCCACTGGTATTATAGCAGCCTAGAAAAATTATGGAGCTCTACTGCTGTAATTTAAATACTACTAATAAAAACCCTTTTGGAGACTTTGTTTCAGGAAAAAGTCCCAAATGAAATGTGTGATATCTGCTGCGGTGTTGGTTTCTTCCATTAATCACAGATGAGGAGGATGATGATGCTCCAGCAGCATCTTAATTGCCTCTCTCCATCCGGTAACTCATCCAATAAAGAAGCAATGTAGCATCTTCAGAGACACAAACTAAATGTCTCACGTCTTTTGAAAATTACATTTGCTTTTCTTCAGGTCCTTAAATTGAAATAATGCCATATACAAATCACATGGCACAGGCTCATTATGTTGGCACTGCATTTTTTCCCCACCCAGAGGTAACTGAAATAAATCATGAAGCTTTATAAGGCAGTCAGGAGGCAACGCAGTCTGGTGGCAAGTGATACTACTCAGGAATGCCAGAAGGATCTATCATTATGGTCCTACTCTGACACCCACTTTCTGCATGCTTTGACTGACTGCACCATTCTTTACTATAAAGGACAATTATTTGAATGGAAAACTCAAACCATCAGAACCATAAAAAACACACACACACACAAACAAGGCACTGGATCTGTAAGAGCATGTTTTAACTCAATTGCTGTAAACTAGTCGTACCAGTCAGAGGACAGAAATGGGCTTGAGAAACTGAACAATAAATCTATGAACAATATCACTGCGTAAAAATCCTTCTTTGTGAGCACACATGATTCTCATTAACACAACTGTGTTGCAAAATTGTGTGTTATAACATTTCTAAAGAGCTCACTAAGATGAGCAGTTTTAAGCTGGACTTGGAAGTTGCATTTCTCATGCAGAGGACATGAAAGCATAAAAACATGTTCTCCCTGCATTCCTGAGGGGGGGGGGGGGGGGGGGGGGGGGGGGGGGGGGGGGGGGAAGAGGGGGGCGAGAGGGCAAGAAAAGTGCCTTGATGGACAGTGGAGTGAATCAGAGCCTGTTCTGAATGATGGATTCACTTCACAGAAGCATGAAAAGAGAAAGATATGAGAACGAGGCCAAGTTCAGTTTACCAAGAACAAGCCCTGGCACTGAACAACTGTGCACATTATCTCCACCACCCCCTACAGCCTTCTGTCCACTAAACAGGAAAACAACAGGATGCCTATTTTGATCTAGATATTGCATATCTTTATGAATAATAACCAGGACTCCAAAACTAGTCAGAAAAAGGTCTTCTGAGAGAATTACATGATATAAGGATTGCAATTTTAGCGGGATGCTGTCGTCTTCTTTATTTACTGCTATATCTCTCTCAATAAGCAGCTCAAGACCGAAGAGATGTCATTTTAAATGGCAGAGTAAAAGGTTTTCAGTCTTTTATTAAGCCTGCTATTCTGGTATATTTGGGGGTTAGCAGGGATAGGTATGCATCACAGGTGAGGCAAAGTGACAGCTGGTGAATATTTCATTGGCTTGAGGAGCACTACGGGAAGCTGTGCAGCCAGAGCAAAAAAGCTGATGAGACAATAAAACGTATAACAATACAACAATCTACAGAAAATGAGAAAGAAAAATGTGATCAATGCTTGAAGGGTTAAAATATATATCACAGTGTGACTTTAGAACAAACAAACACACAATGTAGGCCTATACTGAGGTATTGAGGGTTTTTTCTTCCTCAAATTCCCAGAAAAAATAACAGAAAGCCCAAGCGATGCAAAGCAATCCAGCGGTACACCCTCCAGGATTCGATCAAGTTTGAGTCCCATCTGTGCCCTTTCTGTCTGGTCCCTGAGGATTTAATTGACTTTGTTCTCATTAGGGAGGAAGTATGGCACAGCCGGTCGGATGCGCGTATTGATGTGCAGTAGACATGAGTGCTTAGCATTGTCCTCTCAGTACAAGCACATGTTCATCAACACTGCAAGAGTAAAAACCTGTCACCTGTCACTCAGTCGATGCGGTCATTTTACACCATAAAGAAAGGGCTGAATTTAATTCACGCATTAAGAAATCCATCTAGACGTGACCCTGGGATGCCTGGATAAAATATAGGCAGCTTTATTTAGAATGCTTAATCACTGCTGTGACTCCGGTGTGTGAACTGCGTGTGAATGGCTTTATTTGTTTCCCCACCCTTGCCTGCTTCCTGGATGACACACGCCTAACCGCTTTTACATCACTGACCAAATAAGACCAACAATATGGAGGACACAATTGTTTGGACAGTGCTTTCTTTGTAAGACCTTTTTCTTTATCACTCACTCAACAACAACAAATTTACTGCAAAATTTACCAGTATTATGGGATTAAATTCAGAATAGCACTTGATGGAGTCCAAAATGTACCTTCATTAAATTATTCATCATTAGGTTTACAAACACAAACTGGCCTTGATCTGACAAATTACAGAGGCATTAGCCCATCAGTGCCAGACACACATTATTCACTGTGTATAATATACAGACTTTTTTTTTTAATTGAATCTGTTCGAACTATTAATATCAGACAAAGACATTCAATTAAATTCCCACATACAAAATGCAAACACATCGGTGAGGTCATAATAAGCATGAGCTGGATGGCTTTCTAAATAAATAATACAAATCGGTAATCCCCGTTTCCCCACTCTAGCTGTGTGTTTACCAACAGGGATATCGCGCTTTCTGTCTTTCCTAATGTAGGGCAGGATCATGGATTTAGCTTGGCTGGGGGTTTTAAGAGGCAATTCTGTATGTTTGTGCCCAGATACTGTAAATCTCAGCTTAAAACGTACAGCTCGACAGCAACTGTGTCCTGAATGCACTTCTAAACACCACGACACACAAAAGCCAAGACCCCCCAACACCCACCCTCACAACTCTTATGCACCATTTATGGCATTTTAGTGCGCATGACTAATTTGACTGAGAGCAGGAATTTTTGTGGCAAATTATAACCACTCAGGAAAAAACAGTCAGGGTGGACGTTAAGGAGTATGACTGCCTATGAGGGGTATTAATAAAAATTTCCCCAGATACTTGGGTAAATGGAGAGTGCATTGGACGCTAAAACGATATCGACATTACTTCATGTGAAGTTAATGGCATAAGGGTGTTACTGGCGAACGATGACAGGTGCTTGGTCTTGCACAATTAATTACTGTGAGAATCAAACATGCAAAAGCTCCACCCAGGTGCTTTCACAACACACACACACACACACACACCTTACTATCTTTCTGAACAATGCCATGCCTACTCCTTAATATAACCCTAACCATAAACCTTAACCTAAGTAACAGAAAGGAAACCTATTGGCCCTTTTAGTTTTCCATGTTTGTCTGTTTTGTTAAATAAAAGCCGAAAAAAAGCAAAATGTCAAAACTGTCATACATTCCTATCATTGTGGAGCCATTTGATCCACACCAAGATATATACACACATACACACACACACACACACACACACACACATACACACACATCTACGTCACAAACCAAAAAAATAAGGAAGGTTCAACAAAGTGGGGAAGAAAATGTCGTTAATGATATGTACTCATGTAGCCTACTTTAATTCCTTGTCAATTTCAGTAACCTTACAGGTTAAATGGCAACCTTTCACACTCGTAGTAATCCCCACAATGCACTGCGCGCTCCCTTCCCTATTAAAGGTGGTTTCCAAGGTGTGGTTTCAGAGCATTAACCTTGCGTCCAGTAAAGAAAAAGAAAAAAAAAAAAAACTCCTATTGTATCCAATCAGCTTAAACCAAACGACTACTCATTACATGTTGGTGTCAAATAAAGTTATACTTAACCGGAGCTCTTAAAATATCAGAAATATGCCACAAGTTTCATGCTCTAATACAAAACAGGATCCAACCTTCCGACATTTAGACTCAGACAATGCATTATTGTTGTGCTTTGCTTACTCATCAAAAAGACGAAAAAACAGTTGCTTCCTTTAATGATTAGCTTTAAATAACATGGAGCGCGCGAGCACCACAACAACAAACAAACAACAACATACTGTTACAGGGTGAGGAGTGTGAGAGGGTTAAACCGCTGGAGGAAAAAAAAGTTGGGAAAAAAAATAAAACGAAACCCGACACACGGAAGTGGGAACGAATGTCAGCCGCAGGTGTGGAAGCCTACACAGGAAGCTTAATTTAAGACAAAACAGTTCACATAGCGTAGAAAACCAGGCTTTTTTTTTTTTTTTTTTTTTTTAGGTAGCTCTGTTGAGCTAGGCTGCCACAGGAAATTCAAACATTACCAACAATATAGCCGGAGTAACTACATATTCCCAGTTACACAGACTCAAATGCAAAAACAGAGCCTTTGTTCACACTTTAGTGATTTAGCTTACCTCTCTATAGACGTGTCTGAAAACAAAAAACAGACTTCGAGGCGAAACTTCCGTCTAAAGAGCAGTTTGTGTCCAGCTCTCTCTCTCTCTCTCTCTCCCTGAATTCCGAGCAGACCCGAAAGATACAGGGAGAGCTCGAGCCAAAGCTCCGCCCCCGAGAGTGAAAGCGCTCGTGCCACACCCAGCACACACACACACACACACACACACACTTTCTGTACAGCAATAAAAATTAATCAATGCATTTATAACTGCCTGTGTACTGTTAAGTAAGACAGGTTGCATGAAATGAAATGTTTCTAGTGAAGTAGTCTGAAAAACCTATATCACCCTATCACATTTCACTTGCTTTATTCGGCTAGAGATAAACTGGTTTATTTGGTATGTGAGGACATGTCGCCACTAGCAGACACACCTGTAATGGCGTCATGCGTTATTAGGCTCATTCATGAGTCACAGGCAAGCTAGACATAAGGGTATCAAAAGGTTTGCTGCATGGACAACAGCAATAATGTTTAGTTTAAAAAAAAACCAGGGCATTTCAGATACCACCTCCTAGTTTCACCTGAGTTGTAGCTATATTTGGTGGGGAATTTATCACGTATACCTGGAGTGGGTATAAAAAGATTTTCTACACCTTTTTGTAAAAACTGCAGGGTTTTGTTGTGTAAAAATAACAACCAAGATAAATAATGACAGATCTCCCCCCCCCCCCACATTTCATGTGATGCCAACAAAATTCAAGTGAAAAACATACAGAAACATTTTAGGGAAAAGAAAAAGAAAAAACTTACAACAACCTGGCTGAATAATTGTTCACCCTCTCAACTAATACTCTAAGCAGCTTTCGATTCTCATACAAGACAGTACTTTTAAAAGCCTACCAACTTATCATTTCTTGATCTAGCAATTTTATCTCACTCTGCCTTACTATCAAAACGAAAGCGAATGTCTTTCCACAGATTTTCGATAGGATTTAGATCTGAAGGTGAAATTTCTCTTCATCTTCAGCTATCTAACAGAGGCCTGCAAGTTTTGTGCCAAAACAGATTATATTTGGAGTGATCCATGATTCCTTCTATCTTAATCAGAGCCCCAGTGCCAGCTCAGCCATATAGCATGATGCTGCCACCACCATGCTTTGTGGGTATGGTGTTTTTTTTTTGTTTTTTTTAAGAATTATGCCCAAAAAGTTCTACCTAGGTCTCGTCAGACCATAACATATTTTGCCACATAGTTTGGGCTGATGTACATAGAAAAATATGGAACATGTGGTCGGTCAGATTTAAGAAAAAGTTTTTAATTACTAGATTGAATTATGTATTGTTGGCACTGATGGGAACTATAAGTATAAAATAAAATTAACACAATTAAATTATGTGTAATATAGCTGTTGCAGAATCCCAACAACCTGGGTTTGAGCCTCAGTTCAAGTGAGGGATGTGGAGTTAGATTTTATTCGGGGCTTTGAAAATACATGATCAAATCATGTTGGTATATAAAAACAAATCGTGTTAATGTAACTCAGTTCAATCACAAGGAACCAATGTATACATTTGAATTAAGTAAATTCAGTGAGCTTTTTTTTTTTCCAGTGACATGCAGGCTTGGCTTCTGTCTAGCCACCCTACACCATAGCCCAGACATGTGACGAATATGAAAAATTGCTGACACATGCAGGGAGTAACCAGTACTTGCTCGATATTCCTGCAGCTCTTTTAACCCTCAGTTAACCTTTTAAACCCCCAGTTATGTCCTGGATCACTTTGACCCAGTGAAGACCCCCAATGGGAGCAAAAGGTGAGGGCCGCACAATGTTTAACGTTGCCGTAGGTCTCTTGGCAGCCTCTCTGATAGGTTTTCATCTTGTCCATTTGTCAATTTTGAAGGGATGCCCTGTTCTTGGGACACCTTCTCACTGTGATGCCCCATTTTCTCCACTTCTTGATGATGGCCTTTATGGCGTTCCATGGTACCACTAATGTTTCGGAAATCCTTTTGTACCCCTCTCCTGATCAATACCTTTCAACAATGAGAAAGATTCTACACATGCTTTGTAAAGCTCTTTGCAGACCATGGCTTCAACAGTCTGATGAAACCAAGAAGATGTCAAGAAAATCATACAGAAACAGCTGATCTTTATTTGGGATTAATCCGAATCACTTCATTGATGACTGCTGTATGATAAGTACTTTTGAACATGAGTTTGAATGTGATTAGTTAATACTGAGCAAAGCCACACGTCCGGTTATAAAAGGGTGTTATTGTAGGCTTTTTCCCCTTTTTCTTGAATTTTGCTTGTTGCTATATCACATTAAAGGTGGAAAAAGATCTAACATGATTTATCGTGGTTTAATTTTTTTACATCACAAAAAAATTGCAATTTTAACAGGGGCATGTAGACTTTATATATCTCCACATATATATAAATTGCAGTTCTACAGTTACTGACCGTGTTCCTGTTGTATATACACAGTGTACCAGCCCTTCTCTACCCAGTCCACCACTAAAAATATACTATCATAGGATCACCTCTGACCAGCTATTAATTGGGTGTGGGATCATTCCATCCATGATGGATGTGTGTATCAGACTCTGCTGCACTTCTATGCCGCACATAATAGATATAACCTTGTTCGTCCATATTTTGCATGTACAACTAGATACCATAGCTGATCATTTCCCACTGATTTGTGTTAATTGCCCTCTAGGCTTTCATCATTTTCAGGTCCTTTATCATGTTCAGTGACACAGAAGTGTTTAAAAAAACCTCTAAACCTAGCACACTTGAACCAGTGCCACACACACTACCATGTCAATGCCAGTAGCCCGCCACTCAAATAATATCTGTTCAGTGTTGGTCCTATGTTGGTTTCAATTGATAGACAGTTGAATACAATAACTGGGTATCTTAGCAAGTGGTTAGTAATAAACAGTAGTTTAGTACAAAGTCGCCACCAACTGGTCAAAAAAAATACAGACCCACCTATATGTGTGTGTGTGTGTGTGTGTGTGTGTGTATGTGGTTCTGTATTAATAGGTTTTGTGTTGATGTATTTGCATATGCTTGAGGTTTTGCAGAATGCAGCATTTATGAAAAGTGTCTTGGCTGAGATGTTTGCAACTTTTCACATAATCCATTGTAGGATCTTAAAATCTGAGCCTGCAGGATCTCCAGCTAAGTGTCCTCACATCTCAGTAAACATCTCTTTGCATAATCTATATCAGTACACAAGCCCAAGCTTCTTGTTCACTGGCTATTGGTAGAAGGGTTCAGAGCACTGTGGCAGGGGTGCTAGAGATTGTATGGTCAAATCTGAAGTCTGAAATATGATTTCTCCATCAGCTTCTGTAGTGTTATTGCACTGAATGCTGAGATGTTTGTTAGTATTGAATGCATACTCAAATATGTAAAAAAATAAAATAAAATAAATGACATGCTCTGAGATACCAGACTAGTAATGAGCAAGATGTATAGGTCACCATATTTGAATTATGTTGAGCTAAACATTAGGAGGGACATGTTAGGCTTCCAGGGTTGTCTAAAGGAGCCAAAATAGCACACCATGTGCTGCAGCAGGGTCTTTTTCAGCATCTGTGAGGCTACATTTAGCTGCACAGACACTTAACAGCCTGACATCCTACTCAACAGGAAACAGTGTACAGAACCCCAATTGTTCTCCAAAGTGGACTGTGTTCATTCTACTTAGTGACATTGACAAAGGAATCTGGTCACACATTCATGTCACTGATATTACTAAATTAAACAACATCATTCTTTAAAAAAAAAAAAAAGAAAAGAAAGAAAAGAAAAAAGAAATGAAAGCATATTTTAATGTTGAACATTTCCTTTGGAAAATGTTGAGAAAAAAAAAACAAAGGCAGTTGGGTTAATAATTCCCCAGCTAGTAACTCAACTATGCAAAAATACCTACAGCTCATTTGTCATATAAAAAAAAAACAGTTACTTTGGATGGTATACTTACTTGGCCTATTAGGTTAAATGGATTGAGTTAATGTAATGGGAACATACTACAAACAACAACAACAACAACAACAGCTGGCGGCTCTGTTACCCTGTGGGGGAATTTTCCTGGCATGGTCTGAGTCAACTTGTCCCCTTAGGGAAGAGTCACGGCAAATCTGTACTAATCTATCTAATACTAGGTTATTCTGACTGATCAACTTTATCCTAGGATGAAAGATTTCTATACTGATGGGACTGCTCTCTTTCGGCACGAAGGCTCACCAAATGGCTTAATGAGTATGAAAATGATGCAAATTATATGCTATGGCTTTCGCAGTCACCAGATCTCAACCGAACTGAATACTTTTTGGTCTGACATGTTAGACCTCACGCTCCAATACCATCATCAAAATACTAATTGAGTGAATTTTTTTTTTAAAGAATGTTGTTCATCTTTCCAGTACAGTTCCAGAGGCTTGTACAATCTATGCCAAAGTCTATTGAACCTGTTCTGGCAGCACCTTTATGCTGGCTTTTCCTTACATTTGTCATCCATCTGTATGTTGGTTGTAAAAAAAAAAAAATCAAATTTGTAAAGCTATCCATCAGTAGAGAAGGATCACAAAGCTTTCACTGAAAGGAATCTGATATTCAATGTAAAAACGTTTAACATGGGGCTAGTATAGTATACAGTGTTATCAATTGTTTTTGATCGAGAAACTTAAAAAAAAAAAAAATTCTAATAATTGAAATGTTCTCATCACTTCGAAACCAATCGCAGCTGCTGAGGACGGCCCCACATGGACATCCTAAAAATATCTGAGATTTCTGTCGATGGTACCACTTAGAAACTGTGAAGGTGGCTTTGGACTACAATTTATACAAACAGTTTTGCTATGATGGTTTAGGACTACAATTGGTATGATAGCTTAAGGACTGCAATTCCCACGAACAGTTTTGCACTCAAGTCTCCATCAGTGAACAGTTTGATAACTTCGACAAAACAGACTTCACGTGAAAACTATAAGGAATTTTCCTGTTTACACAATTGCATCTTTTGACCATGTAGCACACCGTTATAGAAGGGAATTATTTATAATCGTACCCAGATGAGGATGGGTTCCCTTTTGAGTTTGGTTCCTCTCAAGGTTCCTTCCTCACGTGGTCTCAGGGAGTTTTCTCTTGTCACTGTGGCCTCTGGCTTACTCATTAGGGAAAATTCATATATTTAAAATGTATATCCTGGATTTATATATTTCTGTAAAGCTGCTTTGTGACAATTTCCATTGTTAAAAACGTTATACAGATCAAACTGGACTGAAATGAACGGAATTGAATTGAAAGGAGAGGGAGAATTGAGTAGAAATGCACATACACAGGCATACAAATCAGGAAGTGTATCCTGTGTCAGTGAGAGGACGCCCTCTGTCGGATCACGTGGTTCATAGTCCTAAGCTCACCAGGCTAACCAATAAATGGACATGCTCAAACCCGCATACTACCGTACTAAATAGTATGTCTGAAGAGTGCGCCACCTCTGGTTGGACACACTACGTAGTAGGGCAGTATACGAGGACGAAGCCAAACCTTTGACAGCCCAAAGCTCTGTGGAAAAAGTTTCCTCAGGCGAAAAAGTTCCGACAGAAGGAGAAGCGTCGGGTGACACCACATAACCGGGTTGAAGGTAGCTTTCCACTCTTTTAAAGTCATCCTTTAAATGAAGTATCATGATTTATTGTTTGTTTATATCTGTTTAAACAAAGCGAGCTACTTCTGCTGTCGGGTTTGGCTTGGGAGGGTGGGACAGCTATACACATCAAGTGATCACAACCCACTGAGCAAAAATAACGCAAGAATAATCATAATAATAATCATAATCATAATAAACATATTAGCACTTTATTTGTAAAGTTTCCTTGTTGGCTCCAGTACCTCCTTCCCTTTTTTTTTTTTTTTTTTAACTAAGGTCAATTTGAGTCATTGGAGTCATTGGCTTATTTTTGTTGTTGTTTGTTTTTATAAATCTATATTTATGTTCTATGTCCTGTCACAGTTCAGCTGATAAGTTGAGAAAGCTGCACTGTATCAATAGCTGAAATGAAATTATTGAGGATATGCTAAACCTACAGTTACATTCTTAGACAAAAGTACTAAACTGTACCTTTTCTTGTGGCTGGTGTGACACCCTCAAGGGCATGTTTTGGACCTGAAGTATGTACAGATTGATTTGCCCGAAAACCTACTGTATTTAAAGTTGTAACAGTGGACTGTAAGGTCCAATTCTCTACCTTTAATCAGAAGGTACATACTATAGGTGCAAAAAAATAAAGCACTCCATTGACAAGGATAGGTCGAGTTTAGTAAGCTATCTTTACTTCTGAGAATGGGCAAAAAATGGCATATATTAAGCTTTTAATGGTCTTAACAAGAAATCATTGGTCAGAAAATGAGCAAGAGTGAAACTAATGCCCTCCTGAGAGCTCCTGTGCCTCCATTCGCTGGTTTCCTTTTGCTGTTTGGGGAAAAGCTAGAAACAGGGAAATTCACTTACAGTCAGGTCCATAAATATTGGGACATCGACACAATTCTAACATTTTTGGCTCTATACACCACCACAATGGATTTCAAATGAAACGAACAAGATGTGCTTTAACTGC
>CM040985.1:21085875-21103708 GCA_022985145.1 Pangasius djambal
GGAGGCACATATGCAAACTGTTGTAATTCCTACACCGTTCACCTGATTTGGATGTAAATACCCTCAAATTAAAGCTGACAGTCTGCAGTTAAAGCACATCTTGTTCGTTTCATTTGAAATCCATTGTGGTGGTGTATAGAGCCAAAAATGTTAGAATTGTGTCGATGTCCCAATATTTATGGACCTGACTGTATATAGTCTTCTTGTACGCAAAGGTAAAATCATGATGATTAAAATGTTTGCTGTAAAATTCAGTCTACCACATGTCTGGGTGTACAAAAGTTTCCACAAATATCTTCTGAAATGTTTTTTTTTTCTTTTTTTTTTCTTAAAGGTTTAGTCATTATTTGGTTCTCTGTCACACCTGATGCAGTCCATCAAGAGTCACAAGACTTATACATTTAAAGAAATCAAAGGGAAAAGCTTAAATACTAACTTCCTTTATCTATTTGTTTAATTCTGGCTAATTTCCTGACCAATGATTTGCTCTTAAGACCATTAAAAGCTTAATATTTTGCCATTTTGGGCTTTGCCCATTGTTTTGCCCAGGAGTGTAGGTGCATCAGTTGGTGCATTGAGACTGATGATTTAGTCATTAATGTACCTGTTTTTACCAATAGACAGTGTCAAGGCAAAAGTTTAAACTATTTAAAAGTTGCCAGTCAGCGAATCACACAAAAAGGGCCAAATATCTCTGTTAATAATAACAGATGTAAATTAATATTCTAAGTAAGCGTAATTATATGTCTTTGTCAGAGTTTTGTTTTCCAAAAACTTATTGCCAGAAATTTCTACATGACGATTTAAAAATTGTTGTCTGAATGCCTTTCTGTTTAGTTGAAAAGCCCATAGACATGGTCTGCATGTAGGATTTTTTGTGGTTCACTGCTGAATGTGGTACACGGTAATAACAATAATGTAATAACAGTATTATCACTTTATATGTGATCATCAGGCTTAACATATATATTTCAATGATATAGAGAGACAGATATAATTATTTATATATAATTATATGTATTAGTAATAAAATTGTGTATGCATTATTGCATATTTGTGAAGATTGAATTTATTTTCCACTGCCCATGCCTGCTGCGTGACTGACACTGCACTTGACCAGGGTTGGGTCCCAGTAACACTTTGTCTGATCTCTACTTTGTCAGTTCTGGTGACATAGCCGGATTTACACAGTGGTAGGGTGAGGAACTCGACAATGTTGCAGAGCCTCAGACTAGACCCCCTGCTCCTTCGAATTTATCGGGCACGTCCCACTGGACGGAGACCCCGGCGCAGCCCCAGGACCCACTGGAGAGATATCTGACAGTTAGCTTTGGAATGTCTGAGGATCCTCCAATAAGAGCTGGAGGAGCTTCTCAACAGGATGAGAAGGTCAAACCCAGACTCCTCAGACTCCTCAGCCTGTTGCCGTCGCAACACCCACCAGAAAAAGCAGAAGAAAAATTAGCAAATTAATTTATTTGCAAAAACATGCACCTAAAAGTAGCTGGCCATTCTGCCTATTTCACGCACCTCAGCTGATTTCCCCTGAAAGAGGATGCAACCCTTTTTGAAATACTTTAAAATCAGTGTCACAGTAAACCTTTTCACTTAACGTAAAAGAATATTAAAATAATATTAAAATATTAAAATAAGACTGGATCCTCCTCAGTTCCTTATTATATCACCTATAAAACCACAGGCCCTTAAACACATTTAAAACTATTTTGTTATTATTGGCATTCACACTGATTTCATTCACTCTTCATTCACTGAATTCATTCACTTTACTATATACCACTGGTATTACTGTGTTTTAACTAATTTATATACTTAACTATATTTAGTATATACTTGCCTTCTGATATGCTCGATTATATCATTTTTTAAACATCAATCTTTTTATTTTATTTTATAACAACAGTCAATTCCATTTTGTAGGGATACATTAGTCCCAGTCTTAAATGCTCTATAGCCAAAAATCTATGGGTTGCAATCTGATTGTTTCTCTGCACTTCTACATATATGCATTAATGTACTCTAATTTCCATCAGGAAAAGAAACTTTCGAACACTTTGACAGAGCAGGCATTTCAGAGCATGATTGAAAATCAGTTCACAGCATCCTGTTTTCAAAACGTTATAAGAAAGCTTCGTTTTAAACAGTGACGAGTACAAATGGTGGGCCATTGGCAGTGCCAGTCCAATGGCCTCTTTTAGTCAGCCATGTTTAGTGACAAAAATAGTAGACTCTCTAGTGAAACCTGTAAGTCTGGCTTATGTGGCTAGAGCTAACTGTCTAGTAACCTATACTCCTAAGTGATACTCTGAATGCTTGCAGAATATAAGTGGATGGGTGAGATATGCTCCTTTAATGAGATGAAGAGCTTTTTTTTAAAATTTGCTCTAGGGTTGGTCTTTGCACGTGTAAATGGAGCCTCTGCTTGCCAATGCAAAGCACAGTCCCCTGTGTTTTGCATGTGTGTCTTTGTTGTTTGCTGAGATTTCTTTAGGAAACAGACTGACACTGGGTCGTTGTGTATCTAGGTTGATTAGTTAAGATTGTCAAAGAGGAAAAAGGGAAAAAGGAAACTAAAACACACTTGCCCCCACAGACAGTCAATGATCTGATATGTTTAAGGATATGCAGTAGTCCTGATTACTTGGATTATAGAAATGGAGCTGAACGAAGGCTGACTGAATAAAGGGAGTGATTTAGTAGTGGAGGAAACCCAAGTCAGCGGCTGGACTTGCATATAAGCACACCAGTGCTGACTCACACTCCCGTCCCCCCATCTATATCTGTCTCCCTTTGCTTGAGTTTTCAGGTTTATTCATATCCATCTGCCTCACCCTTTCTCTGCTTTGCTCTTCCATTCACTGCCTGTCTCTCTCCACCTCTTATACATCCCGTTCCCTCCCCCACTTTGTATGCTCCGCCCATTCCCCCCCAGTTGCTCTTATCTCCGTCCATTTCTCCTCCCCTCCTCCTCCCCTCCACTCTCTTTCACTAAACAGGAGGTGCTTTCACTGAACGAGACATGAGAAACAGAATGTAGCACAACGAAAGTGCCAAGGACACCAGACCCAAAGAAGCTTTTGACCGTGACTTCCAAGCTGCCCTTCAGCCCAGTGCAGGGATCAGTCAGCAACTTCAGTAAGTAAACCCAGATTAAATTCACACTTTCTCTGTAGTCTAATACACCAACAGGATGTGTACGGCACTCCTGCTGCAGTTTGTTCATTAGATAATTGTTGATTCATAGAGCAAAGAACTGCAAATGAAGGCTTTTTTATTTAAAGATTACTTCTTTCAGGTGATGTGGAATTGACTTTCTGTCTACCTACACCCAATTTTTCTCCATATATCATTTCATCGGGATATGTAGACAGTGCTTAAATTAGCTTTATGCAAAATGCCATCTCCTGCTCGGGACAGGTGGTGCATTCATCAATTCCCAAGCTGGCAAAGGCACAAAGTAAACATTACAAGCATCGTGACACAAAACTGCCTCATTGAAGTGGTAAAAGGTGACACCATGACATGGGTTCAATCACCTTGTTCTGTGAATACTATAGAAAGAAGTAGTACTGTGAATGTTACCTGTGCTCATGTCTCACACTGTTCTGGTTAATAAGTTCCTCTGAGTATGTACAGTGAGATCCAGGCTCGGGTAGGAGTAAATGTTGAAAAAAGTTTAAATCAGCATTCATACTGTCTGGCTGTGGCAGCTCCTGTAGTGAAGGGGAAATAGCAGTTTGTAAAACAACTCAGAATACCCTCTGAGCAAATGCTACTTTTGAATAGCAGCTGTGTTAATCTCCCCTGTTTTATAGCATTTTATACAATTTTCAGACACATAAATGACTTGTGTCACATTTGATCATTCTGTTATGTGAAGATAACACAAGATAACTGACTGTATTGTATGGTAATGTGGGCTTCTGTGTTGATTCTCTTTTCTATTTCTGTCAATATATCCACTGTGTTACAAGTTACAATTGATTTAGCATTCTTACTGTTCTGTTATCTGAATAGGATTTGAAGACAAAGCCAGTGCTTGATGGGATGCTTTTGTCTTTCAGTATACTCACAGAGTAATGTATATAATTGAATTATATACTGGTTAAAGAGTCATTGATGCAAAGCATCTTCTCCGAAACATTGTAATACCATTACCACTATGTTTTATGTTTTTTTTTAAATCACAGATTTGTTTTTTTCACCTACTCTACTCCACCTCACACATATTCCCTGCACTCACTGACCCAGTTCAGCTTGACTGGTTTGCTTCAGACCACCTTTAGCCTTTTTTTTTTTTTTTTACGAGAAAGCTATTATATGCATATCAGTATTACTAATGCTTTCTTATATCTAAGGCCTTCTAAAAAGTCCAAGACCTCCCTCAAAAAAAAACAAACCAAAAAAAAACAAACCAAAAAAAAAAAACGGGAGCCCAGTGTGATAAAAATCTGAAGTCTGAGAAGTGTTTCAGTGTGAGAGGAGTTTGATTTATTCTCAGAATAAATTCTCTGCTACCTTGTTGCTCTTTCTCAGTGAAGTGTAGTGTAGTGACGTGTAGACCCATACCCGGAATTTGTGCTCTGCACCCATCCAGGTACGCACACACACAGTACTGAACACACACCCGGAGCAGTGGGCAGCCTGGGGAGCAGTTGGGGGTTCGGTGCCTTGCTCAAGGGTCTCACCTCAGTCGTGGTATTGAGGGTGGAAGAGAGCGCTGGTCATTCACTCCCCCCACCTACAATCCCTGCCGGACCTGAGACTCGAACCCACGACCTTCAGGTTCACCTTCGGGTTACAAGTCCGACTCTCTAACCATTAGCCCCTGACTGGCCTCCTGTTAACCTGTCACTCTGTGAAACTGAACTGCAGTGACAGGTGGAATAGAAAACTGGAATGGTTTATGGGAGAGGCACTGTAGGTTAATGTGTAACTACCACTCTGAGTCTGTACGATAGAGCATGTGTTTCATTTGGTGTGGTGATTTGGAGACAGTGATGATGTCATTTTCTGGGATTGTCAGGCACCCGTAGTTTGCTTAGAAGTCAACAGTATGCTGGTTATTGCAGTGCACAAATTAGCACACATTTGAAATTACTTCTTTTATGTAATCCCCTTGGTGTCCTGTACACCTTTTCTCTTTGACTCCACGCAGACCTGCACACAGTTTTTCATTGTCAGTTGCTTCTGGGGCCGTTCAAAAAAAAAAAAAGAGTGAGGCACGATAACTCAAGATCCCCAAGAAGAAAAATATTTTGTTGAAATTATTGTTTTTAATTCACTGCGAGTCCAAGTCTCAATGCTGTTATAAAGCAGTAACTCACATTTGAAAACAAAGTGCACTGCAAGTACCTTTAATGGAAACAGTTTGTGATGAATTAAAGACAAACGGAAATTGCTGGATGTATGATCCTTTCACAGAACTCACAGAGGTTATTTGTTTTCCTTTCACGCAAATAGGATAAAGGGATTATGAAATTGTGCAATGTTTAATGGGCAAGATTAATTGCTTTCAAATCCGCAAATGCCTGAACATGTTAAGCAATACAAGCTGCCCATTGTGCACTGCTGCCTCATATTTATCGTTTTATCTTGAATCCAAGCTAGTTGGGTATACACAAGTATTAAGCAGTTTAAATCCACAACATTTTTTATGAAAAATAAAAACAAAGCCACGAGTTGTCTACTTGGGACGTTGGATTGATCTAACAAATCTGTTTTGCATATTGTTGCCTCTCATGCTTTTGAGCTGTGTCACTGAAATGAGTTTTCACATCGCTTCAGGGATGACTACTCTTAACTTATCTTTACACGTGAGTCCCTGAGTGAGAGGTTAGGATCATGAGGCATCTTGTGAGTGAAGGTGGGAGTCTTTGTGGGAAATAATCTGGTATTAAGCCCCTCTTTTCAGACATTGTTAAAGTGGATATAGCAAAAGCCTTTAATGAGATCACAACCAGTTAGAATATGATTTTGTAAACAGAATTTGGAAGAATAATCCTCTTCAATCAAAATAGGATAAATTACATCCCTTGTGTGTGTTTGTGTTTAGCTCTTTGTTCAGTTATTCGTCCTTTGGCACAAATTGTGACAGCATAGAGGACAGCATGTAGACACTGTTTATTGCCAATACCGATGAAGTGATATGAGATAAGCGATAGGTGAGACTTGTCTATAAACTGTAACACTGAATGTGGGCCCAACAAGATGGATATGAGTTTGATAAGAAAGTTTGATATGAAGAATTTTAAAATAAATGAATAAAAAGTGGTGCTTGTGTGTGTGTGTCAATACAGTTAGTAATCAAACTAATATTGTAATGGTTATAAATCAGAGTTACATTTACTGTAACTCCTTATCTAAATTGCACCACACCTTTACAGGACTTTGCAAGCTATCAGGGACTTACAGACAATAGGAAAAGCAAGTTCCTAGCTGGAACTATAGCATTACCTAATACCATTGCCTTCCTTATTATAGCATATTATTTTCCTGAGTGTGGGCAGAGAACTGGCTGTGAGAGGCTGTTAAGTTTTTTTATAGGAGCTTGCCTGGAGTTCTGTATCTATTTACACACTGATCCAAAAGACAGAACATTATCGCCATCTTTCACGTGATCGTTATTTAAGAGCCTGGAACAATGAGGCTCTCTAATGGTGCTGATCGCTTGTATATTGGTAATCACTGAACGTGTTAAAGGTTAATTACACCAGTGATTAAAGCAGACCTAGATACTGGAACAAAAGCTATGGAAATATGGAGGCAGAGAGAGGGAGCAAAAAAAAGAGAGCAAGTGTACTAAATCTGTAGACCTAAAACCTACAGTAGATTGTGTCTTTTGCGGCTGTGTGTGCCAGGGACCAGAGGCTGGAGATTTTCTGGTATTAAGAACTGTTCTGTACTTTCCTTTATACAGTCCCTTTCATGAAGGAAGTGTGCTGGTGTATTATTTAGAGAATTAGCATTGCAAGTTATCTTTCATTAGAGTTTATCTTATTTTTAAGGCCACATTCAGTACAATGTAATCGTTCTTGAAAATAATTGAAGAGTTTACTCCTATTTGCTTTCAGAGTGGTGTTTACGAAATGCTGAGCTTACAAAGGGTGTTTAGGTGTTAAAATGAGCAAATATGGTTTTGTAGCAACTCAACGGAGCTTGTAAGAAAACTAGGACTTTTCGTGCCATTTGGCTTGTGTAGATTCTAATCATTTTTCAGTATTCAGATCATGTACCTAGTGCATTATGTGAGAACGACTTTATGCAAATTCCACACACAGTGCCACTGATCTCGAAAAAACCCTCTGTGTTAATTCATTGCTAGTGTATAATCCCGAGCTAATCCCAGAAACGCCGGGCGCAAGATGGGAGAATTCACTTCAGACAGGATGCCAGTCTATTGCAGGGCACCATGCGTACACACAAACACACACACACACACTCTCACTCACACCTATGGGCAATTTAGAGTAGGCAAGCTGCCTACCTGCATGTTTCTGGACAATGGGAGGAAACATGCGAAACCCTAACAAAAATAAAAGCATCTTTAATCCACTTCCTCAACTTCTCAACAAAATGTGAATGGGATAGAGGATGACCGTGACATAGCTGTGGCCTTTTCTAGGCTGCACATGTGAGCTCACGCTCATGAGGAAGTAAGGCTTTTTGTTCCTTACAATACATATGTCTGGTGAGAAGAATGAAAACAAAAACTGCTTGACCTGGTGTAAAATACTTGCAACACATTTTTTTTTCAGCTTTGTAGTGAAAATAAAATTCCCAGCTATTTTTTTTTTTTTTGCAAAATCCTACCATCCTACTTTTTTTTTATGTTCTCTTGTTTGTTTCTGTGACCATAAAGCTAGTTCAGAGTCCTCAGGTCTCCTAGGTGACAGTTCAGAGCGTATATGCCTTCCAACCAATCAAGAGCAAGATATACTTGAACGTTCAGGTAGCCCCTTCCCCACATTCTCTAATGAAAGTACTTTATTCAGAATGGTTTTGACAGGCTGTTATATATAATCTCAAGTACTTCTTTGTTCTGTTTCTTTCTTCTTTTTGTACTCTCTCTCTCTCTCTCTCTTTCTCTCTGTTTACACCCCCCCACCCCCTCCTCCTCCTGGCTTTCTGAGCTATAGTCTATGTGACAGCACACACGTACGCAGCCTCTTGCTCCAGCACGCCTGGCACTGAGCACCGCTGAGTGGGTGCCGACTGGCCTTGAGATATCCTACTCTTCAACTTTGCTCCCCATGTGACCAAAGTTAGAGGGAGTTCATGTATTGCCAAAAATGCAACATCATAATTGCTAACAACTAACTGTCTGTCCCTAAATATCTGTGTAATAGACACTTACAACCAAAATTACTCGTTTCAGCCTCATTGGTTTATGGCTTTAAAATGATTATTTCCTACGCTTTTATATTTGACGTTATTAACATTTTGTTTTCAAAGGAATCCCATGTTTTGTTACAGAGCAAGACTTATGGTCTTTACGACATTTCACAAATGGTCTGTATTTTGCACTCTTGCCATAACAGAATCTACTTTTTAAGACCTTGAAATGTGTCTACTTGAAGCGATAGACTATTCTTATTAGAAGATATTTTTTTAATTATTTATTTTCAGGAAACAGATTAGGCTGTTCTGAATGAAGATAATTTGTGTGGATGCTATTCATAAGAAAATATAAGTCCATCATACTCTGTGTATGAGATCATAATTTTTAGCATAGTGTACTGTTTTTAACATGAATGAGAGCCTTCCCCTTTCCTTTTTCTTTCTTACTGGCAAATAAATACTACCTTGAATTATTGAATAAACTATTACCGGTGATAAGCTAAAATGACATGCAGTGTTTGTTGTTTTGAAGAACGTGCTGTTCCGAACAGCTGTAACATCACGTGGTATTACATGAATTATTAACAACATGATGATTTGCTATATGATCTGAAAACCTTCATAATTCATACACATACAGAGATGAATGCTGTACTGCCAGGGCCTGTTCTCTACTGCAGCTACGTGAGGCCTATCCTGTTACAGATCAATGCCACGGGGAAGGCTGGCCTGCTTTTAGGGAAAGTGATATGGGGTTGTACAAAAGCCCTACTGTTGTATATAAGCACTGTGACAATTTCATTTCAATTATTAACACTTACTAATGTTAATAGAGTCACAATGAGTTGATTAAAATATATTAACATGTACAATGACTCTGTTGTATCAGATGATTATATCAGTCATTGATTGACCATTTAGGGGTTCATGCTGATTTTTTTAAACATTTGTACGTTTTCTGTCTTATAGGTCAGATGAGGACCTGCATGTCCAAATTCCTCCTTCTCAGTCTTTGGAGTCTTTGATCCACTAGGGGGCAGCACTGCCATTTAGCAGCCATTTAGCAGCCATTCAGCACACTGAACTCTGGTGGCCTGTACCGACTTCCTCTCTCCCCAACCTGTGTTCGGTCTCCTCTGTCTGGTCCTCCTTCAGGCCCTGCTGGAGCCGCGGCCATCCTTCACCCTGAACGGGGAACAGGAGGAGGGATGTGGCCCCCTCACCCAGGACCTCCGCCTCTCTCCTGGGAACCTGAGGCATGGCCCTCTCCTGGTTAAAGCACACAAAGACGTGTCCACTCTCACAGGTAGGAGTGTTATCCAGCTATTGATGCAGAAGGTCACATTAGATTATCTTTATAGATCGTTTACATGTTAAGTAACGTATAAGCACATTGCACTAAAATGTGTCCAAAGCTTGGTTCCATGATGGAATGACATAAACATATTATTATAAATTATTTATCATTGCACTATGAAAAATACCTCACTAATACATTTATTTTAAAAGGTAATGACTCAGAGTTATTGCTAGCACTAAGGCTGCACAATGAATTATATTTCAATAGTAATAAAAAATTTTTATTCATTAACAAATTAAGCATCATAATTTGTGATATTACTGTGCTTAATCATGGGCATTAAATTATATTTATTGACTAATTGCTGTGTAGTGTTTAAAAGAAACACTCAATTATGAATTAATTATAAAGAGCTATGTTATAATACTGTTACTGAGCCTACACTGTAAAATGTTACCTAAATGTAGTGTCAAGTGAAAACTGAGGTCCAAAATATTAAGGGTATATTTGGTCTATATATATATATATATAAAATTCCTTTTTTATTCTCTTTGTCTGTGGCTCACACAGATGTGTGTTCAGGTGTGGATTTGCCTGAGGTGGAGATAGTGAGTTTGCTGGCGGAGGAGTTACCCAGATACACTCTGCGGGCAGACCATGTGTTTGGGTATGAGCATGACGACTGGCTGCACACTCCACTGCTGCCACCTGAGGCCGCTCTGGGACTTACCTACGAGCAGATCGATGAAACCCTCAAATACTTCTGTAAGTCTGCACTTTCCTACGTTTTTCAGTGTTCAAGTTGTCAGGGTGTGTGAGCTGGTTGTGTTTAGTGCATTCTTCTTCTGCCTGCCAGTCAGCACCTCAAAGTGTGATCAACAGACTGAGGAATGGCCATCAACTTTATGTCATGTGGTTGTACTGTATGCATGACCAAAGTACTACAGGTTTAGGGAATGATCATTCGTTAATCACAATAAAATGTGGCTTTTCACAGTGTATGGGTTTCTTTTGATAGTAGCACTCCCAGTTGTACTCTACACTTAAGTGTCTGCTTTGGCATTTCCCCTCCAAACTCTGACTTGTAGGCCTTATTTCTTCAGGATGGTTGACACCATTCAGCATTCAATAAGCTCCTTTTCCCACCCAGTATATTTAATTTCATCACATGATGAACTAAATTATCATCAGATGAACCATGAAAGCTGTGTATAGATGATTAGAAGCTGCTGCTTTCCTTGATGCTATTCCCTTTGGATTGTCTTCATTTAAACATATTTTTATTTAATTTTTTTTAATCTTTTATGTAATCTTTATAATCTTTTCTTTCTTTTAATTGCTGGACTTTTTCTTTTATCACGTGTTAACAACACTTTCATGTTATATAGTTGTCCAAAGGTAATATATACAGTATGAATTTGCTTTAGGTAGATTATTATTATTATTTTTTTTACATATCTTTTAGGTTTTACTGCTCTGTCCAGGTCGCAATTATGTCATACCACGGCAATCAGTATTTGTCATTCTCTTTGTGGGCACAAAATATAAGACAAGTCTTACTAAGCATAACAAATTATTATTATTATTATTATTATTATTATTATTATTAAAATAGGGGGATATTCCAAAGCCATACCTCTGATATTAGTAGTCACTTTTGGGGCGATGCATGGCTGGCTCCCAGTAGTTGTTTTTAGATGGAAAAGAGGCTTGCTGTATGTTGCATGCTGAATAATGTTATAGGTTTTTGTTTTGTTTTTTTTTATACATAAGTGACCCAGAAAAAAAAGTCTTCACCTCCCCATACCTCACCATCTGCATTTCTTTCCAACCTTCTAATGCAGAAATATCTTGGACATCTAATGACTCTAAAACTAATGCTTACCTCCTGTTCAGTACTAGGTCTACACCTGGTCCTTCTAATAATCTTGAACACATCCCCTCTGCATGGGCCACAGATGCCAAATACCACCAAGCTGATTAGCTGCCTGCTTTGTCAGTACAATTAAGCTCTTTTAGCTCCCAGCAGCCTCTCTCTGTAGTTTGGGCATCCGGCAATTTGCCCAGACCTCGTTTCGGCAGGGGTGGCGTCCTGTCAGGTCAGCACATCATCTCAGTGCAGTTGCAGCTCTTTACGTGGCTTAAACATAGAGGATGCAGATCAGCTTAGTCTGTTATGGTGAGATGAACTTGGCTTTGACTTGGGTCCAACGTTATTTGCGATCCGTAAGCATTTTAAGGTGTTCTTTTTTTCTGGAAAGACTTCATAAATTTAAGAAATTAATACCAAGAAAGCAGGTTTATCTAACAATAGAGTATTCCTGCCATTGTGCCTTGGTCCCTTTGCAGTTTTGTAAAAAAAAAAAAAAAAAAAAAGGGCAAGTGTTGTAGTTTTCAAAAACTGTTAGTAAGTGGTGCAATTTAGATTTAAAAAAAGAACTAAATAGTTTGTATTTTTTGTTCATTTTGTGAAATACATAGACGAGTTGATCAATGAAAAAAAATCGCTTGCTTTTTTCTTTTTGTGTATGGTTTGTTGTCTCTCAATTCGATGTAAATTTATTTTTGATAGCTCATTTTAGATTGAAACTAGAAGCTTAGTTGTCTTGTTGGTTCTGAAAAGTAGAAGTCAGACCTAAGGGTCCTGTTCAATCCATTACTGAAATTTTGCCTTAAATGGACAAAGCCTGTAGGAATAAAGCTTAACAAGGAGGTTCTGTGCCTTTTTAATTTGGACTGTCAATAAAATAAATTTGACCTACAATATATACAGTTGGTCAAGCTTTGATGGTTTATAACCTTAATACACAGCAGGAAATCTGTGATAAAGTGATTGGCCTGTGGCCTGATAAGGTGTCTTTGTATTAAATATTAAACCTTAAATGTGTAATGACGTAGGGGTACTTGAGAAATGCTAATTATGCTAATAATGCTAAATACAAAAAACCAGCAACTCATATACAGCATTTTTTGCTAATGTGATTGTAATGTGTTGTTATGGGGAGTCACTATACTCCAGATTTCATGAAAAACACGATAAGCATTATGCCTTTGTTTACTCAGTAGTTCATAAAGTAGAGAAATGGGATAGGGTAAAGGAATGGTGACTTTTCAGTCCTCAGATTCTCAGACCTGCTTCTTTAACTTCCCTTTCCTTTCTGTTCTGCAATGTTGAACTGTATTTTGGAGGGCTATAGAGTACTAAGACAGGTTTTATCTCTCCCTAGTCAGATTTTACGGCTCTGTAGGGCGTTTGCAGCTCTGATCATTGCTTCCAGTGTTAAATCTGACCTGTCTGGAACTGAAAAATTGATGTGGCTATAGGTAAATATTTGATGGCAGGTAGCATGTTTAGGGTATGACCCAGAAATTTAAGGAAAGGAAAAGGTCAGTGGTTTCAGGGAACCAATTCTTTGGGTTCAGATTCATATTACAAGCAAAAGGCTTCAGGATAACATGATAAATTGCTAGTGAACACATGCTATATGTCAGTAATCACCAAGTGATGATTAAAAAAATACTGTCAGGTTGTTTTGTGGTTCCAATCACATTAAGCTCTTCAAACAAATACGCACTTTAGGAATTTGTCTGTTAAAATGTTTTTTTATTGCTAGATTGAGGACAGTGACCCATTAAACCTAATATCATACTGAAATAATATCTCATCAACACGAAACACACACACACACACACAGTCTGCAACAGCATTGCGTCTCCAGATGGATAATAAACGTGCCAGAATGGAGCATACCATTAGCTTGGGGGTGTTCACTCTCTGTAGTCTCTTAAAGCTTTTAAAAACATGATTCCACCAAACCAACCCTCCAATCATTATTTCTGTCCTAAACAATTATTAAATCAGTGACAGAATGAATAGTTTCATTTTCCTTCTCTTTGATAGTCACACTCGTTTGAACTTTTCCTTCACCTCCCCATTTCTTGTCTTATCTCTACCCATGGCTTAGAGCAGCCAGGTAAGTGTCGGTAAACACACTGCAGCTGAAGCACTGAGAGGATTTATCGTGAACGTCATTATGCACACAGCCTGTGAGCTCGCAGGTGTGTGAGTCAGTGTGAGTGACTAGTACAAGAGACTGTAGGTATTCAACTGGACTGTCGCTTGGTACAGACAGACACCAGCGAAGTCAAGTCAGATCATAAGGAATAGGGAGAAGAAGAAAAGGGCACAGATTGCAATAGAGGAGCGGTGACTGGCAAGGTAAACATGGAGGTTTGGAGCAGCTCAGGCACAGAGGAGAGCGAGAGAGAGAGCAGCATCAGTCAGGATGAGGAAGATGAGGAGGAACAGGAGCAGAGTACCGACGGTCTGTGCAGAGAGCTGGTGAAAGGTAATGACAGAACCATTTGGGGTAACGTTGACACGGACAGGGAAAAGGGCAGAACTAAGAGAGCGGAGAAATGAAAGGGTTCGTTCTAAAGAGGACTGTGGAATGTTGGTGTTGATTAAAGCTGGCAAAAATGCAAAAGACCCTGCATGTAGGAGAATGTAATCAGTGAAGGACGACAGATAGCTGCCAGAAAGAGTCCTGGATGCCCTTGAAGTGTGTTGTATTTGTGCTGTTTCTGGAATTAAATCAGTCAAATCAGAATTTACCTCTGCCTCATAGGATTTAAATTCAATGCAAGGAGTCTGTTTGTGTCTCTAAATTCTCAATGAGTTTTTAATCACAGTGGAAAAGCAGTTGTGTGTGTTTTTGCAGATATGTTGCTACTGAACTAAACATACACACTGACTGATACACACAGTGTTTTGTTTAGAGGGTCTCTACTTATTATTGTGTAATTTGACCTACTGTGAGGTGCTCTAGGCAATATTTGACAGTAGTCATCCCACAAAATGTCTGCTCACCCTATGAGACCTTTTGTGAATTGTTTAAAAGACCTCACGAGAGACCAGTCCTCTCTAACAGGCTTTTATGATAACTTATCACATTGTCCTCGCTGTCCTCACATGTATGCAGCCAGCATCAAATAAAATCACCATAGGATTGTTTTTTTTCTATGAACAAATGTAGTTTGTTTAACCTGGAGGAAACACATTCATTAGTCAGCATTTAAGTTTAAACAGTGTCGTTTTCTGAATTATAGATTAGGAGCCAGGCTTGTGGCTAGACTTACATAAGCTCATGCAAGCAAGGGCACAAGCTGGACGACAGTCACAAAAAGTCCATCCAACATTCCTTTTCATCAGTACACTGGTTTAAATCCTTTGGAAGAGACAAATGATTAAATATTACCCTCAGAGCAGCTAGTTGAATTTACCGTTAAATGTGCATGGAGAGTGTGTTTTTGATGTATAGAAGGTTACACAAGCTCAAGGACATTTCTTATCAGCCACAGCTCTGCAGCACAACAATGCAGTTGTTCCCCTGTGATCTTCCTAGAATCAAAACTACACCCTGCAGATGCTCTTCAGTGTTTTACAGTACTAGAACCTAACTACCTATAGCATACATGACTGAGGTGAGACCCTTGAGCAAAGCACCGAACCCCCAACTGCTCCCTGGGCGCTGCAGCAAAAAAGGCTGCCCACTGCTCCGGGTGTGTATTCACGGTGTGTGTGTGTTCACTACTGTGTGTGTGCACTTGGATGGGTTAAATGCAGAGCACAAATTCCGAGTATGGGTCACCGTACTTGGCCACACGTCACTTCACTTTCAGTGATAGTTGAGTGTTTCATCTTCTACTTCTAATGGCAAGTAGTAATTTCTAGTACATTTTATACAGCATCTCACTTAGTCCATGAAAGAATGGAAACTATCTTGCCAGTGTTAAAAGTAAGCCTGTTTTTATCACCTTTGTGTGTTAATCATTGACCTTAATCTGTGTACTGAAAACATTGGACAATTTTGCTCACTCGTGTAAGTCATGTGGGGAAGTCATTTGACTTCACTGTTGTATCAGATACTCGGTGATATAGCAAAACTTTGCATTTGAGCACGAGTATGCATACAGTGTAGTACTGCTAATGCACAATGTTCATCTAATGGGTTAGTGGAGGACAAATCATGTTGCTACCACAGAATTGTTTAGTCAATTATAAAACTGGTAATTTCATGAAAACATCTTCCTCTATTCTGAGTAAAGATTCAAGATTTACTTTTTGTGCTGCATGAAAAAACTAAACGTTGCTATGTGTGACCTTAATATGGTTTGTCAGCTCATAGTTTTATGCTTAACTGGCTAACATACAGAACCCCCTGCACACTAAATTTAATTGTCCTGCAGACAATTATACACCAATCAGCCATAACATTAAAACCACCTGCCTAATATTGTGTAGGTCCCCCTTGTGCCACCTTGTGACAGCTCTGATCTGTCAAGGCATGGACTCCACAAGATCTCTGAAGGTGTGCTGTTGTATCTGGCACCAAGACATGGATCAGACTTGTTTGTCCAGCACATCCCACATGTGCTCAATCAGATTGAGATCTGGGGAATCTGGAGGTCACGTCAACACCTTGAACTCTTTGTCATGTTCCTCAAACCATTCCTGAACAATTTTTGCAGTGTGGCAGGGAGCATTATCCTGCTGAAAGAGGCCACTGCCATTAGGGAATACCGTTGCCATGAAGGGTTGTACGTGGTCTGCAGCAATGTTTAGGTAGGTAGTATGTGTCAAAATAACATCCACATGGATACCAGGACCCGAGGTTTCCCAGCAGAACATTGCCCAGTGCATCACACTGCCTCCGCTGGCTTGCCTTCGTCCCATAGTGCATCCTGGTGCCATCTCTTCCCCAGGTAAGCGACGCACACGCACCTGGCTTTCCACATGATGTAAAAGAAAATGTGATTCATCAGACCAGGCCACCTTCTTCCATTGCTCCATGGTCCAGTTCTGATGCTCACGTGTAGGCGCTTTCGGTGGTGGACAGAGGTCAGCATGGGCACTCTGACCGGTCTGTGGCTACTCAGCCCCGTATGCAGCAAACTGCGCTGCACTGTGTGTTCTGACATCTTTCTATCATAGCCAGCTTTAACGTTTGCAGCAATTTGTGCTGCAATAGCTCTTCTGTGGGATCGGACCACACAGGCTAGCCTTCACTCCATCAGTGAGCCTTGGGCGCCGATGACCCTGTCACCGGTTCACCGGTTGTCCTTCCTTGGACCACTTTTAGTAGGTACTAACCACTGCATACCAGGAACACCCTTGTGCATTAAAAAGGTGCAAGAAAATTGCTTGAGGCCTTACACAGTCAGTACTCATCGAAGTGCTGTACTATATAACCCACACTCCTGAGCTAGTTTGACAAAGAAAGCAAGCTACAGCAGTGGTTTTATTCCTCTGTCCTCTCTTCAAAGGCATTTTTTCATTAATATTTAATATTTAATTGAACTTTAAGTCTCTGTCAAAAACTGGAATTCTTTTTAGTGTGAAGGCTTAGAACGTCTGTCAGCTTGGGGATGAACATTGATCATTGTCACATGGTCAGTCAGCACTCTCTGATGTTAAAGATAAAACCCTATGCACTTTATCTGTTCCACAGATAAAAATTGAAGTCTGTGTTATATTGAACGAAACCTCTGGAAATGGTCAAACCAATTTTCTCCGTGCAAGAGTAAAACTACAACCAAATGAAAATTTTCAGAAATGTTAAATACTGCTGAATCATTAGGATACTTTCGAAAAAAGTGTGTCAAGTGGGCAACCTTGTATGATTAATTTTCCACTGATTTGGCTAAAGAAGACTAAAACACAAAATCACTTACAGTAAAGAAAAAGCCCTTTCAATGCCCATTGTAGCTTCCTTTTAGCTAAATATGCAAAGAAATAGCAAAATAATTCACTTCATGCACTTTTTAGATGATTTCTGAATGATTCCCATAAGCATTAAAGCACTAGTAATTTACATTTTAAAACATTACGTTTAGCACAAATTGATTGTAACTGTTTATGTGTAGATTTGATTGTTGCCTTTTTTTTTGGTGTTTTCTTCATGAGAAATGGCATCAAACGTCTCAGGTTACGTATGTAACCATGGTTCCCTGAGGGAACGAGACGCTGCGTCGAAACGCTATGGGAACGCCCCCGCGTGACCGCGCTCTGAATCACGTGTCTAATCCGTCCAATGGATGGGCGAGACGTCACGGGCGGGGTGACGTAGCGACCCGGAAGCATAAAAGCCCGAGCGACGAGCCCCGCGTTAGCTT
>CM040985.1:21103808-21114770 GCA_022985145.1 Pangasius djambal
CGACATAGAGCGCTTGCTGAAACACAGTAAGCTAACGCGGGGCTCGTCGCTCGGGCTTTTATGCTTCCGGGTCGCTACGTCACCCCGCCCGTGACGTCTCGCCCATCCATTGGACGGATTAGACACGTGATTCAGAGCGCGGTCACGCGGGGGCGTTCCCATAGCGTTTCGACGCAGCTCGAGTTCCTGAAAGGGAACCAACTGCCATCTTTTAAGTGCAACAAGTTTTATCTCCAATCTCCGTATAGGTTTCACTGCTGTGTGTTTTGCTCATGTTTTCAGTAGCTATGTTTGAAATAGAAGGTAGGTTTTTGGACCACATCTGCTGTTTCCATATCTGCTGAATAACCACTTGCCCTCTTCCTGCCCTATTGTATATTGTTGTTTTATTTTTTTCTTCATGCCCATGATCACTCACATCTGCTGTCCTGTTGATTTTGGAAATAGGATGTAGCATGTACACAAACAGACCTACACACAAAAACAGTACACACAATGAAACACCACCCCCTGGTGTAATATAATACCAAACCCATTGTGTCTGTGCCTATTTTTGGGACAGGGACTTTTTCTTTCTTTTTATAAATCATGTCCTGTATCTTCATTCATGGTCTGTTTGTTGACTCCCGGTTAACTTACAGCACGGATATATTTATCACACAGACACATAATGGGTAAATGAAACTAAAGAGGATCAAGCTAAGAAGCTCAGTGCTTAGAATGGGTATAGCTTACCTGTGCCACTCCTTCTCTAAGAATAATGTGCATATATAAAATTACATAATGAGGACTTATTACAGTGAGGCTTGTCTTTGAACATGATTAATCATATTCTACATAAACACAACAAGGACGTGAGTGGTTATGCAGTCCAACAAAGAATTCCTCACCCTGTTCGAGAAAGTAGGCCATGCGTAACCCTCATTTTGTCTCTGAGTGTCCCTCTGTCTGCCTCCACAGTGCTGTGCTCAGAGAGGGTTGGCCAGGTTACAAAGACTTACCATGACATTGAGGCTGTCACACATCTTCTGGAGGAGGTGAGAAACAATGACTGTTGAATATACAACTCATCAAAGGAGCAGTTTGTCTTTTTTTTTTTTTTTTTAGGCTTCTGCTGCCTCCAAGGAGAAAGGCAACTGCAATGAAAACACGGACAAGTCTTTGTCCTCTCCCCAACCAACCCCACTCCTTCTACTGAAACTGCATTTTAAGTAAAAGGGGAGGGGCTAATTTCATGTCAGTGGAAGCCTAAAATGAACAAACTAGCCAGATCCCTTGCACATTATTATTGCAAAATATGTTTTTATTTTGAAATTATTTGATTGCTACAGGTCTAGGAGCACTTTTAAACATTACAAAATACACTCGAAATACAAAAATAAGTGTACAAAAACTTAAAATACGCTTTTAAAAAGATTTTGGAAATAATATAATGACATTGTTAATGTGCTGTTTACTTCTTAACCAATGTGCACATTTTTTATTATTTCGCGCTAAATGCCAAAATGCCTTTTCCCGCAGAAAGAACGTGATCTAGAGCTAGCAGCTCGAATTGGCCAGTCACTGCTGAAACAGAACAAGGCCTTAACAGAACGTAACGAGCTGCTGGACGAACAGCTGGAGGCCGCAAAAGAAGAGGTCAGTATGTACTGTGGAGCTCAGTGGAAAGTGGAGAAATCCTTGTGGAGACATGCATGTTTTTCATTTGAACGCAGATGGTTCAGTAAAAGAACAAACATAAAGATGTACAGGATCTATGAAAACATGCTATTTCCATTAATTTCATTTATTCACCAGAGTAAACTGTAATGTGAATTATAATTATCATTAATTTAAACCAGTCTGATGTTCTGAATATTGTTTAGAATCATACTTTATACTTCAGGAGAAATGAAATGATACTAATGCACACTGAGTGGAATGTAACGAAGGTGTGTAACACTGTAGATTGCTCAGCTGCGTCATGAGCTCTCTATGCGAGATGATCTTCTGCAACTGTACGCCAGCACTGAGGAGATAGAAACTGCTACAGAATCACGCTCACCGTGAGTACAACACACAGACATGATTCTGAGACGTGATGACGAAAACCCTTTCAGATGTTCACAAATGTTTGGTGATTATCATTCTTGTGGTTTTTGTTATTGTTGCTGTGTTAGGATCAGGCGAAACGAGTCAAACTCTTCTCTCAGCAACTACGTCCATTATGATTTCCTGCACAAGAAGCTCAAGAGTCTGGAGGAAGAGAACCTCAAACTGCGTGCTGTGGTTAGTTTACAGCTACAGCTTAGCTTGTACTTTCTCAGAGTTAGCTTGAATTATATTTTGGACACAGCTGTTAATGTTTTTTTTGTTTGTTTTTGTCATTTTTACTCTTATCTACTATTGTAGAGTAATAATGAAGGCATTAACACTAGGAAATAACATATGGAATTATGCAGTGACTAAAAAAAAAAAGTTAAACAATTCAAAACTATGTTAAATGTTACATCCTTAACAGTATTCCTCCTGATAAAGCTTTGCACACTCCTGGAATGTTCTCAACCAGCTTCATGAGGGAGCTTCACCCAGGAGGCTTTGCTCAAAGTTTGTAAATAGGAGGAGCATGTATTGGCTGCTTCTTCTTGCCTAACAATTTAATTTAACTAAAAGCTTCTTGTTTAAAAAAAAAAAACATAGTAAAAATATATTTTGATTCCAAAATAAATTTGTACACAGGCATTTATTTACATTTACATCTGTAAAATAGTTCAAGCATAAGTCTTTATCATTCAGCCTTTATTTGTGTCTTTAAGACAATGAAAAACATGTTTAATCTACTGTGCTCAAACCTTTGCCTGGGAGTGTAGGTGGAAATTATGTCAGTAGTGTTGTACAGGAAAATCACATATTTATGAATCTGATACAATTCTAAACAACAACCAAACCGAATATGTTGTAGAGTCGAGAGAGACCATGTTTAGTTATAAGTACTCATACTTGTGTATTTTGGATAACCCTTCAATCAACAAATGATCCACTCAATCATATAACCATGTTAAATGTGTAACCTTATCTTCACACCCTGACACAAACAATAGACCGCATGTCTGTGCTAACAAAACAATCCATTGTGGCAGAAATAATAATAAGGCAAACACCAGAATGACTTCTTTGATGGTGCACATTTAACAATAACAAAGCAAGAAGCAGATAGTACTTAGAGCTGTAGAGTGCTGTACTTAGAGGCTGGCAACCAAGAGGAATCCAATAGGAATGGGAAACAGGACAAGAATGATGTTGCAGGGACTCTTTATAAGCTACGCATGTGGGGTTAGTCATAAGGAGTATTCCACTAGTTCCCGGAGGAAACCGCCCCTGGTGGTCTGGAATGAAAGGAGGTGGAAATATTGGTGTTCTTGAAGTAGCTATCTGTGACATAATATTTCATAACATTCAGGCCGGAGTGTATAACCTGTAGTCCTAAGGTAGCTATGAGCAATATGGCAAAAATATAATAACAAGATATTTCAATATCTGATAAGTGTCATAATATTCAGATTCCTTGATGTTATGTAACACTGAATGCATCAGCAAAACTAGAGTGTTGTTTTTAATGAAGGCTGTAAAGAAATATATATATATATATATATTTTAATGTTTTACAAAATGAAACAATTTAACTAGACATAGGAGGAAAATGAACATCCAGTAACCTGGATTTCATTTAACAAAGGTGACACAACCGGCCTTTGTTTACACCCCTGAATTAAGAATAATGATGGGATATAATCATACCATGATGGCAATGCAAACACTTTTATTGTTTTCTACTCGCAGGCCAATGAGTTGACATCAGAGACCAGCAGCTATGAAGAGCAGGAGCAGCAGCTGATGATGGTGTGTGTTGAAGAGCTCTGTAAGTAAACCTGATTTTCCTCAAAATGATCCTGCATGCTGTATAATGGTCCAGTAGTAAGTAGAATGAATGTATCCTTGGACACTTTTAACACACTCTTATTCTTTCTCTTGCTCCTTTCTTTCTTGTATGCGTGTAGCATCAGCGAATAAGCAGGTGGTGGCTCTGTCGGAGGAGCTGGCTTGTAAAGTGGAGGACTCTCTCCGCCAGCAGGAGGAGATTAGCTCTTTGCTGAGTCAGGTGGTCGACCAGCAGCAGCGTTGTAAAGCGGTGAGAGAGGCAATGTTGCACATCTACTAAACCTTCCTAACTTCTTGTGTACTTTGCGTTATATGGGATATATATAATATCAATATGATAGTGATACTGTTGACAGTATGGTATTGATACTGAATTTTGTCAGTTTCGTCAGTATTTCTGTCACTTTGACCAACTTTGTGGTTATTCAAAGTAATAAATTATATACTTACATACTTGCTGATTAAATCATATTTTTGTAATATTCTATCTTAAAGAAAACATTTGAAATGTGCATTTTGTAGGATTGTATAGGCAATCATCAGCAGAACTAAATATCATGATACATATAATTTATCATTAAAATGTCTCGCCTGCTATATAATACACTGCCCAGCCAAAAAAAAAAAAATCTGTTTAGATTTTAATGGGCAAATACATAAGAGTCTACGAATGGATCATTATTAGAGTGATTATAATGTTTCTAGCATGTTATATGTTTGGCAACAGTTCTTTTAATCTTAAAAGATGAAGCGTGTAGCGTTTTAGTTCTTTAATAACCATGTAGAAAGACGTATCATGGCCATATTCCAGGATGACACTGCCAAGGTTCATCAGGGTTAAAATTGTGAAAGATTGATGCACCTCTTGATGGAAAAAACATCACAACATTTATTTCCATCAAGCGGTGCATCACTTTTTGGTCAAGATCTTGTACTGACAATGCAAGAGGTGAGCTCTCTGTAAAGTCTCCTCCAGCACATCCCAAAGACTTTCACTGAGGTTAAGGTCAGGACTCAGAGGTGCCCATTCGTGTGTGAAAATGATTCTTTATGCTCTCTGAACCATTCTTTCACAAGAACTGTTGCCAAACATATAACATGCTAGAAACATTATAATCACTTTAATAATGATCCATTCATAGACTCTCGTGTATTTGCCTATTAAAATCTAAACAGTGACTTTTTTTGGCCAGGCAGTGTATCTTGGCCCTTTTGCCCACCCCTAACTGTTTTTTTTTTTTTTTGGCTGCAGCTAATCAGGGAGAATGAGGAACTCACTCAGCACCTAAACAGTTCACGGGAAAGCCAGTCACAGCTGAAAAGAGAGGTGTGCCCTGCGCATCTCTCACTACTATAACTCCTTTATTCACTATTTTTTGACACATCAGCAAAATTTCATGCAGCCATGACAATTCTGTAAAAATATTTGGCGTGACCTGTGATTATGCTTGACTCTGCTCTCTCTGTCTGTAGCTGAAGGACCTGCAAGAGAGGTATTCAGAGTGTGAAGACATGCTACAGGAAGCCAGAGAGGAGATCAAGAACCTGCGCAATAAGAGCCTGCCCAACAGCACAGTGCAGCGCTACAGTTCGCTGGCTGCTGTGTTCCCCAAGGACTCACTCGCTGCTGAGATTGAAGGAACCTTCCGCAAAGGCCTGGACAGTCCTGCTCCATCAGAATACAAGTGCGCAGAAAAATAGTAACCTCTATACTTCATAACAGCAAACTTAATAAACATCTTATTGTCTGTAGCGTTCAATTACAATCTGACTTTGTAATAGGAGCCATCCATGGCGTGTGTTTGAGACAGTGAAAGTGGCCAATCAAGCTGCACGACTGCGCTCTCGGTGCCACTCCCCGCAGGTCCCCAGCTCTAGCCCCGCCTCCTCCCAGTCCAGTCGAACCAGCACACCACACACTAGCTACTACGGATCTGACTCCGTCAGCCTCAACCTTGAGGACAAATCCCAATCCGTAACAACGTTACAGGAGCAGAGGTGAGTTTGAAAAGGAGGCTGTTACTCCTTTTCTCCTGACAAGGTGTCAGTGCTTTAGATGGGGCTGGGGTGGATGCAGTGAACCAGTGAACACTATTATGGTCCAAACCCATAATGTAAAAGATGTAATAATGTAATGTGTGTGATTTACTAATGTATGGTATAAAAACAATAGCTATGGATAATTTTACTAGTTTTCTTTCTTGCTTTGACAGCATATTTTATTATCTGTACTTCATATACGATATAAAGACCTGGTTAGAAATGTTAAGGATCACATTTAATTTCTTGGTGTGCCTCCACAGCCTTGTAGAATCAAAGCGTCTGGGTCAGCCAGGCATGCCTGGTGGTCAAGATCTGGAAGAAGCGCTGCGTTCCCTCTCAGCACGCCAGGAGAGTCATTCTTCTGATCGGCCATTCTTTGATGTAGAACGCGAGAGGAAGTTCAGGGCACTGGGTGGCAGCAGCGGAGGAGGCTCTAGTGGCTTCCTTACACCCAATGACAGCTTGGTATCCACAGGAACCAACTATTCAGGCAGCTCCCAGCATTCATCTGCTTCATCCAGCTCTCGATCCTACCTGCCCGAACGCCTGCAGATAGTCAAACCACTGGAGGGTGAGTAAACACACACACACACACACACACTTTCAAAAGATTGTCACTTCATGCTATATGATTGTATTGTACAATGCATCTTGGGATTTCTATCTCCCCTACATATATGTAGGCTCGGTCACCCTGCACCACTGGCAGCAGCTGGCTAAACCCAACCTTGGCGGCATACTTCATCCACGGCCAGGCATCCTCACCAAAGACTTCAGGGAACTGGATGTGGACATTCAGCAAGTTTATAGCCTCAATGACCTTGAGGAGGATGAACCTAACTGGTCCAAACTCCCTAACCCCATTCACATCCCTATTGGTAAGGATATATTATTCTCACAATTTAGAGTTTGGTGGGAATAGTTAAGGCTAAAACCTTAGTTAAGAGTCCCACCAGGGGGCATAGTTGGACTGAAAGTTCACAGGACACTATGCCTCTTAGGATGAAGGTATAAGGTTGTAATAATTCACATATTTTATAGTAAATCATAATAACTTAGTATGGTACTGTAAATGATTTCAGGAAGTGTTTTGTAGCCTTTACTGTTTACTCTCCACTCATGGGATGTGATGCATCTAATATCCTTTTTATACATTTTTTTCTGGCCACAGTGTTGAGGGTGGGAAATGGGAAAACAAACTTTTGAACACTGTGACACAATGAGCTTCTCAGAGCAAGATATGGGCACTGGATGGACAAAAGTTCATGGTATCTTGGTAATAGGTCATGCTTGAAGCCATTAAGGAGTTTTGTTTAAGGCAGTTAGCAGTGAGTAAATGAGAAAATGGGAAAAAGTCTGAGATTTGTCTGCTGTGTTAGTCAAATTGGCTCCTTTGTGAAAGTGGAGGGTTCTTGGCTGCGTTTATTAATGACACGTACCAGACTGTCTAGCGAAACTAGAGGTCTGGCTTATAAGATTTGCGGGCTGGACTGGACTCGTAATTTGAACACTGAGTCTATACAACTGTCAGCTATTATGAATTAAAATTCTATTACACGTAATTATGGAATATAAATCAGCCTACATGAGCTTTTTTGCTTGCTTCTTATCATCTGCATTGACTCCCATTTTGTGCTGTGAATTTCATACCAATAAGAAGTAGTGAATTTTAGTAAGTGTGCATGTGTGTCTATCTTAGTCACTTCATCTGGATCCAACTTCCCTCACACCTGCCCCACCCACACCATCACCAACTCTCAGATCCTCCATCCCTCTGTCCTGCTGTCCTCTTTATCCACTAGGTAAGAGATCACATTATCCCACTGCTTTGTTACTCCATATTTCAGATAACTAATAAGCTATGTCATGCATCGCTGAGATTCAGCTGGTCCATTGTTTTTTCATCATTCCCATTTCCAGTTTACCTTAATTTTATGATAACTTTTCAGTTGATCTTAAAATTATGATTCTCTCAAGATACTATTTCTAGAAATATTAAGGCATTATGAAAAATTTAATTTACATAAGCAAATATATAAGCTCAATTTCTACACTGTTGACTGTACCTGGTACATTGCAGGGATTCAACAGATAAAAAAAGATGGCAGCTTTTCAGTCTTCTCTTTCTTCTTTTGAATACGTTCTCTTTCAGCCACAGGAAGCATTGGTCAAGGCTCTTCCTCCAGCTCTAATGTCACCTACTTCCATGAAGTGAGACACAATAGTCATGGCTGAATAGGCACCCAGACACTCCCTAATGCACTAATTATCTAATTTAATACCACTCTCATGTTAGGATTTCTCTTCTTTTAACAGGCTAAACCTGTTGGCATGAAAGTTTTTCAGAAAGTCATGGAGTAATGTTCTGCATTTTTGCATGGCTTTATAAAAGGCATTTATTTAATGCTCGTCGAGCATTGTTGAAATCTCCTGAATGGAATTTTGCTAAACTCATTTATGTTTCACTTCTCATTTCTTTGTGATAACCTGCTTTTCTGTTTGCAGCATTTCGCCTGATGAAATACTAACCTATTGTTTTTATTATTTTTACTGAAATTTTTGCAGGCGTATTTTGATGTCATTTACTTGTGGTGTGTGTTTTTAAAGCTTTCAGACTCATAACCTGTCCACCTCTGGGAGCAGTGAGCATATAACAGCCTTACCAGATCACCAGCATGGTTTCTTCAATAAACCTGCCATGAATACGACACCCACATTAGGTCTTATACAGCTGCTTCAAGAGCGAGGTATCTCTGCTTCAACTCAGCCCAGCTTGCCTCCCAACCTCAGACCTTCTATCAGCACTTTAGCAGCTTTAACCGGTAAAGAAACAGATGGGGGACACAGAGGAGAGAAACAGCAGAGGAGGAATATTTTTAGCTTCAACCTGGTTGAAAAGCTTCAGAGTCTTGGTCTTCATAGAGTGGTTGCCAGAGGATTCATAGACTCAGGGAAGAAAGAAGGAGATCCACACAATCCTCCTCCAACAAAACTCTGAACACTGGCTTTGAGTGGGGCTACTGTTTTATGTACTGTCTTCCATTTTGTATGTAGCAGATCCAACCTCTTATCAAGTGTCGCACTTATCATTGAACATTTGAAAGCCATATACATGTGGACTGGTCCTTGTAGTAGTGAGATCTCATATTGGTTATGAATGAATGGAATGTCCTGCTAACAACTTGGTAGACTGGTTCAGGATTGGAACTCCAAGACGTTTTATCAGTCTGCGGTACATAATGTATGATAGGTATTTATATTGCTGTCTTACGTGTTCTGAGCACTTATCAAAAGGGATGAACTGTTCTTTCATTATGATTTAAGAACGAGTCCTGCTTTTATTTTTTAATTATATAGCAGTCACCTCCATCCCGTTTCACTATTTGTCTTGACATACATGAGCACTATATATTATTTATATATTTAAAGGCCAGTGACCTCTGATTTGTCTGTGTACTAGATGAATTGTGACTGTTCATGGGTTAACCATTAGTTGTTTTTTATGACAATGTGCACATTTCTACTGTTAGATATACTAGATGACCTGAGCATATTGTTCAGGATGTCTAGTTGGACATAATATTCTACGATTAGTTGTTTTAGGACCTATTTAAATGTCCCAAAATGCACTGGGGCTCTTAGTTGTGAATATAAACAAGCATGATGCTTTATACAGACACCTAATAGTCGCAGGCCTATAGTTAAATCTGTTATATAGAATTTTTCACATACTTGTAACTGTGTTGTTTCCACACACACACACACACACACATACACACACTAGGTGAACGGTGGCTATTTAGCACATCCAAATATTTGCACATGCAAAATTGTGAAAGTAAGAAATGGAGGAGCCTCCAAACACAATCGCCTTCGTATGTTTTACTTACACTGAAAGGTTTAGTAGACATAAATCCGAAGCATGGCATTCTGCACAGTTTCTCAGATCACTGTATGGCTAAACAGACATATTTCCAGATGTAGATTTGTATTTCATGCTCTTCTAATTTTAGTATTATCTCTTGTGAACACAAAACTGATTATAGCAGGTCTTTTAAAATAGCACCTTATATCGTGTACTGTATCCTCTCTGAAAGGTTTCAGTACATTTTTTATCATTAGTGCTCAGCTAAAGCAGACTAGTGGAAAATCAGCGTTAGAAGACCACTTACACCTTAAGACTTACATGTTTATATGTCTAATGTTTGTCCAGATTGCTTGTTGTCACATACAGCAAATCAGAGAACCTACAGAGTTTGTTATGCAATCTTTGTTTTCTTTCAGTCTGAAAAATTTCTCATGAAAAAACAGAAACATGTTTGCTGTAACTGTTACCAATTGTTAATAACAGTGAACCAGGCACTATGGGAACTGATTTTTCAGACTTCTTTGGAATGATCTCATGATATTGCTGAACTGTGGCCACTGTCAACACATGACTGAGTTTAAACTTGCCTGAGATGTGATTATAGTATCTGCCAGGCTCCTTCAGGAGATGGTTTGACTGATCACCAATCACATCACGGTCATGTTTTATTCTTGTGCCTTAGACTTTGCATTAACGTGTTTTCCACTGTCCAGACCAGATATCCAGATACAACTTGTAGATTCTGAATTTAATGCAGGTTTCTGTAGAAGTAACTGTTGTTAATGTAGCCGAGCATCTGTACAGCTTTATTACATGTAGCTCTAAACTTGAATGGAACATTGGCCATTAAGCTATCACTCAGCTACATACTGTAAGAACCCTACTGTGTTTGCTCTTTTGATATTCCTAAAACCATTTCCTTTGGCAATATGTAATATTCACTGCCCTCCAAAAGTTTGGAAACGCCTGAACAAAATAGGGTTTTTGGGCAATATCAGCATAAATCCTCTTTAGTTAGTGACCATTTTGCATTGATAATAAGGGACAACACTAGGCATCCGAGCAGTCAGTTTATTCAAACATTGACTTGATATATTACTCCAAGCCTCCTGGAGGATTGCCCAAAGATGATT
>CM040985.1:21114870-21155564 GCA_022985145.1 Pangasius djambal
GCTGTATACAGTATTGCAGCATATGTGAATGAGTTTTGCAGTGTTCCAATAAATACAAGAATCTGACATAGTAATGGGTAGATCTGTGCATATTTTGATTACAGAACATTTTTAAATAATACACATTTCACCCCCATTACAGCTTTGTCGATGGCGTGGTAACTTTAAGGGTACTTGGGGACCTTCTGCACCTTTAATGTGTATATTTTTCCTGAAAAGGTGCAGGTAGTGGACCGTTAACGTATTACTCTAAAAGCTGATTAAAGGTACAAGAGTGGTCCTTCAAGTCAAATTACATGCCTTAAATAATTTTTAAACGTAAAGCGCATTCACATTATCATGTAATAGGGTACTAAAGGTACAAAAGATGTACACATGAGGGTACCACCCCAGTGAAAAGGAAAGGTACAGTTTAGTACCTTTTTTTCTACATCCTATGATTTTAGAATCATATATAGTTAACGAATCAGACATAAGCCTGATGAGCACTGTTTAAGTAATGAATAAGCCGATAGACCGAGCTGTTATACAAAAATAATGCACGCCAGGGGTGTGTGATGCAGCACAACGCGCAAGTGGAGTGTCTCTACCCCCCTGAAGTGCATTATTTTTGCATAACAGCACAGTCTGTCATGAGTTATTGTGCTCATGCCACAGTGATTTGCCAAATTACAATTTCTAATTTAATAATGTACAAAACACTGTGCATTTTACTGATTTCTAGTTAGATTTAATGTTGTGGACGTCTGAGAGACACGTTAGTTCCTGGTATAGCTCAGAAAAAAGTCATTCCCTCACCAGCTTCTCTCCCTCAGGAAAAAAAAAAAGAAAAAAAAAGTGGATTGTCATTTTCCAGAGAAACCGGAAAGTGTAAACTCAGACTTTCCTGAGCCAAGAAACTTTGCAAAGCTCTGTGACTGCTGCAAAGCGCTTACACTTGAGACTCCATAAATAAATGTGTCCTTAACCGAGCGCATTGATATTAACCTATCGGTCACGTTACAGTCGGAACTACTTTCTTGTTATACGAAAATAATGCACAGCTTCGGACCAATCAGATTCGAGCATTCAACATATGCGGTACATATGCAAATAATCCAGGCCAGGGCGCTTCACACCAACCCTATAACACTTTTTCTATAACAGCACAGCCCGTTGTGTGTTATTCCTTACATAACATTTTATATAAAATACAGAAAGTGAAGTACAAGTCTGAGTTTGCGTTAAATATAATAAATTTATTGAAATGCAGAGAGGTGCTGGTCATTACAATGTTAGCCTACATGCACTATTAATTTCAGTCCGTACTGCGACGCCCGAAGTCCACCCAGCCCTGATAGTCTGAAATGCAGTCGTCCCGCTGGATAATTTCTGTCAAAACGTCAAAAAGGACAAGATTGAGACATGAATGAGGGACGAAACAAGCGTGAAGATAATCTCCATCCACGAACACTTACCCGACAGAGCTTGCAGTATCTGTTTGGATGTAAACCTTCGCTGGTCCTCTGGTAAAGGCGCAAAACGCTCCCCTCGCGCGCCGCGACTCTGAGCGCCTCTCTGCACCTGCAGCCCCCGGATCTCGCGAGATTCCGACACCTCCTGTGCCTCGTGCCCTGACGGTAACCCCGGCGAGCTTGTGCACGTGCACGCCATCGCCGCAATCACCATAAAACAGAGCACTGTGGAAGTCGCAGTCATGCCTGCGGGGAAACGCGGCTCTTTAGTAAACGGGAATAAATGGCACATCCAGCATCATGAACAGACAGATTCTGCATGTGTGTATCATTTACAGCTAATAGCCTAGACCATAAAGCTCAGGTTTAACAACAGTATCAATTACCACCTAAAACAATAACACTACAGTTTAGCTCTAGGCTTTAATGTAGGCTCATTTACCTGAATAGCGCAAAGCTGTTTAGCTGAATATTCCAAATTTAATGTCATGGATCTGATCAACATCTCGTTTATATATATATAGACAACTCATGATCGACAAGCAGGACTGCAGCTATCAATAAAACATCATTGGCAATAAGGAAGCAATAAACCGCCGCTTACTGTAAATTGATCGCGTGACTGTTGATCACCTGCAGCATCCATTGATTTTGTTTTTGATATACAACGTTGTCTTTTTCTTTTCTTTTTTTTAAAGATTTTTTTTGCTATTTGTTTATTTAAATTTTTTTTATTTTTTTTTTACTGCTATTAACTTTTATTTTATTGCTAATGGTATAATGGTGTAGAGGCGAATTTAGTGTTTTGGTGGCCCTAGGCAAAATATAGGAATGGGGCCTGTTTAATAATTAAAAATATATATAATTTGAATTTTAGGGGGCCCTTGGCTTCTGGGAGCCCAAAGCGGTTGCCTACTTTTACCTGGTGCTAATCCGCCCCTGAATGGTATAGTGAAATGGTAGTTTAGTAGCTAGTTTAACACCTTTTTTTCTGAAAGTGTAGTAAAAAAGTTACTAAACTGTACCATTTCTTTTCGTAGGGGTGGTACCCTCAAGTGTATACCTACTGTACGTTTAGTATGTACCTTTTAGGTGCATATATAATGTAGCTTCAACACTTTACTCTAAAAGGTAATGTACAGCTCAATGATGCACTTTAAATATTTTTAAAAGTACACCATATTTAAAATTTCCAAGGTAAAGTTGTACACTATATGGCTAAAAGTATATAGACATTTGACCATCATACCCATATGTCAGCCTTCCCCAAATTGTTGACACAAATTTGGAAGCACACAATTGTTTAGAACGTCTTTGTATGCTGTAATAAACCGCTTTTAGACTTTCACTTCCCTGGAACTAAGGGGCTCAGACCTGTTCCAGCATGACAATTTTCCTGTGCACAAGCTCCATAAAAACATGGTTTGTCAAGGTTGCTGTGAAACTCAAGTGGCTAGCAAAGAGCCCTGACCTCAACCCACTGAACACTTTTGGGATGAACTGGAACTCAGACTGCATGCCAGACCTTCTCGCCCAACATCAGTAATGCTGAATCATCAGAAATCCCCACAGCCACATTCCAAAATCTAGTGGAAAGCCTTCCCAGAAAAATGGAGACTGTTATAGCAGCAAAGGGGGAACCAAATCCATATTAATACCCTTTAATACCTACAGTTTTGGAATGGGATGCTCAACAAGCACAGAGGGCTGTGATGGTCAGGTGTCCACATACTTCTGTCCCCATACTTTTGGGTACCACCCCAGCAACAAGGAAAGGTACAGTTTCATACCCTTTTTTCTGACAGAGTAGGCCTACTGTAAGATTTTATCTTTTTTTTTTTATACAAAGTTACATCTAAAGTTACACCAACGTCTCACATTTCCTAGGTATTGCCAAAGCACACAGACACCTGCAACGGATCGTATTTCTTATTTACTCCAATATTCTGGTCATATATCAGTGCTGGCAGATAGGGCTCTATCATACGTTTCAGTTTGATAAGAACATTGATTAGCTTAAGGTGAAATAAGGCTTAAGTGGTTTCACTGACGCAAAAACTCCTATTTAACACAAAAATGGACTAAGTGTCCTGTCCTAGAGACAGAGCATGGTTTATGTACCTAAAGATTTTAGAAAGCGGTAGTTGTCAGTCTCTGCAATACTGTAGGCCTCACTGTGTACTCAGAGCAAACAGCTCAATAGAGTCTACACATTTTCCATTGAAAACAACTGCAGTAGTCTAAGTCAATTATTTAGTCAGGTTATTTAGTATTGCTTGCATTGGAAAGCTGAAAGTTGTAACACATGTACCCTGAAACAAATACAGAATACATCAGGAAATATGCATTTCACAGGTGGCAGTGAGAGCATTAAGTGAAATACTACCAAAACTAAATTACTGAATTTTCATTCTTTTTAGGTTTTGTTTATGAACAAACTTAAAATGCTAAAAAAAAAATCATTTGTTAAAAAAAAATCTGTGCGCACACGCCTGTCTGTGTATAAATTAATCTTATAAAAAACATTCATATAATTAAAACTGAAGCTTCTCATTGAGAATGAGGATATATGGACATGAAAATGAGACACTGAGCAGTAAATAGTCCAAAAACACACATGCACACACACACCCTTTTTTAAAAAAAAACAACATTTGAAACAAAGCCAGGAAAAGAATTTGTCTACCAAAGCATGTGAAAATTCTTCTACATAATAGAAAAGATTCCAGGCTTTTCCATTCAGACATGGCATGAAAACTTTAGACCTGCCTTTTGTTCGTTGAGCTGAAAATTACACCTATTTATTCATGTCATCAGCACTTGTTTTATTTGGGGTGTATCAAAAAAAGATGTCAGCTAATTAAAGCACAAATGCCAGGGTTTAAGGGATGAGTCTACTTACCAAAAAGTCATATGAAACTCACCTGTGAATAATCATATAGTTCACAAGTTTATTCACAAATGGTTTTTTTAGACACTTCACACGTGTTTCACACATTTTTTCACATGTAATTTTTTTTAGAATTTTCACTTAATGAATGCGTTTTATTTATTTATTTATTTAGCAATTTATAACATGCTGTGACATGCATTGAGTTCACTTGTGCAATTTCAGGCCATAACATGGTGAAATGTACCATCACATGTTTTCTCCTATGTGACCACAGGCTACTCGCCTAATGTCACATGTAAAACATAAGATCACGAGATTTTTCTGTAACGGAAAAAACCGATGCACTTCAATGTTTTGTCACACAGAAGAGCCCATTTGTCACATATAACTCTGCTCAGTTGATCAAATATTATGGGGAAAAAAAAGAGTTCTTGAACAATCTTCAACTGTTTGTCAGGTCATGCTAGAACAGTCTCTGTCAGGTCATGCTTGAGCAGTTAGTTATGCATTCCAATCTGTAGCAAGCAATGAAGATAAAACAAAGATTATCTGTGGTTAGAAGCTGATGACTGCAAATGAAACCTGACCTTTCACTTTTAATCAGCTTTACATTTTGGTAGTACTATGGTATTTATATCTCTGGTACTTCATTAGAATGCAACACAAGGCATCACGCAGAGCTATGATGAAAAGAATATATAATAATCAGGTAACTATTATTTTATAATTAGTTCTTTTCCTCCCCTACAGTTGGCATAACTGAGCAGTAAACAAACAGGGATAAGAATGAAACCCTGCTAGTATTTCAGTCCTGCGGTCATGCTGTAAAATCATTAGAACTGTTCTTAAGCTCAAAAACTGGCTTAGCCAAAGCATTTATGTTCCCTTTTAAAAAGGTATGTACCATCCCACTTTTTAAAGAACTGATGAAGATTAATAAATTCTTTGGAAAGGTGTAACATGGTGTGGGATGTCAGACCAACCCTTCCAAAGAAAAGAATTCCTACACATGAAGGCCTATAAAAGGAGAAACAGGTCAGACTGTTTCCAAGAGTCTCAGTTGTGAAGGACATTGGGGATTTAACGAGCACCTGAAACATCCAGCCATGCCTGTCGCACTCCGTCGTAGTACTTCCTATAGCACTGGCAGTATTGCTAGGTCAAATTTCCAAACTTCAGGTTTTGGGATGGTGACGAATGGTGTGGCTAGCTCGGGTCAGTCCATCTGTGGTGACTATGGTACTAACTCATTTTTTCCCCCTTATGAGTTCTCAGAATTTGGCAATGAAAAGTTGGCTATGCAGAATCTTAACAGCCGTCTGGCATCGTACCTGGAGAAGGTAAAGTAGCAGGGAATTTTCTTTCACTTTTTTAATCTATAAAAATGTTATTAATTAATATATTTCCATTTTACAAACCAAGGACCAAATGCTGTCCCCATTTGTTTTATTCAAAGCACAATAAATCTTGCATTTTTTTTTCCATTTCAGATACTTTCCCAACTGCATCTCTTGACCTGGGAAAAACTGTTGTTTATTTATTGACATAAATGTTCTGTGCTGTCAGGTCCTCTCTTTGGAAACTGCCAATCTAAAGCTTGAGCAGAAAATAAAGGAGTTTTATGAAAGCAGAACCCCCACTAGCAGGAAAGATCTGAGTAAATACTACAGCATCATTGAAGACCTCCAGAAACAGGTAAAGCAGCATCCAATCACCATCATCAAACCTGAAATTCTTCCAAATCCATTTAGGCTTCATAAGACCTTACACCTAATTTGCTTTCTATATTGCTTTGTATTTCTTTTATCCATCTATTTAATCCTGTGCATGTCAAATTGAGTGTTTCTTGTTTCTCCCCATGTCTTGTCTCCTTTATCTAATTGTGTGTTATATATATTTCTCTTTTAAGATTATTTCTAGGGCCAAAGAAAGACACCAGGTTTTCATAAAGTTGGACAATGCTAATCTAACAGCTTCTGACTTTAAGATGAAGTAAGTGTCTGCTGTTTTCTGTGTTATTACCAAGGTTTGCAACAAACACTTACCTAGCACTGGTGTACTGAATTCAAGACATTTAAAAATATATTAAAATGTAGTAATTCTTTAGTTCTAATGGGTGTTTTATTCATTGCAGCTGTCTCAGTCTCTGTTCATTATTTGATGATGCAGGTTTGAGAGTGAGAAGAACCTGCGTTTGAGTGTAGAAGCAGACCTGACTCGTCTGCGCATGGTTCTAGGGGAGACTGAGATGGCAACCAAAGACCTACAACTCCAGATGTCTGGGCTAAAAGAAGAACTGATTTTCCTCAAGAAGAACCATGAGGAGGTGAGAACAGCTTTGATTCTTTGTTGAATTCAAACATTTGTAGTTTTGTGTGTGACCATCCATTAAACTATTCTGCAAATTTTGCCTACACATGCCAATAATCATTGGACGTCCACTTTCTGTTCCCGTTCCTCTGTTCACAGGAACTGCACATGGTTCGCACCCAACAGAGCGGCTCAGTGAATGTGCAAGTAGACTGCGCTCCAGCAGTAAACCTCAATAAAGAGCTGGAGGAGATGCGAAAGCAATATGAGGCACTCATCCAAAAGAACCACAAAACAGTTGAGCAGTGGTTCCAGAGCAAGGTGAACCAGTTGTTTGGTTGGTTGAGTGGATGCATGAGTGGATGGATGGAAGATCTGATTTGAAGTAGTAGAGAATATTTATATGACATTGGAAAGGGAGACACAAATATTTGAACTATTTGAGCAAAAGTATTGGAATGGCAAGGGCAGTTCTTTAGTTTCCTTGTTATCCACTGAAGACATTTGGGTTTGAGATCAAAAGATGAATATATGATGATACATCTAGATGTGTTAATCAACTTAAAACATGGCACCTTTGGTGGCAGATCACCCAATTAGGTGAGCAAAGTATAGAAATTAAAAATTATAGAAATTAAAGTAAATAACGCTTAATATTTGGTTGCATAGCCCTTGCTTGCAATAACTGCATCAAGCCAGCGACCCACTGATCTCACCAAACTGTTGCATTCTTCTGTTGTGATGCTTTTCCAGGATTGTACTGCAGCTTGTTTCAGTTGTTGTTTGTTTTGGGGGTTTCTCCCTTCAGTCTCCTCTTCAGGAGGTGAAGTGCATGTTCAATTAGTTTAAGGTCTAGTGATTGACTTGGCCAGTCTAAAACCTGCCATTTTTTCCCCTGATGAAGTCCTTTATTGTATCGTTGTGTTTTGGGTCATTGTGTTGCTGCATGATGAAGTTCCTCCCAATTCGATTGGATGCATTTCTCTGTAAACTGGCAGATAGAATGTTTCTGTAGACTTCTGAGTTCATTCTGCTGCTACCATCATGAGTTACATCATCAATAAAGATTAGTAAGCTTGTTCCAGAAGCAGCTATGCAAGCCCAAGCCATGACACTACCTCCACCATGCTTGACCGATGATCTTAGCAGATCATTAGCAGATCCTTTCTTCTCCGTACTTTGGCCTTTCCATCACTTTGGTAGAGGTTAATCTTGGTTTCAGAACTTTTGTGGCTCATCTCTGTATTTCATTGTGAATTCCAATCTGGCCTTCCGATTCTTACTGCTGATGAATGGTTTACATCTTGCTTTAAGACCTCTCAAAGTCTTCTTTGAAGGATTGTGATACTTTCACCCCTGGCTCTGATTGATTTGCCCTCTTTTCTCATAGACAGCTTTCTGGTCTTCATGTTGGTTTATCCTTTTTAACAACAAATGCAGTCTTCACTGGCGAAATTCAAGGGATGTTATATATATATATATATACACATCCCACAAATGCTCGATCGGATTGCGATCTGGGGAATTTGGAGGCCAAGTCAACACCTTGAACCCTGTGTCATGTTACTCAAACCATTCATGAACAAATTTTCCAGTGTGGCAGGGGGTATTATCCTGCTGAAAGAGGCTGCTGCCATTAGGGAATACCGTTGCCATGAAGGGGTGTACCTGGTCTGCAACAATGTTTAGGTAGGTGGTAGGTGTCAAAGTAACATCCACATGAATGCCAGGACCAAAGTTTCCCAGCAGAACATTGCCCAGAGCAGCAAACTGCCTGTGCCAGCTTGCCTTCTTCCCATAGTGCATCCTGGTGCCATCTCTTCCCCACATAAGCGATGCACATGCACCCTGCCGTCAACATGTTGTAAAAGAAAATGTTATTCATCATACCAGGCCGCCTTCTTCCATTGCTCCATGGTCTAATTCTGATGCTCACGTGCCCATTGTAGGCGACTTGGCGGTGGACAGAGGTCAGCAAGGGCATTCTGACCCGAGTAGTCTGTTTCTACTCGGCCCTGTATGCAGCAAGCTGCAATGCACTGTGTCTTCTGACACCTTTCTATCATAGCCAGCATTAACTTTTTCAGCAATTTGTGCTACAGTACTTCTTCTGTGGGATCAGACCAGATGGGCTAGCCTTCACTCCCCATGCGCATCAGTGAGTCTTGGGCGCCCATGTTAACCAGTTATCCTTCCTTGGACCACTTTTGGTAGATACTACCCAGTGCATACCGGGAACACCCCACACCGTTTTGAAGACGCTCTGACTCAGTCCTCTAGCCAACTGACAATTTGGCCCTTGTCAAAGTCGAACCTTAGATCCTTATGTTTGCCCATTTTTCCTGCTTCCAACACATCAACATTGAGAACTTACTGTTCACTTGCTGCCTTATATATCTCATCCCTTGAAAGGTGCCATGTATGTGTATATATATATATATATATATATATATATATATATATATATACACACACACACACACACACACACATACATGGTATAGAGTATATATATATATATATATATATATATATATATATATATATATATATATATATATATATACTCTTTTAACATATAGTATGCTATTTGACCACATTTAATTTAGTAACTGAAAGACTTTAAACAGTTGGGGTTAAAGAGTTTAAATTTTCACTAAGTTTTCACTTACTTAAAGATTGCAATTATCTGATTTAAACCTATGATTATAATTCTTTGCCAGTCACAAGGAATGTTGTAACACAACATGCATGTGTCGATTACCACAGTGATAATTATAACTTTTTAACAATAGTTGGACTCCCTAAGTGTTCCTATACTATTAGTAAAAAGAAGCTTGCCAATCATGTAACAAAAGGTGAACTTTCAAAAGTTTTTAAATGATTTAAGCTTTTCTGTTGACGTATACATGTGCTTTTCATTATTGTTGTACAGTTTAGCGAAGTTCCCAGAATTCATTTCTAATAACTATGAAAATAATGACAAATACAGATTTGGAGTTTTGGTTTGTTTTTCATTGTTTCTGAACTTTATTTGCCAGTCTTTCTAGGTTGGCTGTTAGCTAATTGAGTTTGGCTCTTTTCTAGGTAAAGAATTTGAACAATGAAGTGCTTAAAAGCCACACTGAGATCACAAGTTCCCAAACAGCCTTCAGCGACCTGAAGAAAACCTACCAGACCCTGGAGATAGAAATAAAAGGGATTCACGCACGGGTACCTTTAGCCTTTGTCTAGCACTGCTGAAAACTATTCCTAAAACTCTCAACTTTATGTACTTTAAGGTTTCAAAATCTTTCATATTTATAGAACTACACTTTACTCTGCCAAACAGGATTGCACTACCTTTCAGTAAGTCTTCCATAACATTTTGTGGTACAGATTCAAATCCTACAGAAGGATCTGGTTCAGGTGGGAACACGATACAGTGAGCAGCTATCGCAGCTGCAGTTGTACATAGACCGACTACAGACGGAGCTGCAGCAGATCACTGCCAACATGCAACAACAGGCCATGGAGTACCAGCTGCTGCTGGACATCAAGATGAGGCTGGAGTTGGAGATCGCTGAATACCGGAGGCTGCTAGAGGGAGAAGGGTGAGGCTTCAGGTGTAGGTCTTATGGATGTAAAGCTGGACAGATAATCTGCTCAAGATGATTAGATTTCAATTGTTTATATTGAGTAGAGAGGACTAGGGTTTAGCTTGTATTTATTCTTACTTTGATGCATGTAAGGAATGATAGACCAGGCATTTTCATGTATTGTTCACAGATATTGCAACCAAGAATTCGAAGCATCCAGGATATCGACTGAGTCCAAGACGGTGACCAAAACAGTTGTGGAGGAGAGGCATGAGACGCAAGAGACGCAAGAGACGGAAGAGGGTAAACTAAAATTTCATACATTTCATTTTATCCATTTATATATACATTAAGACACTATCTGCAATGACACTATCTGTTATGTAACAGATACATACAAATACAGATAGTGACATCCATTAATGACACTATCTGTATTTGTATTTATCTGTTTAGTGCTCCAAATATCCGTACCTAGTAAGTAAGTAAGTAAAATAATACATAATACACCACAATCCTTCATATGACCTACTAAAAATAAGACACGTTAAACAATAAAAGTACACATAAAACAGGTACAATTAAAATAAACATATATTGCTAAGATCTACTAAGAACAAGATTATAAAAGTGGGTTTTAAGACATTTCTTTAAAATGCTCACTGAATCTGATAAAACTATGGACCCTACCAGAAACCCTGGAAAACACAAATGCTGGCACTGTCAGCATGGTTTGTGAAATCTGGCTCTGACAGTTTCTCAATCTCAGCTACTTCACCCGAGTTCATATTTTATCTTTTAGTCTTTTAAATTCTGCTCACACAGTTCTTATTTTTGTTTGTATCTGCCTTTTTCAAAAACTTAAACAAACTACTAGCCTAATTTAAACCATCACTACTCTGACCAGGCAGTTACTAAGGATGAATGAATGAACCCTGTAAATGCATTGAACAGCACTACATGTGTGTCCAGCAAGCTTCATATCTGACTGCTCACTCATGATAAAATCTATCTGGGAAAAAAAAAGCCTTAAGTGCAAACAGTTACCCTTTTATTCATGGTGGAGGTAGTGTCAGGGCTTAATTATTTTACATGCCAGTGGACCAACGGGACAACAAGATCAATTCTGAAGTGCACAGAAAGCCTTCTGATTATTCAGATCCACCCAAATTCCTCAACAACTTTTGGTCTACTTACTTATGTACTAAAAGGTCATAACAGAGGCCATATTTAAAACATTTATGATTGCTATGGTTGACTCGATACAGATACCTATAAATTACAGCTTTTACCTTTTAATAACCAAAAAATCTGTTTTGCTGGAGGTACTACCAAAAACAACAACAAAAAAAAAGTTTCACTATTTATTTACTTACAGATTTAACTTCATATATACGATTTTGTATTGGCTAAGGAAACAATTGTTGTTACAGCTGAATTACGTTTAATAAGGCATGGTGTCAAAATAGGCTTTGGTTATGCTTAGGATTAGTAATACTTGTAGTAAATGTGTGGGTAATAACCGAATGTGTGTGACACTGAGTAGCTTCCAACAGAGGAGGGCGCAATTTCTATTATTTTTATCCTACTCACACAAGGTTTTTAATTTTACAGATGTGTATTTATATCTGACAGATGTGCTTCATAGCTGACTGCTGGCTCATGGTGGCATAAAAGTAAAAACCTCCAGCTTGGGCACTTCCCTGAGTTCCATGGGATCCTAGTTCTGATGCACACATCTAATCTTAACCAGATGCCCAACCTTTCTGGCATGCTTTCTAAAAAATCCTATTCATATCTGTATTTAATATATATTTGTTTATTCCAAATAAGTATAAGTATTTTTGTTACATTCCGTATAGACATATATGGCTGAAAATCTGTCATTTCACTTTTTTCACTATTTGCCCTTCTGCCTGTCTGTCTCTCAGTCAGACACCCCAAGAACTACCTAAAACAGTTAATTCAGTGGTAACTGTGTGTGTTTTTCCTTTGTGTTAAATACATGTAGAACATCATCTCCACCAGAGACGGGTGAAGATTATCACGGAGGAGCTTGTGAATGGAGTAGTTGTGTCCAGTACCACGGATGAGGAAGTGCAGGATTTGCCCAGCTGAACAGAAAATTCAGCAGTCTAATGTTGCCTTGCATTTAATTACAATAATATGCTTCTACAGTCGCTGAGCAAACTAATAATGCAAAGATCTGGGCCATTTGGAATACAGCAGAGATTCATTGACAGTTGAACATTTGTGTGGTGGTGCTTATTATAAATGGTGTTGAGTGAATGGCTTTGGGGTATGAGGTAACACATTTTCATTATACACATTGATGTACATATTGTTTAGCCACTAGGTGTCATGTTTATCGAACTCATCTGTGTTAGCGATTCAAGTGGAGTGTGCTGCCTACTATAATGAAAAATATAATATTCACAGACATATGCTTTGCTTTCAAAAGATTCTGTTACAGTAAAATGAATTGTGCAAATAAGCTAAGATGGGGCTGTTATTTTTTTGCTTGCGAATGAGGACTTACTTGTTGAGAGAGCAGACACTCAGAACAAGACAGAGTTTTAAACTGCCAGACACACCCATGATGAGCAAATATAGATGTTATGTGCCCTTAAGAATGAAAAATCATCAGCCACATTCCTCTGCCAATTGTTAACACTTATAGGAGCTTTCAGCTTTCTGACATATTGACATGGTGACAGTAACTGAGCATAAAACCTTTTTATTCACGTTTCTGTATTGCATTCTGGGACTAATGCATTATAGTCATTACAATCATTCCACCTCTCTCTGCATGTGTGCAGAAGGTGAAATGTTTGAGAATGAGTCTTCACAAACGACCTTCTTTTGAGGTAGTAAAATCCTTAAATACAATGTAGTCCACAGATAATGGAATGCTAACATATTTTTTGTTGTTTTGGCTTGACGTCTGGCTTGACGTCACGCCCCTGTATGACATGGGTCTATGTAGTAAAGGGCAGTTGTCTGCTTAGTTGTTTCTTGTTTAGCTGCATGCCTGTTACACCCCAGTCCAGGGTTGGGATAACAGAAAAAAGTGTAATGGAAAATGTAGCTGAACAAAGGACATTAGCAAGAATTTCTGAGCTATATAGTAAAAACAATGTAAATGTACAGAGCCACTGGTAAACTGTATCAGGTCAGCCAAGGCCAAAATAATAAACGAACACCCAAACTAACTGCACAAAGAGAAGCTAATTTACCTATGCCCAAATAAAGAAAATAAACAAATGACAATCTGCTTCCCTTTCTACCTAAATAACCAAAACACAGACCAACACCCACACCCAACAATAATGGCAGTGAAGCCCTACACCTGGGGACTATAGTATACACAAAATATTTGCCACAAATGTCACAAAAAGAGATAAGCACTATATGGCCAAAGGTTTGTGGACATCCATAACACTCATATGTGCTTTTTGAACATGCCATTCCAGATTTAGTCCCCCTTTGTTGGTATAGTTGGTATAATAACCTCCACTCTTCTGGCTTTCCACTAGATTTTGGAGCGTAGATGTGGGGATTTGTGCTGTGAGGTCAGGCACTGATGTCAGGCGAGGAAGCCTGGGGTGCAGTCAGTGTTCCAGTTCATCCCAAAGGTGTTCAGTCCATGTCTTCATGAAGGAAAAGTGTAATGCTACAGCATACAAAGACATTTTATACAATCGTGTGCTTCCAACTTTGTGGCAACAGTTTGGGGAAGAACCACATTTGGGTGTGATGGTCATGTGTCCACATACTTTTGGCCATACAGTGTATATAAATCAGGCAATCAAAAACTAAAAGGGGACAGGCTAATCACAAAGATACACAAGCAAGCTTAGGGTCGTATTCCAAGAAGTCAATCATGAATAGCATGACATTACAAATAGAAAATCAAAGAATAAACAACAAAGTGTGAACAGGGCTGCTGACGTTCGCCCCCCAGCAGCGTCTTACGATGGTGACATAAGAACACCTGCAGATGGCAGGAGATGACGTGCCACTATCCTGGAAGTGAGTGTGGCACAGGACACCTGAACACAACGCACAGACACAAAAAGGGCTGAGCATTACCATGCCACAGATCATGAGATACGGTCGTAGCATTTATTTACAGCATAATGCTCTCTGGGCTGAGATTTTTGCTTTGTTTTGGTATTTACAAATTGATTATAGTATTGTCTTATACTTAATTGCAGTGTGGTCGCATAATTCCAAAATTTTTCCACTTATGCCACATATTTACTACATAAAGACACTGGCAACACTCAGCAATAGCAAATAGAAGACATAAAGTTGATAACTATAGAACATACTTTATGTTTTATATAATATATTTTATGTAAAAAGCATTTCATAAATCAAGTATACTATCTGGTATATAGGTCTGGGCATAGGTGTGTCAAATGCAACCTCAGAGGGTTTACCACAAGCTAGAAAGCATTGGTAAATGTCAAAAACAGAAAGGTCATGTCATAGTTTGCTAAAAAGGACCTAATACCTAAAACTCACGATACAAACTGTGCCTGGGACAAAGTATCATAATCTATCACATACCATTTTATTCATGGTGGAGATGTTAACTGCTAGTGGACCAACTTGCTTTTCTTTTTCAATCATGTGATTACTGACAGGACAACAAGATAAACTCTGAAGTGCACAGAAAATTAATCATTCAGATCAACCCAAAGTCCTCAACTACTTTTAGTCCACTTATTTATGTACTAAGAGGTCATAAGAGAGACCATATCTAATACATTTATGATTCATCTGGTTGACTTGATAAATACGTAAAGACTTTCTTTCAGCTTTTAGCGACAAAACATCCAATGTGCTGGAGGTAATACCAAAAACAACGAAAAATGTCTCACTATTTATTTGCTTGCAGATTGCATTGAGGTCAGTAAGGCATGAGGTCAAGATAAGCTTAAGTTAGGATAAGCTAGGATTAGTATGATTTAGTAGTACGCGTTTAACTGAATGACTGAATGTGTATACGTGTATGATTCTGAGTAGCTCTGCAACAGAGGAGGGTGCCATTTTTTAAATCCTACTCACACAGAACATCAGGTTAATTCAACAGATGTGCATTTAACTAAAATATTTCAGTAGCTTTAGAACTCACAGGTTATAATGCTCAGTTTAATCAGCTAGTGGTTTTATAGGCTATTATATTTATTTTGAATAAATGCACATCCAGTGACACCTTCTAAGGTGATTCCTTAACAGTACTCATTATTCATAGTCAAATCACACCTTTTAAAACAAACTAAACAAGCCGAAACTTCACTGAAAGAAAAACTTGCAGTTTCATAAAAACATCATTTATACTCCTGAACTTCAGATTAAGCATATAAACCTTGCATGAGTTACACACAAGGTACTTGCAAGCCTCAGATTCTGTTTTTTTACAAGAATCAGCAAGAACCTGCCTAAAAGAACAAGGAGGAAAAGAGAATAGCTAACCATGAGTCATAAATCTAATATTATTGCAGGTCTGAACAGAGCCGATAATACAAGACCTCAGTGGTTTTAAGCACTCAATACAGCTTTATTCATCAAACCACATCATTCTGTTCACAGTATGATTCATGTGATACAGTGCCAGCTTCAAGGAGGCCAGGGCGTGCCCAGATGAAACATACACCATTTCATCCTTGCAGGATTCCTGCTTGCTATCTCACAAAAAAAAAAAACAGTTTCCACCATTTCATTTTGTTTTCTTTTGTTTTCTTGTTTTTGTGTTATATTTATGATTTAATGGCTTGGCATTTTCAAGCCTGCCTAGGTGAAACCTTTCAGCTGCATTGCACTGAAAATCAAAAACAGAAAGTTCGTGTTGTTGTAAATCCAGAATCTGCACTTTAACTAAAATATACTTATACTATACTAACAGTTTTCATACAGTTTAGATTTATACCTCATTTGTTTTCAACCTTACTTGCAAATAACTTATTTGAATTAAGTATGCCTCAAGATGCACTTAAGTACATTTATAATTTACCTACAATCTGTTCATAAAAAAAAAAAAAAAACTTAAACAAGAGATAATTGCTAAATTTGTTATATAGGTAGGAAACAGAGGATGGTGTGGCATTATGGAGTGGTTTGAATGTAACTGTCATAAATTGAATCATCCTGACAGCAAAAAAAAAAAAAAAAAAGATAACTGGAAGGAATGTTTTACATGGAACAATTATCTAAATTATAAGCTGTAAATATTTCTCAAGACTAAACATGTACTCATATTACTTAGTTTTAATCATCATACTATGAAGCTAAATTAGTTCAGCTGTTGTACTCCTACAATAATCTGCATGCACACCTATCTCAAAACTGTGAGACTGTATATTATCGAAGGTTTATCATGACATGCCAGTTAACGTCTCTTTAGAGGCACAGACACAAAAAGTCACACATACTGCAGGTATCACTTGTCTGTATGTATCAGTGTGTTTATTTTTCAAGCCTGTATGACCAACTCTACCTCCTGAGCGTGATCTGGAGTAATTATACCTACGTATGTTTAGTGTCATTACTTCATTATAATGCTTTCGGATTGTGTTGTACAGTTTGCTTATGCACCCACACAGGGATCTGGGGATATCATTTACCAAACGTGCATACACATAGTTTTGTGCATGATCTGTATGCATGCACGTTTCTACGCTTAGAATGTGATTTAGCTAGTTAGTCTCGTGTGTGAAGATGTGTCTATGTACTGTACAGTACTTAGTAGCATCCCTGACCATGCATTTACAGAACCTCCTAGTGGTAGAAAAGGGTAATCTTAGTTAAACTGACGAGGAGCCTCCATCCCCCTTTACTTGTCAATCATGTTAGCAACATTGACAAAATAAACTGCTGACTTTTTGCTGACCGTTTTCACAACAAGGTGCAGATATGTGAAAATATGTAAAAAATAAAAATATCCAGCCAAAAAACGTACTCATGTGAAAGTCAAAACTTTGCTACCTTTAAATGTTCTCAAGTATTTAACATTTTTTTTTAGCTTTTAATATTTACATTTTTATATCTGATGAAATTAAGTTAATGTTATGTTTTCACGTGAACAGTAACTTTAATCGCTTATCTAAAACTGTTAGAAGATTTTCATTTTAAAGCTATAAACTATAACCTTTTCCCTTAAAACATCTAATTAATATGCATGACTAACATAACGTAGTTTACTAATGTATATGCATGACTAACATAACGTAGTTTACTAATGTATATGCATGACTAACATAACGTAGTTTACTAATGTATATGCATGACTAATGATAGTTTACTAATGTATGTGCATGACTAATGATAGTTTACTAATGAATGTGCATGACTAATGATAGTTTACTAATGAATGTGCATGACTAATGATACACAGATTACTAATGTATATGCATCACTAATGATAGTTTACTAATGAATATGCATGCCTAACGATACATTGTTTACTAATGTATATGCATGACTAATGCTTGCAAATGTTAGCAAATTAGCGAAACGTATCAACTTATCTAAATATGCTTTTTCGAATTAGATGGAGCTCATGCCTTCTACAGATGCAAAGAAGGCACCTAATTTTATATGAGTCTTTTTACTCTAGCATGTTGAAACATATGAGGTAGGGCCAGGGACACTCATCCTCAAGGTCGACATTGCAGTTCCGTGGCTTATCCATCTTCAGATGCACACAGATAGGGTTAACTACATTGTGTAAGACAAGCAGGTCACTGCAGCTGACAAACTGACACGATTATTGATGTATATATCTTTGAGATTCTGGTCCATGCTGTCATGATTGCATCCCGCAATTCCTGCAGATTTTTCAGGTGTACTTTCATGCTGTGAATCTCCCGTTTTACCAAATCCCAAAGGTGTGCGATTGGATTCAGATTTGGTGACTGGGAAGGCCATTGAACCATGAAACCAGTTTGATACGACTTTTGCTTTGTGACATGGTGCATTATCATGCTGGAAATAGCCATTAGAAGATGGGTAAATTGTGGCCATGAAGGGAAGCACACAGTCAGCAACAATACTTAAATAGGCTGTGGCATTCAAGCAATGATTGATTGGTATTAACAGGCCCACAGCCAAAAATCACTAAGATCACTCCCCCATTCCCCATGGCATTTCCCAACCAACTATCTGAATAATATCACTGTCTCACAATGTTTTACATGCATTCATATTGCTCACAGTGGGGCAATAGCCATAAAATTCACATTTCCCTTTAAAGGGAAGTTGTTTATTGTATATTGTGATATGGGGGCATTTCTTAATGTGAATATGTGTGGCTGTGCACAAACAGAGCTGTTTAGCTGTTTAAATGTAGGATTTATTCATGTTTACTTGGATGCAGTTATGTGTATGCACCTGTGCTAAATGGCAATTTTCTAGTGTGTCCTTTTGTGTCTTATGTACAGAATTAGAACTTGCTGTATGGACACTTTGATAAATGAGACCCCTGGAGCTTGATGCAAGTGCTAAACTAGCAACACCAGGAATAGCAAGTGCTAGACGTTTTGGGCTAAAGGGGTGGAAATGTCAACCTGCAGTTGGTTGTTCATAGGCATGCAACTCCACACATCTGCTGGCATTTCTTATTCACTGATTGGAGTATGGTGAAACAGGTGAAACCCCGGATATGTTTTGGGTCTGGTCTTCAGCCAGCCCTCTCCAGCTGCAGACATCAAATTTTACACTGCACTGTAGTACTACAGTGGATGTAAAAAGTCTACACACCCCTGTTAAAATTTTTTTAGGCTTTTGTGACGTAAAAAAAAAAATGAAACCAAGATAAATCATGTCAGAACTTTTTCCACCCTTAATGTGAAATTACAACATATAAAAATTAAGTGGAAAAACAATCAGAAACATTTAGGGAAAAATAGGAAAAATAAAAAACTTACAACAACCTGATTGCTGGGGATGTGGCTGTGTTCACAATGAACCAATAACAGTCAATCTCATGTTCAAAAGTAATGATCATACTGCTGTCATCAGTGAAATTATACTGATAAACCCCAAACTAAATAAACTGTTGAAAGGTATCGATCAGGAGAGAGGTATTAGATGTACCATGGAACACCATGAAGGCCATCGTCAACAAGTGGAGAAAATCACCAAGAACAGGATGTCCTTCCAAAATTTATAAAAGAACAAGACAAAAAATTAACAGGGAGGCTGCCAAGAGACCTACGGTAACATTAAAGGAGTGTAGGAATATCTGACAAGTACTGACAACAATCTCTCTCCTATTCTTCACATGCCTGGGCTATGGAGTAGGGTGGCTAGATGGAAGCTTTTTATCACAAAAAACACCCAAGCTCAACTAAATCACCCCAAACTATGTGGCAAAATGTGTTATGGTCCAATAAGACCAATTCCAAAAGGTATAATAATTCCATAATTCCAAAAGGTGTATTTGGTGCAAAAAAAGGACATCACCAAAAGAACACCATACCCACAGTGAAGCATGGTGGTGGCAGCATCATGCTTTAGGGCTGCCCCAGTACTGGGGTTTTTGTCAAGGGAATGGAGGTGGAGGGAATCATGAATAGCTACAAATACCAATCAATTTTAGTGCAAAACCTTCAGGTGTCTGCTTGTAGCTGAAGATGAAAAGGAATTTCCCCTATTTGCATGACAATAACCCAAAGCATACATCCAAATCCACAAAGCAATGGCTTAACCAAAAGAAGATCAGTGTTTTAGAATGGCCTGGCCAGAGCCAAGACTTGAATCCAACTAAAAATCTGTTTGGTGACCTGAAGCGGGCTGTGCACAGGAGACTCCCTTACAATTTGATGGATCTAGAATGTTTTTGCAAGAAAGAGTGGGAAAATATTGAATAAATCAAGATGTGACACGCTGATAGACTCTTAGCCAAAAAGACTGAGTGGTGTAATAAAATCAAAAGGTGCTTCAACAAAGTATTATTTTAAGGGTCTGCACACTTATGCAACCAGGTTATTGTACGTTTTTTAATTTTCCTGTTTTACCCTAAAATGTTTCTGATAATTTTTCATTTAATTTTTATACGTTGTAATTTCATATTGAGGGTGGAAAAAGTGACATGATTTATCTTGGTTTAATTTTTTTACATCACAAAACCCTATCATTTTAACAGGGGTGTGTAGATTTTTTTTATATCCGCTGTACCTAGTGTAGTTCATTCAGATGATTTGCTTTCCTTTCTTGACAAGGGTTTTACAAGTGCTTTGTGAGAGTACAAATGTGTGTGGCACTCAGATGTTACAGTTGGTTTTAGAGGGCTGTGTGTAGTTTTTCAGCCATTGTGCCATTTTTTTCCTATGCTGTGGGTGTCAGAAAGATGCAGCTATGCTACTGCTTGTCTGAATATTACAAATATACCCTGCGAAGGTATTGGAATGGCAAGGCCAAATATTTGATTTTGCTATACACTGAAGACATTTGGGTTTGAGATCAAAAGATGAATATGAGACAATAGATCAGAATTTCAGGTATGGAATTCCTGATATGTACATCTACATGTGTTAAACAACTTAAAACGTGGCACCTTTGGTGGCAGACCACCCAATTTTAGGTGAGCAAAAGTATTGGAACAGATAGACCTAAAGTAAATAACACTTAATATTTGGTTGCATATCCCTTGCTTGCAATAATTGCATCAAGCTGGTGACCCACTGACACCGAACCCACAACACTCACCAAACTGTTGCATTCTTCTTTTGTGATGCTTTTCCAGGCTTGTAGCACAGCTTGTTTCAGTTGTTGTTTGTTTTGGGGGTTTCTCCCTTCAGTCTCCTCTTCAGGAGGTGAAATACATGCTCAATTGGGTTAAGGTCTGGTGATTCACTTGGCCAGTCTAAGACCTTCCGCTTTTTCCCCTGATGAAGTCCTTTATTGTGTTGTCAGTGTATTTTGGGTCATTGTGTTGCTGCATGATGAAGTTCCTCCCAATTCGATTGGATGCATTTCTCTGTAAACTGGCAGATAGAATGTTTCTGTAGACTTCTGAGTTCATTCTGCTGCTACCATCATGAGTTACATCACCAATAAAGATTAACAATAAAGGTTTTTAACACATCTAGATGTAAATATCAGGAAATGAAAGCTGAAATCCTGATCTATTGTCTCATATTCATCTTTTGATCTCAAGCCCAAATGTCTTCAGTGTATAGCAAAAACAAAAGAATTGGCCTTGCCGTTCCAATACTTATGGAGGAGATCATATATGTAACTTATCATAATTTTACAATACCTCTGTCACAGAAGCATTACCTTTGTTAAGTGATGGTTATCTGCTATCTCAAAGTTTCTCCTTATTTATTCATAAAAATGCATGGAAAAATCATTCTTTGTGTGCGGGGAGAAGTAAAAGAAATAGAGAAATAGAAAAAGAAGCAACAGGCTATGGCATGTTCATAGAGGCAGAACATGTGGCGATCACATCACTGCAAAATTTATGTGTGGAAATTCACCAGGGCAAGATGCCCATGCTGTTCTGACAAGGCTCTTGCAGCCTCACGCAATCTGACTCATATATTCTCTGCCCCAGTTCTACACTGTGCAAACATGATAGTACATGCACAGTATGATTATCACATTTAAACAAGTAGCAAGAATGTGCTAATATGGCAATATTAACTGAATGTTAGTAATAAAAAGGAGCTTTGTTTTATTGCCACTAAACGGCGAAAAAATGGGTAATTTCTTTAGCTTGTAGAAAAAGGCATTATAGATGAAATGCTCTGTAACCCAGCTAATAAATGAACCCCATATATATATATATATATATATATATATATATATATATATATATATATATATATATATATATATATCTGAAGCAATGCCGTGGGTCACTGTGGAAAGTGGTGAACAAAGCATAAAGACAAAAAGACGTCTGTTCTGAGGATGCTGACTTGGTTCCAGGCAAAACAGCCAACTTTGTAATGAGGTTTTAGTTTACTGCTTATGAATGTTGATCTGTTCCAGCTCCTAGCTGTCTTGGGAATATAACTGTTAAGCAATAGTCTATAAGGCATTTTATAGACATACTATGCCATAATCCAGGACAATGCACCCTAGGCACCCTTTTTAGTACAAACTTTGTTATAGATTTTTATTTTATGTCTTCTACATTATCGAGTCAGCACAGAAACATTTTAGATTTCGAAAAATCAGTTTTCCAGCACAAAATTAAATGTTACAGAAAAATGTTTGTATATCAGTAAAGAAAGCAGCATATTATGTAAGAGGCCACTTTTCAGACAAAAAACATAATAAAGCCTGCTGGGTTTTGCTGTACACAAGTCTCCAGAAGAGGTGGAGGTTGTGCAAAAAGTTCTGTGGATTGTTCTGCAAAATGTTCAGTAAAACTTACAGCTAATTTCCTAATAAAACTGCACACATTGTACCTGAGACTACTAAGTTTATTTTTAAAGCAAAGAGGTCACATCAAATATTGACTTTGTTTCATTTATTACTGTTTACTGCTATTTATAGTATATTTTTTAATGTAGAAATATTTAATTTCATTATTTTTGAAGGCATGTTTGCTCTACAGCATTTCTTTGCATTTGCCTTTTGCACAGTACTGTATATAGGAAGTATAGGTCAAGGAAATATATGTTGTCATCTTACCAATCATGCACATCATGATTTGTATCACGATATATATCAATTCACATCTAGAAACGTGCCTTAGGGGTGGATATATTTGTGAGGACAGGAATGTTGGCCTATGTTCATATCCGTGCATGTCTCCTGTTAGTGCAAGTCTTTTCATGCACCACAATATTATAATGGAATATGATTGTCATCTGAATGTTAACTGCACAAATTTGAGTGCATCCTCCTGCAAGTACATCTTCAGCTGCCAGGTCTTCTGCCCCTGGCCATATTCTGGGTGGAGTGTAAAGAGGTGCTTTTTTTCTAGAAGCCCACTCACCCTCCCCTCAGCAGGGCAACATATAAAGTTCCAACCTCTGTCTTAGTCCTGCAGTCTTCGTCTCCTTAGAGCCTTAGTCTCTCTCTCTCAGGAAAGAGCCACTCCTTGCTCTACAGCACAACCATGACCAGCTTCAGCAGTTTTACCTCCTCAGGTGGTTCCTTCAGCGGAGGCTCCTTTCGGGGTCCCGGTATAGGTGGATCATCTCGGCTTTCCACAATGAGCAGTGGCGGTAGCCAGCGCTTGATGATTGGACGTGCCCCCAGTATGTACGGTGGTTCTGGAGGATCTGGTGTGCGCATCTCCACTGTCTCCAGCTCCATACGTGGTGGTGGAGGTGCTGCAGGCCTTGGTTTTGGTAGTGGATCAGGCTTTGGCTTTGGAGCAGGTGGAGGAGCTGGTGGAGGAGCCGGGTTTGGCTTGGGTGGGGGTTTTGGTGGTGAAGATCTGGGCACTGTGACAGCCAATGAGAAGGCCACCATGCAGAACCTGAACGACCGTCTGGCGTCCTACCTGGACAAGGTTCGCACCCTTGAGAAGGCCAATGCTGACTTGGAACTGAAGATCAGACAGTTTGTGGAAAACAAGGCCTCCCCTGCTGCCAGAGACTATTCTGCTTATGAGGCCACCATAAAGGACCTGCAGGATAAGGTACCATTTATCATAATTTAGCTTGGTGCATAGATTTGGCTATGGAACAAATATAATTCTATGAAAGTTTTATAAATGTTATTGCAGAGAGATTGACCTACAGCAAAAAAAAAAATGAAGGCAATGAGTTTTGGCTAGATATTAGATTTTGTGCAAAAACATTTTTTAAATGCTTCTACAGATACAGGAAGCTGCCAGAGATAATGGAAGCATCTACCTGAGCATTGATAATGCTAAACTGGCAGCAGATGACTTCAGAACCAAGTAGGTATTAGAGTTTTACACACTCTTGACACTCAAATACATAGGTCAGATGTACCACTAATAGGTTTCTGAGAGACTCTCTGTTCCTGCTCAGGTATGAGAATGAGTTGGCCATGCGTCAGTCGGTGGAAGCAGACATTGCTGGGCTTAGGAGACTCCTGGATGAGCTGACACTGACGAGGTCAGACCTGGAGATGCAGATTGAAGGCCTTAAGGATGAGTTGATCTTCCTCAAGAAAAACCACGAGGAGGTGAGCCCTATGACAGGACAATAACTCACAAATGTTTTGAGCTGTCAAAAGCAAGTACATGTATTTCTTATTTAATTCCCTAATTTTTCCAGAGATCATTTCTCACGCCTGCATACATATTTTCTGACTAGGAACTGGAAGCAATGCGTAATACCATGTCAGGTAGTGTGAACGTGGAAGTGGAAGCAGCACCTGGGGAAGACTTGAATCGTGTCCTGGACGAGATCCGTGAGCAGTATGAAGCTGTGGCTGCCAAGAACCGGCGTGAACTAGAGGGCTGGTTCCAGGCCAAGGTGAAGGAATTATTACAATTATGTAATGTTTGGTTCCAAGTGTTCATGGTACTCCTGCTTCTCACTAATTACTAATTTTTTTCAGCATGATCTTATTTATTTTAAGCTAAAGAAAAAACTATAACTATAAAAAACTGCTAATCTTCAACTACTGCTTGTTTGCAGATCGATAATCTGAACAAGGAGGTGGCCACCAGCTCAGCGACTCTTGAAACGTCCAAGTCAGAGGTCACTGAAGTCAGACGCACTTTACAAGGCCTGGAGATTGAGCTACAATCCCAACTCAGCATGGTAAGCCATAGTATATTCTATTGGCAGATTAGAGCATGTCAGTGTTAATTTTAACTTTTTTTTACTTAACCTTTCTCTATATCCATCACTTTTTCAATGCCATTCCCTCCTCTCTTTAAACCCAATCCTCCCACAGAAAGCATCTCTGGAGGGCGCTCTAGCAGATACAGAGGCGCGCTACTCCATGAAACTAGCTGGACTGCAAGCTCAGGTAACAGGATTGGAGCAGCAGCTGATGGAGCTCAGAGCTGATATAGAGAGGCAAGCTCAGGACTACAAGCTTCTGCTGGACATCAAGACCCGGCTGGAGATGGAGATTGCTGAGTACAGGAGGCTGCTGGATGGAGAGACTGACAGGTGAGAGCAGGTGCTATATGAAGGAAACTAACACAAAACATGGCTTTTTAAATTATTTAATCAAATGAATAATCAAATTAACTTTAATCAAATGAAGTATTATAAATCATTGCTGTTTTCATCCATGAAAAACCTGTTCATATTTGTGAAAAATGTTTTCTGTACCTGCTGCAGCAACCTAAAGCAAGTTAAAACACCCTGTTTCATTAATATAATTGTGTTTTTCATAATTGCAGTATCAAAACAAACATCAGTAAAAATGTGAAGGTGAAGACCATTGTGGAAGAGATGGTAGATGGGAAAGTGGTGTCCTCCACAACTAGTTAAATCCAGGGTGCCTACATTCAACACCATGATACAACCTTAATTTCAACCAAAATACAATCTTAATTTCAACATTCGCAGCAAGAGATGCATGATTCATGTGAAATGATCTGCACTGAAATGAGAAAATAAAATGACTCATGGACACAACAACACCATGACTCCTGCTTTTCATTATGCCACGTTTCCATTCAGAATAAGAATCACATTGTTTAGAAATACTAATCACTAATTAAATTTGTCCCATTTGGTAGTGTCCTATTGCAGAACTACTATAGGTGTTATAAGGTACAATGACAAAACAATTTTACAGAAAACGATGCCATATTTGAAAAATTAGAAAAACTTTCTGTAAAAATTCTGGCTTATGACACACTATAAGCTATTTCACTATGTGATAGAGCTACACTACCCTACTGTTGCACTACCTTACCAGAAGTATTAGTCCAGTGAAAACATGATTTTGTTGCATGATTTAAAACCATGTAGATTTACCTTTGGTCTGATTAATCCTCTTCGTGCATTGTGGAAGGCGCTTTACCAATTTCAAGTAATAAGAAGATGCAATAATGCAATAAAGCAGGATCATTTTGCACATCACCATGGCACATATATTCCATTCTATTCTATTCTAGTATATTATATTATATTATATTATAGTATGGCATGGTGCAAAGTAGGTAGTGTTGTCTCCTCACAGCTCCAGGGACCTGAGCTCAGCTCTCTGCATGGAGTTTCACATGTTCGTGTGGGTTTCTGCCAGGCATAACTATGCTAAAGTGCCCATAGCTGTGAATGTGTGTGTGAATGGGGCACTGTGATGGATCCCATCCAGGGTGAATTCTCTAGCCTTGCGCCCAGTGTTTCCCGGATGGGCTCTGGATCTACAGCCACCCTGACCAGGATAATGAATAAATGAATGAATATTATATTATTTTAATATTTTCTTACATGATCTATCACCTTCACTGTGTCTTTCTTTTCTTTTATGACTCAGAATTTGAGTATTTCTTTTTAGGCCAGCATGTGGTGATGTGGTGATGGCCTAAAATGGTTAACCTGCAGCGTTTTTAAAAACTAATTTTCAAGTTAAAATATCCTCGAGTAAAATTACCAGACAGAAGGGGCACAGTATTTATCGAATTTTAGTACGTTTGTATTTGGCTGTATGGACCACAAGAGTTTAGGGGTGGTGTTGGTTTGTGTTGTTTTCAGTGCAATATTGTGCAATACCAGAGAACAGTCGGCAGGGTGAGTCTCCAGAGGCTACAGGAAAACAGACAGCATGTGGTGTAGTAATGGTTGTTGATGACCATGCTTCACTGTTACTTGTTTCTCATTAAAAGGAGGTGAACTTATCCATTGAGTATTTGCTTAATTACTCACCAACGGCCATACCAGTTTCAAACTGCTAGTTTGCCAGAGAAATAGTGCCAGTGAAGGAAGTTAAATTGGTGCAATAGCTTTATTGTTCTTTAGGATTTATATTGAATTAATTTCATGTTAATAATAATTTCAACTATTCAGTATGGCATTCATAGAAATAACATAATGAACATAGGATTAGTCTTAAGTGTATCACAATGTTCGTACAGAAAACATGAGGGATAGCTGAATATATGCAGATGTACATTTACATCTCTTTTGGTTAACCTGAAGAACAAATAAGTGTAAACAGAACATAGAAAAAAATAGAAAGTCAGATTATAATTTGCTAAAAAAAAATGCACATTTCTGGGATAAAGACTTATAGAGAAATGAGTCAAAGACTAACTTGTACCATAGTGGCAGAAATGGAGAGAAATGGAGTTGATCTAAAGTATAATATAATGACGAGTGCTTTGAGAATAAGTGCTTTGAATTCTGAAGGGTTTCAAAATTGTGGACTATGTATACATAGTTCACCCAATGTAGGCATAAAAACAATATATTTGGAACACAGGGGCAAAATACCAACATTGTTGTCACTTTATAAATACTTATGTATTGCACTTTATATTACTTTGTCTTACAGTGTGTAACTGCAGATCCCATTTGGCATTTGTTTGATATTAGGCATTTTATATGTCTGACTACATGAGCTGGATTGGATGAGATGAGATGGGCATTTTTTAAGGGCCCTTTGTGGACTCAGGCACAACCTTCAAATGTATCCCATATAGGTAGCACCAGCAGTGAAGCACCTGAATATTTATGACCATTACTCAAATATCTAGAAGTTCTGTCAGTTTAGCTTGTGTTAGCTTGCTGACTAGAATTATCACTGAAGATTGCTAACATATGAATATGCCTTAAAAGTCCTCTCAGAATTCCTGTCAGCTTAGTTCATGTTGGCTATGTGGATAGGATGAGCAGTGATGATTATGACATTTATGAGTATGACATTTAGGAATACATCCTATCAGAAATCTTCAGGCTGTGCCATGTTAGCTAGCTGGCTAACAATATCTGTATGATGGCCAAGAGCCACTCTCATTTGAGTATATATATATGCATTCCTTCCATGCTCTGTGCTCTGCAGACAGACCTTATTGGGTTAAGTCGAAAGAATTGGCTTTATTAAGGTGTGTTCGCAAATCAGTCATTAATGTGTAGTCACTGTCTGGCTGCTTTCCACTACCTTTACCACTGCAATCTTCTTGCGAGCAACTGTAAACAGAAAAAGAGAGAGATTTATTTCCTGAGAGACTTAGAGGTTATCTATTGCAGCTCTGATTTTATTAGAGAACAGGACCATTTTTAGTAAAGGCACCATGTATAAGAAATGGCTACTGCAAAACTATGCACTTTTTTTTAATGCAGGTTTCTTCAGGCATTCTAATTGTGCAACAAGACAATTGTGTTAGTCTCTTAAAAATAGCTTTCAAAACATAAATGTAAGTTTTAAAAAGTGATCAATTGTGTTGCAATTCTCCAAATGACTGGTTTATCTTTCCTGAGAAAAACTGAATAAACAGAATATCAAAAAAGATTATTCTTAACAAGGAGGGATCTTATAGTCTCTGACAATCACTCAAGACAGAAAAGAAGACACTCACCTTGGAGGTCACTGAAAAAGAAAGAAAAAGAAAGAGACATTAAACGTTACATTACATAACTTTAGCACAAATAATAAAAAAAAGATTCATAAACTCAGGGAAATGCAGTGTTCTCTTCACCTGCCGTTTACTTCCAGCAGTGACATATACTCTTTGATCTCAGCCTCCAGGTTGGTCTTCACCTCCAACAAGATGTCATAGTCTTGTTTGTTCTCGGTTATGTTAGCATGAATCTGTTTGAGTTTGAGTTCCAGGTCAGTGATGAATTTTTGGAGCTCTGCTAGTTGTGCTGCGTAGCGGGTCGCAGAGTCTTGTAGACTGCCTTCAAGGGACATCTTCTGTGGAGAGATGTTTGAGCAATAATTGTGCATGATTACTCTAATACGTAGCATTTAGGTTAAAAAATACCTGAATAGTGTGGGAATTGAGTCTTTAGGTTTCTAATAATATTTTATTATTTCATCTAAATTGATCTGTAGTGCCTCCCATAAACATCGGATATTGAGCGGAATTCATAGTTCAGTATTCTGACACTTGTTTTTGTTATTTAATATACTTTCAGTGCATATATCCACTTCAAATGTACACATACAATGTCTTTTGACTTATATATATACTGACTTGTACTTATAAATATGAACAAAAAATATGTATTCATAAGCATAAAAATGAAATGAAAAACACCACCACAAATGAACAACGTTAGTACTTTGCTGCAAAGCTGTTGCTGGCAATTTCAGCTAGAAGTAATAAACTAATGGTAAGAACAATTTGCTTTATGCTTCTTGCATTGTGGTTCAATTTTGGTTTATTCCTCTTGGCAAATCATCTTAATTCACCAAGGTTACAAAGGTTCCTCTGATGGACTCGCAATTTCAAAATCCTCCATAAGGTTACAGTGGGATTCAAGTCAGGCAATAGAATCTAAGTGACTTTAACTGTGACATGGTTGTTGGTACCAGTTGCTGATCTCCTGCGTTTTTGATACACAACAGTCTCTAGAGTTTACACAGAATGGAGGAAAATGCCCAGATTGGCTCAAGAAGGATAGGAAGGAAGGATATAGTAACTCAAATAATCACTCTTTACAACCGTGGTGAGCAGAAAAGCATCTCAGACTGAACAAAACTTGAAACCTTGAGGTGGACGGGCTACAACAGCAGAACAGCACAAAGGGTTCCTGTCCGCCAAGAACAGGAATCTGAAGCTATCATGGGTACAGGCTCACCCAAACTTTATAGTTGAAGAAAAAAAAAAAACTGGTCTTTTTCCAGTCTTCAACTGTTCAGTTTTGCTAAGTCTGTGTTCATGATAGCCTCAGATTCATGCTCTTGGCTGACAGGTGTACAGGTATTCCTAATAAAGTGGAACGTGAGTGTATGTTTGGAGTTGTTGTCTTGTTGAAATGTCCATCTACTTCCCAGATTCAGTTTCTTGGCTGATGAGATTAAATTCTCATCTAATATGCCCCTTTACATCGCTCCATTCATGTGTCCTTTGAAGACACACAATGCCCCAGTACCTTTTGCAAAGAAGCAGCTCATATCATGATGATCCCACCTCTGTACTTCAGCATGGTGTTCTTGGAATCATACATGCAACCCTTCTTTCTCCAAACATGACAAGCTGAATTATTATATATGGACATATGCACTGGAAGTATTTTAAATAACAAAAAGAAAAGTTTGTGAATATTTATTTCCCCTCACTGTATCATATGAAAATGCCATTTTCATGATGAACATGTATTTTATTTTAAATACACAACCTTTAAAGTTTTAATATTTAATACTGATTTAATATCTAAAATAAAATCTAAGGTGCCTGAAGGAAAAATCTCTAGATCTGGGATGTCCAAGACAAGTCCTGCACAGTTTGGTAAATTCCCTGCTCACCTACTAACCAGTGATTTGAATAAGATGTAAAATAACCTAATATGCCTGGACTATGGGCCACGAAGAATTGATTTTGGCACCCTGATCTAGAAGGAGCTTGAAGGAGAAAATCTGGATAGCATTATTTCCTCCTTCTTAGTATACTCCTACTGTGCGTGAAAGTCATGATAGTTGGCAGCACACTGGTTGGCAGGGATAGAGTTGGGCTTGATGCATCATGGAATACCACTCATTAAAGCTGAAAAGTGGTATTTTGTGTGATGGAATACCACCTGGAACAATAATCCGTCTGCATTTACATGTTGCTGCAAGCTTGAAAAATTATACTCCTGTTTAATTTGCAAGAGGAGTAATTACTTTTTTTTTGTGTTGCAGATGGAGTCATCCACTCCATGGACCCCCCAAAATGCATAATTTTTTAGTGGCGGAAAACATCTGAAACTATTTACAGAAAATTGTACATGACTAGGGTTTTCTTTGAATAAAGATTGCATGACCTCACCTGGATAATTGTACACACACACACGGTATATAATTAAATATTTTAAACCATCACTAGACATGTAAACTGTGATTAAATAGAACATAACGTGTTTGTGTCTGCAGTCGGGCATGGGTGTGTGCCTACCATACTGAGTTGGCTCTGCAGTTCAATCTGCATCTTATGGAAGTAGCTCTTCAACTGACTGAGTTCTGTAGTGTTGTACTCCAAATCCTCAGTCTGCTCGATACATTTATTTTCCACAGCAGAAATCTATAAAACACAGGGTACTTATTCAAACACCTTCTGAAGACACCTTTCCACAGAAAATGTTTTGCACAAGCAAATGTTTTACTTTTCTTCAGTTCATTTTTATGGTCAGTTTGGTGTACCTTGTTTTGGTACCAGACTTCCTGATCTCTATGATTCTTGGCAACCACAGCCTCGTAGTCTTCTCGAATCTTTGTCAGAGCCTGGTTCAGGTCTGTAGAGGGTGCTCCATCCACACAAACTTTCACCTGGTCTCCAGCCTCTGCATGTATCCGTGCTTTCTCCTAAAAGACACAGCAAACACAGCTTCCAGGAGATATACATGGATTCAACATGGATGCCAATTCAACTCAATTAGAATAGAAGATATCTATGGAGTATAGACCATTTTATTGTTGATTCTAACAACATCTTGTATATATCTGGCAGACTTATGAGTAGTGGAAATCGATTTTTGTGTGTGTGTGTGGGGGGGGGCATTTAGGTAAAGCTAAATCTTTTTATGGACATGATCTAAATGTCAGTCGTAGTCTGTTTCTTTCAGTCAGGAAGTTACTGAGATGGTTTTGAGAGATGATTGTGAGATAAAAGAACTAAACAAAAAAGACAAGACCCACAAACAAAATACCAAAATATAAAGCCGGATGTTGTGAATACAAATATGAGGACTTAAATCAGACTTAATACTCAGTCCCTTTACTATATTTTCTCTCTCTTTTTCGTATAACCGTAATTGTTATGCATCCACAAACAAGGCAACAGCTAATCACTAATCGTACTTCTAAGTAACTAGCCTCAAAGTGTTGTTGAGGAACCTCGTATTAATGATAGTTGAAAGTTTGTTACCAAAAAATAAATTGTGCAACTTTCCTAAAAATGCACGCCGTAACTATGTGATTACAGTGTATGTTTCATGTCAAGTTAGTGTTTCATCTGGATGTTACTGCTCTCTTCATATTATTCCACTCAGTGTCATGGTACATTGTGTTGGCATGTTCGAGTTTTCAGGTATGTCCATCTGAAAACTCTAAAATCCAGTAGACATTTAAGGTGTAAGACCCACCAGTGAATAATGTCCCGAAAGCCTAAAGCCAGTAAAAAAACAGCAAATGGATTAACAGTATGTGCAAATGACAATCTCTAAAAAGAGAAAGAGTACTAAATGGAAGTTGTATTTTTTGGAGAAAAGATTTATTTTCTTTTAGTTTGTTGGTCGTTGTGTCTGCAACACCTATTTTTGTTTTTAAAATACTTAATATTTTACTTGTGCCTCTTGTACCTTAATATTTCTGGCACAAAACTTCATAGATCAACCACAGGGTGTTTGCACTGAAACTACCTTTCTGTCTGCCTTGTCCTGAATACAGGACATGCTGCATTATCACAAAAGAAACTGTGTAATTGTAAGGACCCCTCCTTTGGCCAAATGTTGTGAATCAGATCAGCAGGATCATCATAGTAGATAAATAACTTCGAATTATGGGTATATTTTACAGTAGACCAAATGTGTATTGACCCCACCCATCCTCCTTACCATCCTCTGCCATTAGGGGGCAGAATGAAAAATCTAATCACCAGGAAGAATGGCTTGTCAAACCAGATTCCATCCGGCTTTATCTCCTTTCATTCCCTTTCACCCACATACTGTATGCCTTTTTACTGGTCTGTATACATCATGCTTTTAATATGGTATTGTATGATTTTTATGGCTGTTAAACTCTGAAGCATGAATTTACCATGCAGTAACTGTGTTTCCTCACAATGACAATGATTACTCTATGTTAAACCATAACACTACTTTACTGCGGTTTTAGATGGCAACTATGTCTACTACATATTTAGCCACAGTTTTAGCATCTTGCAGTAGCTGTGTTTCTTATTCTTTCCATGATATTTCCATGGCATTACTATGATGTTTATGTCCACTGTTATAGTATAAATATGACAGTCGTACCATAGTAACCATGGTAACCATTGTCATGGTAAACTATAGTTTGCAAAATATGGCTTTTGTTTGTCAAACAGAAACCAACCAATGCCAAACACACATTTTCTGTCTCATGCAAATTTTATGTAAAATGTAGTATTCTGAAGTAAAATGCATAACCATCAGTTTGAGAGCTAATGGAAGGGGAAACTGCAAGCAGAAGAGATTACAGGCGAACGAAAACAACTGAGGGGAAAAAGGAAAACAGCACTGCATTAGTCATACTCTGCTTTCCCTGCTTAGAGACCTCAGTGTTTTGGTTAACTTTGTTGAGCTGGCAGAAAGGAGTAACATGGCCTGTCTAAATTTGAACCTTGCAGCCAGATAATGTTAGTTTACACTATCTGACTGAAGTCACCTTTGATAATGCGTCTTAGATACACAGCACATTTTTTTGCTCCTTATTTAAAGTGATTGTGGATTAAATTTCACTGGGGAAATTCACTTTTATTACATTTACTCAAACTACATATAAAGATTTTAATTTGAATAAAAGTTTTCAAGGATTAAAGTGGGAAATGGATGAAACGAGCACACCATGCATTCCAGGTTGTATCTGTGTGGAGTTTGCAGGCTGCGCTGGAATGCCAGGGCAAATATAAAGATGGACACACCTTTCTTTACAGTTAAAGAGATAGACAGAGCATGAGTGAGAATATGCTGTTGTGATAGCTGGCTTCACTGGGGCTTCAGCAAAGCTTAAAAGACCTTTGGAATGGTAAAGAACCATATCCTATAACAGGAAAAAGTGTCTGAACATTATAATACAAGATTTTAGCACTCGCTAACTGTGTCTTGCTGCCAGGTCGATGCTTAAAACAGTACGATTCCTTTATTTTATGACAAACCTAATATTATCTTCATATAAAGGACTTAAGATTTGTCAGAATATTCTAAAACAAATTGGTCATATCACAGAACACAACTTGGAAAAGAGATTGGTGGGGGTATGAGGAAACAAATGACAAATGTCTGTACCTCCTCATGGTTCTTCCCAAGAAGGACGTGTTCCTCCCTCAGTCTTTCATACTCTATCTCCAGAGTTGAGCGGGTTAGGGTTAATTCATCGATGACCTTCCTGGTGTGGGCAGTGTCTGTCTCCACCCATGTACGAATGCCCAGCTCTAACTCATACCTAAAGTGAGGTAAAGGATCAGTAATCGAATAAAATCTGAAAAATAAGGCAGCTACACACTTATTCTAAATGCAAGCATTTTGTTCACGTACTTGCTTCTGAAATCATCAGCAACAAGACTGGCATTTTGAATATTTAGGCCAGCCTCACCATTGGACTTAGAGATGTCCTGAATCTGGAAAATTAAGAAAGTATTCTCATCATTGTCAGCCAATATTGTTTATACTAGGGACCCTTGTGGGATGTTAAAGTAGAACAGCAAAAGGAAAATAAATTAATAAACAAAACATTGCCATTTTAGAGCAGGGGTATAGAATCTTATTTGCCCAAATCTAGTCTGGCTGCAAGTTTTTGTTGCAAGAAAGCAGGAGCACATCCAATACGACTAATCAGTCGAATACTGACACGTTCCTGCTTAACTGAAACAAAAATATGCAGTCACACTGGCTCTTATACAGATAAGATACCTAAGATGCCTACTCTTACGTGAGTTACATTTGTAGCATATTTTCATTTAATTTCAATCCTTTTTATCCTTTTGAAACAGCTTTAAAGCTATTTAAAATTTAGCTATTGCCTTTTCAGCTTGTGTAGCAGGTAGCAAGTTTAGCCATATAACTATATGGATCATTCATACTTTGCAAATTCTAAAATATGAAAGGCAAATGAAGAGGACCACAGAGAGAAGTTTAAAGAAAAGCAATATTCAACCAAAGAGCGATTAGTTAAGGATGATTAGAACAAATAAACCTGTCAGTACAATGTGAATAAGATAGTAAAATATAGCAGCTGTGCAAGACAAACTGACATTTGTTTTCTAGGTGTACAAAAACACTCTTAAATAATTTTTTTAAACAGTGATCAGTGAATTTGACTTTGCAATGTAATATCAGCGTTAATTTTAAATGGAATACACAATATATGCAATGGGGGTTTTCGGGTTATATTTACACCAGGCATGTGTCTGTAAATGTACGCTACTAAATGAGAAGAAAATGGTGCTGTCTCTTGCAGCTTGGCTTACAATTGCCAGATTTAGTGTTCAAGTTACATTACAATGTTACAACCATTTCTACATGATCCGTTCCACCTTTTTTCTAATCTTACCTGGTCTTGTAAGCTTTTAATGGTGGCCAAGAATCCTGAGTACTCATGAGATACCACAGTACGGCTTGCACACCACTCATTAACCTTCCTCTCCAGTTCAGCATTGCTACTCTCCAGAGAATGCACCTTCTGTATAAAGGATGCCAGACGATCATTTAGATTCTGCATGATGGCTTTTTCGTTGTCTGAAATGTGAAAAGTGAGGCCATCAGCAGTGTTGGATTGCCAAGAAGATCCACAAAATAACTCAGGCCTGCAAGATGAAATGCGGGTTCCTTGGCCCCCGGCACCCCCATACACACTGAGTGTCTTGGTGCCATAGCTTTTAAAGGACGAAGGCATGTCGCTTTCCTGGTGGAGTCCTGTTGAAAAGAGTAGATGGAACTAAAGTGCCTCTGCTTGCATATTGTGTTTAAGTACCTGGTAAGGATTTGTAGGTAGAGTCTTGCATATGTTAAGACAGGTGTATACCCTCACATTTCCATTTATGGCAGTATATACCCACATTTTCTTGCAACCAGTGACATGATAAAATCACAGATGGCATCTGTGTCCATCATCATGAACTTGTTCAAAGTTCACTCACTCAATTTCACCACTTCTGTCACTTTTTCAAGATGTGTATCAGACTTTGGGCATGCGGATTTTTAGAAAAATTTTCCTCAGAAAACTAATCATCCAACCAGTTGGGAGGGAAATATTTAACTAAAACGAGCTTTCCTAGAACAGCAGATAATACCATGCTGGGTATGCAACGTAACACTTGTTCTTTCTATGGCAACAATACTTCATCTTCAGTGCAGAGGTCAAATATGTTTTACTCATTGGTTGTGGATCCTGAAAGATAAAACTGTTTCACTCGGTGCATTGATATGTATTGATCATATAGTACGTTGATGTGAGTAAGCCTTATGAAAATTTTGGCCACTGGGCCATCGTTAGAGGACTGTGCTGCAACCATTTTCGAGCAACAGCTTTTTTGTCTGCTACCAATTTCATGTTTAAAAAGTATTTATGTCCAGCCAGTACTGATTCCAATATATGTCCAAGATAAAGAGTGCAACGAGCTACCTATATCTGTTCCAGACCTATTAAACTCCTACTGGATTATAAGGCTGGAATATGTGCCTCTTCTTTATTTGACCTGGTTTAAATTTTTTTGAGTTTGCACAGGGGGTGTGACATTTAGAATCTGCCCAGTGCAGTGTTTTTTGCCGAACCCATTCTGGTCCAAATATTTGCTTGTGATACCACCTACTGAGAAAGCCTCTTAGCACAGATGCAGTGCCAAATTACCATTTTTCTGACTTCACTAGCAGGCTTATAAGTTGTTACAAACATTTTTCTAATGGATTTAAATATATTAAATATACTGTAATATATGTATATGTTTATACACACACACACGCACACACACACACACACACACACACACACACATATATATATATATATACACACAGAACATTAAAACCACCTGCCTAATATTGTGTAGGTCCCCTTTGTGCCACCAAAACAGCTCTGAGCCTTCGAGGCATGGACTCCACAAGACCTCTGAAGGTATGCTGTGGTTTCTGGGACCAAGACGTTAGCACCAGATCCTTTAAGTCCTGTACGTTGCAAGATGAGGCCTGCATGGATCTGACTTGTCCAGCACATCCCACAGATGCTAGATCGGCTTGAGATCTGGGAAATTTGTTGGTTAAGTCAACACCTTGAACTCTTTGGCATGTTCCTCAAATGATTCCTGAACAACTTTTGCAGTGTAGGAGGGCACGTGATCCTGCTGAAAGAGGTCACTGCCATTAGGGAACACCGTTTCCATGAAGGGGTGTACTTGTTCTGCAACAGTGCTTAAGTAGGTGGTATGTGTCAAAGTAACAACCAGATGAATGCCAGGACCAAGGTTTCCCACCAGAACATTGCTCAGAGTATCACACTGCTTCTGCTTGCATGCCTTCTTTCCATAGTGCATCCTGGTGCCATCTCTTCCCCAGGTAAGCGACGCAAACACACCCAGCCATCCACATGATGTAAAAGAAAATGTGATTCATCAGACCAGGCCACCTTCTTCCATTGCTCCATGGTGCAGTTTTGATGCTCCTGTCCATTGTAGGTGCTTTCAGCAGTAGACAGGGGTCAGCATGGTCTGACCAGTCTGCAGCTACGCGGTGCCATACACAGCAAGCTGCGACGCACTGTGTGTCCTGACACTTTTCTGTCATAGCCAGCATTAACTTTTTCAGCAATTTGTGCTACAGTAGCTCTTCTGTGTGATCGGACCAGATGGGCTAGCCTTCGCTCTCCATGCGCATCAATGAGCCTTGGGCGCCCATGACCCTGTCGCCAGTTCAGAATTGCCATGCTTTGGACTACACCCTTCATTTACCTATAACTAAACTGAGAATTATTTGATTTGATACCACCTCATCTACTGACTGTTATGACTGAAGAGTCAGTAGTATTTTGCAGTACTTTGAGGAAGTCACAATTATAGTCACAGTCACAGAAGTGCAGGTTCTGTAAAGAAATTTAAGGACTTCTATTAATAGTCATTGAGTCACATTGCCTTTATGCCACATACAAGAAATAATGCTATACAATAAAAAAAAAAAGATTGCCAGCTGGTCATGCAAGGCAAGGTTACTATTGTTAGTAAGCTTTATTTACTAAGTATTTATATTTATTTATAGTTAAGTATTTATAGTTCAGCATTCTGCATGGTCTCATAAGGAGATGACTTAAGGGACTCCTCCAAAAGAGGGAGATCCCACACAAGGCACTTGGTGGAGCGTGGCAGACAAATGTTCCCTGCTCCCTTCAGAAAGATTGTGTACAAGGCCTGAACATTACCAAGGGGTCTTGCATACAGGAGGGTTTCCTGGACCACTAGATCATAGACCTCAACCTGTGGGCCAAAACTACAGGCCTGGTTAACTTTATTCTGAACCTGAAGTTTGTACCCCAACAACATTTTTCAACATCACATGGTTTGATGTCGTTACTGCCCAGGGAACAATGTTTTTGGCTGTGATGCGTCCTGCTGGCAGCCCCCTCATAAATGGTTACTGGGGGACCCCTTATTGGAGGAAGGCATTGTTTAAGACTTGAGCCACAGGATGAATGGGGTGTGTTCAGGCAACTGCTAGGGGCCTAAGAGCTCTGTCCATGAGGCTGATGGAACTTATATAGGGAATTACATGGCTAGTCCATTTGGCTATGCTGGTTTCTAGTTTCTGAAACCTGTGCTATTCTCTCTGGGCCGTCTTTATCAGCAGACCCAAAGAGCAATCCTGGCATATAGGGCAGATTTCACAAAGTTGATTTAAAAATGTCTGGCAATGCAGACAGCGCCAAACCACAGCCAGAGCTGCCCTGTGTCTTTGTCTAGTTGTCCCACTGCTATAAGCAAGGTTTCATTCAGTTCCTCCACACAGGGCTTAATAGCAGCAAAGCGGAGTGATCATTCCAAAGCAAGTTGCAGAATGGCTAAAATAATTGCCTGCACAGGCTATAGGTGAGGAAATGTTAAAATATCTCACCAAAATGTCATCAGTGTGTCTGCATTAGATACTTGGGCAGTGTTAATCTGGACCTTGTTTGATGAAACCACCAATTATGCAATACAAGTCTCATGGCAGGTATGTGGCCAATGCCAGTCTGTTAATAACCTGTCATATTAAACCACAAGTCTTGGAACCTGGGCATGGTATAGCAGAATACTTTTACATTATAAAAGTATTATAAGCAGTCAACCAATCAATTCTATTTATAGTGATGGATGTATTTCAGTAACTGCTGTCCTGAAAACGCAAAAAAAAAAAAAAAAAATGATATATGTAAGAGGGCTTGGAAAAACCCATCAGATATCATTATAGATGAATTCTGGAAAACAGCCAAAAATGGCTAAAAATAGGGTTTGATGAAATAACATAGTCTGACATCTCTACTTTAATAAAACATAAATATATATAGTATTATACCAAGAGAGTGTTTTTTTTTTAGGTTAGTTTCTAACCATGCCTTGACTGTCTGCTTGCAAAGACCATGCCAGGTAAGGAGCTGGACTTTCCTATAACTTTACTTGTTATTACACTTGTTGTGTAATCATGACTCAAACAGAGTTTACAGCCTATACCTGTTCTATTCTGTAGAAATATCTTAATGTCAAAAGGTCTTTTTTTTCAAAAATTTTTTACGGTGTGAGAAAAATCTAAATTTCAGTACAGATGTACGAGTAATATTTCTTTTAGCAATGTGATGCCCCAGTGTCAAATAAGCCACTTACAATGTGAATGTGTAGAGACAAATGTTTTGTTGTGAAGATGACCTTTGGTTTTTCACATTCTAATAATCCTGCATCGCACACTCTAATCTAAGAAGTGCTATGAGCATACAGGACATTTTCTTCAAGCTGTGAATTCTCTCTAGTAGGACTGTGACATGGCTCTGTTGTAACAAGTTGTTTTATTTTAAGTTATGATAATTAAGGAAGGTTTGAGATAATAAGGTCATGAATTTACAGTTAGAGTATTTGTTATGGTTATCATGGTTTGTTTCCAAGGTAACTATGACAATGAATTGACACAATCATTTCTAAATATAAAGCTTGAAATCACTAGCCAAAAGCCTTCACACTCCACTAACAGTATAAGTGGCTTGTCATTTTTGATCACACACAACCTTTGGAGACTAATGAAAGATGTGCTTGAGCAATGCAGTGGGTGTGTTGCTATGGGTGGAGTAGATATGTCTGTTCAGTTTTGCTACTAGATTATGCTGTGTAAACAATCATCGACTCTGTCTTTCCGACTTCAGGTGTTGTATCAGAAAACTATGGGTGCCATTTTAGTTAGGAAACTCGACAATGGATAACATGATCCTGCATTGAAATACTGTTTTTTAACATGTCCTAGCCACTTCCTAATTAGAGTAATCTCCCTCACCATCTTACTGGCTGTCCCAGAAAAGTGCAGTGTCCCTAAATGAATCACCGTGTCTCAGGTTGCATTACCTGATGGTTTTATACACTGCCCTCCAAAAGTTTGGAAACGCCTGAACAAAATAGGGTTTTTGGGCAATATCAGCATAAATCCTCTTTAGTTAGTGACCATTTTGCATTGATAATAAGGGACAACACTAGGCATCCGAGCA
>CM040985.1:21155664-21175796 GCA_022985145.1 Pangasius djambal
AAAATTTGAGTATTTTTCTATGTTATGTTCATGTTTATGTTCATAAACTTTTTATTTAATAAAATATGTTTTCATAGTTTGTGTTGTCCCTTATTATCAATGCAAAATGGTCACTAACTAAAGAGGATTTATGCTGATATTGCCCAAAAACCCTATTTTGTTCAGGCGTTTCCAAACTTTTGGAGGGCAGTGTATCTATATTGCACATTTATGGTCATATTTATCCATAATATCAGAAAACATTATCTTGTCCATAGGGCCAAGGTGGTGTTGAGCCTCAACATTTAAAGTACACTCACTGTCCACTTTATTAGGAACATCTGTACAACTGCACGTACATGTAGTTATCTAGTCAACCATTCAATCTTTCAGAATGAAGAAAAAGTGTGATTGGTGTAACCTTAACCGTGGCATGGTTGTTTTTACCAGAAGGGCTGGTTTGAGCATTTCAGAAACTGCTGATCTCCTGGGAATTTCACACACAACAGTCTCTAGAGTTTACACAGAATGGTGCAAAAAAGCAAAAAACATTCTGTGTATGCATTTTATGCATTGTGCTGCTGCCGCATGACTGGCTGATCAGATAAATGCATGAATGTGCAGTTATACAGGTGTTCCTAATAAAGTGGACAGTGAATGTATGTATATCAGCCATTCAAAAATGTTCAAATCTTAATAAAGTCCTCATTTACAACTCCATACATTTTAAATTTCATTGAAATACTAATTATCTCTTTTGAGTGTCTAACAATTAAAAAACAGACCGTTATTTGAGAGATACAAGCCAAGATAAGCAGGTAAAATCGTTCAATGCCCCATCTTAACTTTTATTTATTTATTATTGCACCTAGTGGTCAAAATGGAGACTGCAACAAGCACCAATAGAGGTCCATTGGGAAGGATTCTTCCTGCCCCATGCCCATGGGATGAGCAGCACACAGACAGTTAATGACAGGGTTGCCAGATTGAGCTAATTTAAAAAATAATATCAGCAAATCATCAGAATTAAATCTAATACATTTCCACAAAAAAAGTGCACACTATGTGTCTATGATAGAGCCACTATAAAAAAAATGGGAGAGGGAAAGGGGGATGCATATTGGATATTGAGGATATTGAGTGCATAATATCTGTACATCAGAAATACATGCAAAATTCTTGTTTCCCACACAAACTCTAAGAAGTTTTAGTATTAGTTTCAAGTCTTTTGTGTATTTTTTAGCTGCACTTGTGCTGGAAATCTTTCTGAAACCTGTAAGTTGAACAAATGCACATCTAAAACTGCTCAAACAGCTGCTAGGCTGTACACTGGATGACTGTATGCTGTTGGTTAATAATATTAGCTCTTCTGTGTTCGCCTCACACACATGAAACACACAAGAGCCAATGTACACCCTCACTGTAGGGGTCATGTATTCAGGCCTGTACCATTCTCTCTGTGTTACACCACACATGCAACCACCAACTTCTTGAGAATATGCTGAAGGATGACTCATTTTCCACTTGTGCAGACCAGTGCTATTGGTTTTTGTACTACTGACTTCTCAAATGTGCATTTGTCTTTGTAGTGAAGGCTTTATGTACTGCTACTCTACTATAATGTCGCTCTTTATGTAGTTGTGGAGAGACTGTTCTGATCATGTCACATCTTGCATTGATACAGTCAATGACCTGATGAACAGATGCTCTTCTGTTTTTCCTTACACATCATACTAATACATGAACATCATGGCCATTTATTGTGTGCCCATAGCTTTCCCATAGCTCTAAATGCAGATGTCACTTTAGCCACAGTTCCTATAAAAACACAGTCTTTGTGAATGAAACTTCTGCCATGCATGACCTAATAATAACTCTTTAAAAGTCACATAGATATTTTCCTCTAACCATCGCAAATTAATACCACTTCATTCAAGTCCACAAGGTGTCTAATACTAAGACTTGCAACAGTAGAAAAGGAGTATTGTATGCTGTGGAAATTTGCAGTGGTGGAAAGGGTACAAAAGAGTACACACTACTTGAGTAAAAGCACCGCTACTGTGGTAATAATAGTAAAAGTAGTCATCAAGAAAATAACACAAGTAATATTAAATAAGTCAACTGGTGAAAAACTATTTGAGTGACTACTCGGCAAATTACTTTTCTTTTCTACAATTGACACAAATAATCTAAAAAATCTATTTTCTATTCTGTTCTTATGTTAAATGTTAAAAGCCAGCTAGCTTACGTGCTGTTTTCTAGCTACATAGGCTATGTTTACATGCACATCAATATTCTGATATTAATAGTAATATTCTAATTAGTACTGAGTCATGTAAATGCTGCAATCCAATTGCCCGATTCAGATTAAGACAATATTCTGATTCCCCAAATTCCAATTCCCACCCCTGGAATATGCCTGTTTTAATCGGAAATTTGTTGTATGTAAATACTTTATTCAGAAAATCCACTGAAAGGAGATATATACACATGCTCAGTCCACAAGGAATTGTGGGTGCTAACAGATGCTTAGCTGCAGGCTAGGTATTTAGGGATGGCAACCCAGGTATACTTACAACAACCACGTATACAGGAATATTCGGATGCCTGTACGCATATCAACAACATATTTGGAATACTGCTGCAACTGGAGTATAAACGGAATTTAATGTGCATGTAAACGTAGCCATATAGCCAAGAAGCCCCTTACACATTATCCTGAGCATTATCTGTAGGATGTAGCAGATATATTTAACACAAGTTTAATACAGAGCTTTCATACTATAAAACATGAAAAGATGTGGCTAGCTAGTTTGGTTCATTCACCTAGCTTATGGCTTACAAGTACATGTTTCGACAGGTTGGCTGTTGAGTTTTGAAATGCTGATATCTCTGTGGGATTTGGCTCATAATTTTCAGATCATTATCATGCTGTTTCTACTGAAGCAGTTATAAATAATGATTCTTGATAAATTGGACCAGGGATGCTTATCCGTCTCCGCTGTCTATGAATACTGCTGTAGTTGACTAAGCATTTGGCGTCTGAAGTGTAGACTTTCGGCAGCAATCTTTATTTTGCACATACTGACTTTTAATTGAATTATAGTCTTCTGGGGTTAAATACTTTATTATTGTTACTTTGTAATAGTGATCAAAATTAAATGTATAGAAGTTGAATATTTTATTTTTTTAAAGACTTAATTAAAAATGAAAGTATTATTATTTAATTATTTTTTAAAAAAAAAAGTAGCAGTACAGTGAACTATGTATTCAAGTACTCAATGTACTCAAGTAACAAAGGTGCATGTAGTTTGTTACTTTCCACCATTGATAATTTGTATATGATAAATATGAAAAATTGTCACTGTGTCACAAATCTGTGGCTCTGTAGGTGGATTCAGTTAGGGTGTTGGTCATATATGCACTCAGTAGTTGTTTATCAAGGTGTATCACCCTTTGGGCAAGAGACAACAGTTGTTAGAACTAATATTTGGAATGGAGTACATGCGAAGTAAATATTAAGTCAAGTTCATCAGACACACGTCGACTCAATAACAGTGCCATATATTTTTTTCCATTGCTCAGTTTAGTTGGTTTCATTGAGGAACACCAAAATTCATATTCTTTTCTTTTTTTTGTCTAATTGTTTGCAGGTAGTCTTTATAAAACCACTAACTCAGCTTATAGTCTTTCCTTACGATAAAAAAAACGTGAAAGATGAGACAGGATGATGGGTGTAGATCACACAAAGATCAGCTTTCAGGCATTAGGAAGCAAAAACAAGCACCACCCAGGTCCAATCTGAATGGATGCTATTAGGCGTTACTTTTCACTTTATGTGGGATGATGCAAAGAATGCATAATATGTATTGTATTTCTGTATAAAGCAATTTGCTCTCTGTAGATTTCCCACACCTGCAAATCAACAAAGAATAAACTGGAAGGTTTAACTGAAAAATCTGAGCAAGTCATTGAGTGTTCATGTGTGCATGAAAAACTTTGGAGTGAACATTTGTATTGATCAACGTGAAATTATGTTCTGTAATGAGCTTCATTTATAGGCTTGAGTGCTGATTGAAGTGGCTGAAGTAAAAAACAACAAAACTCACTTTCAGTAACTGCTGGTCAGGATTACAGTGTATCTGGAGCCTATCCCAGGAACACTGGGCATGAGGCGGGAATACAACAGTCCATCATAGAGCACCATGCTTACACACATTCACAATTAGGGGCAATTTAACATAGCCAGTTCACATACTGGCAAGCTTTTGGGAGGTGGGAGGAAATCAGAGAACCTGGAGGAAACCACCGCAAACATGAGGAGAGCATGCACAGATAGAACCTAGGACCCTGGAGCTGTGAGGCAACAATGCTACCCCCTACACCACCTACACCTACACACTCCTGTTAAAATGGCAGGTTTTTGTGAAGTAAAAGAATGAAACTAAGATGTCAGATCTTTTCCCACTTTTAATGTGAAATTGCAAAATATACAAATAAAGTGAAAAACAATCAGAAACCTTTTTAGGGAAAAAAGGAAAGAAAAAAAAACTTACAATAACCTGGTTGCATAAATGTGCAGACCCTTAAACTAATACTTTGTTGAAGCACCTTTTGATTTTATTTCACCACTCAGTCTTTTTGGCTAAGAGTCTATCAGCGTGGCACATCTTGATTTAGCAATATTTTCCCACTCTTTCTAGATCCATCAAATTGTGAGGGAGTCTCCTGTGCACAGCCTGCTTCAGGTCACCCCACAGGTTTTTAGTTGGATTCAGGTCTGGGCTCTGGCCAAGCCATTCAAAAACACTGATCTTCTTTTGGTTAAGCCATTGCTTTGTGGATTTGGATGTATGCTTTGGGCCATTGTCGTGCTGAAATGTGAAATTCCTTTTCATCATCAGCTTACTAGCAGACACCTGAATGCTGTGCACTAAAATCGGCTGGTATTTGTAGCTACTCATGATTCCCTTCAGAAAAACCGCAGTTCTGGCTGAAGAAAAGCAGACCTAAAGCATGATGCTGCCACCACCATGCTTTACCTTGGGTATGATATTCTTTTGGTGATGTGATTTTTTTTGTGCCAAACATACTATTCTTTGAAATTATAGAATTATTTTACCTTTTTGGAATTGTCTCAGACCATAACACATTTTGCCACATGATTTGGAGTGATTTAGTTGAGCTTGGTCTTGGATGTTTTTTTTTTTGAGAAAGGGCTTCCATCTAGCCACCCTACCCTGTAGCCCAGACATGTGAAGAATATTAGAGATTGTTGTCACATGCAGAGAGTAATCAGATATTCCTGCAGTTCCTTAATGTCGCCGTAGGTCTCTTGGCAGTGTCCTGTTCCTGGTAATGTCACTGTGGTACTCCATTTTCTGTTGATGAATACATCTAATGTTTTGGAAATTCTTTTATACTCCTCTCCTGATCAATACCTTTCAACAAGTGAGATACCGTAAGCTCTTTGTGGACCATGGCTTCAGCAATTGGATGAAACCAAGAAGATGTGAAGAAAATCCTACGGAAACAGCTGATCTTTATTTGGGGTTAATCAGAATAATTTCATTGATGACAGCAGTATGATAATTACTTTTATCACAGCCACATCCCCAATTAGCACTAACAGTGCTAATGGCAGCATGCATGCGGAGAGTGTCAGGTTAGGAAGTTAGGAAGTTAGGAAGGTTTTCAGGAAAGAGAACGGCAGGAAGGAAGCAGGAGAAGATGGCATCTCATGTCAGGTCCTTAGAGTCTGCGAGGACAAGCTAGTACCGGTGTTCACAGAGATATTCAACGTCTCCCTAGCACAGTTAGTAATCCCCACATGCTTTAAACAGTTCCAAAGAAACCCCAGCTTGCCTGCCTCAGTGACTATTGTGCAGTAGCCCTGACCTCAGTTGTGATGAAGTGCTTTGAAATGCTAGTCAGATACTTCATCACCTCTTCATTACCTGACACCCTGGACATTACAGTTCACATACCGTCCCAATCGTCCCAACCAAGGATGCCATTACACACCTCCTACACACAGCCCTGAGCCAGCTGGACATCAGGATGGGCTGTTCGTTGACTGCAGTTCCAGCATTTAACATAATTTCCCTTGTGATGGCTCAGGAAAGGAAATTATGTTAAAATGCTGTTTGTCCCTGTGTCAGTGGATCTCCAACTTCCTGACCAACAGACCACAATCAGTACGGGTGGGAAGACATGTCTCCCCCTCCCTCATCCTCAGTACTGGAGCCCCCCAGGGTTGTGTCTTGAATCCCTGCTGTACTCATTGTGCCCTGTGTGGCCACGTCTAACTCTACCACCATTGTCAAATTTGCTGACGACACTGTTGTGATGGGCCTGATCTCTAATAACAACGAGAAGGCCTACTTTGAGGAGAATAGAGCCTGGAGAAATGGTGCCAGGTGGACAACCTCCTCCTGAACATCAGCAAGACAAAGGAGTTTATAGAGGACTTCAGCACTAGGCAGGAAGAATCTACCACCCCCTTAAGATCAGCGATGCCGCAGTGGAGAAAGTGGACAGTTTCCGGTACCTTGGTGTTCAAATCACACAGGATCTGTCATGGTCCTTTCACATTAACACCCTGGTTAAGAAGGCCCATCAGTATCTTTATCAACAAATGCTGAACTGTAGTCAACAAACAACATTTTAACATAATTTCCCTTCCTGAGCCATCTGGAAAGGGAAGGGCTTTAAACTGCCCTCTAAGGTGTTAAGGAACTTTTACACCTGTACCATCGAGAGCATCCTGATAGGAAGCATCACAGCCTGGTTTGGGAACAGCACCAAGTAGGATAAGTGGGCTCTCAAGAGGGTGGAGTGATCAGCTGAGCACACAATCCAGACTGAGCTCACTGACCTAAATAAATATTTATTATATATGTTGGCATTTTCAGTTCACTACAACTACCCCAGCCTGTTGTTGCACAGCATTATATTTCACAAACAACTGAACATATCTGCACCTTATTCCAAAAATTGCTGCCACCTTTTATATTATATTTTTATATTTTTCCGTTTCTACCTGTATGCAAGTAAAATTCTGGTTTGCGTAAATTCATTTTTCCCTAAAATGTTTCTGAATGTTTTTCAATTAATTTTTATATGTTGTAATTTCACATTGAGGGTGGAAAACATAACATTATTCTGACATGACATGATTTATCAAAATGGTTTCATTTTTTTTACATCACAAAAACCTGCCATTTTAACATGGGTTTGTAGATTTTTTTATATCCATTGTAGTAACACCCTCTTTGGCAGATATCACAGCTTGCAAAATTTTTATGTAGCCAGCTAAGAGTCTGTCTATTCTTGTGTAATGAACTTTCACCCACTCTTCCTTGCAGAACTGAGATCTTGGGCAATCTGCATGTTTAAGATCTACCCACAGATTTTCAATGATGTTCAAGTCAGGGGACAAGTAGTTCATGTTGGATTTTAAGGTATGCTTTGGATCATTGTCCTGTTGTAGAAGCCAATCTCTTTTCACCACCAGTTTCTTGACTGGCTATGTCAAATTCTTGCTTCCAGAATTCACTAATATTTACCGTATCTCCCATTTACCCATACAGTGTTTCCTGTGCAACTGGCAACCACGCAACCATAAAGCATAACAGATCCATCGCCATGCATAATAGTAGGGAAGGTGTTCTTTTCGTCATCAAATACTGATCCTTTTTGTCTCCAAACATACCTTTGGTGATTGTGGCTGAAGATTTCCATTTTTATTTCATCAATCCACAGCACTTGTTTTCAAAATGCCCCTGGCTTACCTAGATATTGTTTTTGCATAAATCAGACATAGATTTTTCTGATGAGGTTGCAAGTAAGGTTTCCTTCTGATGACTCTTCCATGCAGATCATGTTTGTGCAAGCAATGCTGTGTAGTAGAATGGTGCACCACCACTCCTGTGTTGACTAAACCTTCCTGCAGGTCCTTGCTGTAACTGGGTTTTTCTTTGCCTTTCTGGCTAGCGTATGATCAGTTCTATCTGAAAGTTTTCTTGGTCTTCCCAATCTTGCCTTGACTTCCATAGTTCCCCTTAACTGCTATTTCTTAATGACATTTTGGACAGTGAAAAATCTTTTCCTCTGTTTTGTAGGCATTAATTAGCTTTGTTTTCAGATCCTCATTAGGAGCCAATGGTTGTTAAATATCAGCACAAGTTTTGAAGAGTTAGAGAATTTACTGCACTCTGGAATTGTTTTGACCTAATGACAATTCTTAACCTGCCTAATGAGTCCTAATGAGCCAATTAAAGCCTAACAAGTTAATTAAGTTCTTAGTCTTTATAATTGGAAGGGTGTGCAAATTCTTTTTCTATTTTTAACATAATCCAATATAAATTAACTGCATGAACACTTGCAGAAACATGTTATTTAAAAAAAAAAAAAAAAAAAGAGTTTCCTGCCATTGCTATGTTTACTTCATTTCAATTCAAGTCATTTGACCAGGGGTGCTCAAACTTTTACATACAACTGCATCGGAATTAAGTCCAATATGTGTATTCAATTAGAATAAAGAGATTAAAAATATAAATTGTAATTCAAATATATGAATAATTGCTTATGTATGGACTTGTTCAGATAAAAGTTGACTCACTTGCTTTATAGTCTTTTTTTACAATGAAAGAAAATTATACAAAGGGTGTACATGATGGGTGTATATTACACAAAGCTCTGTTTTCCGGTCTTAGACAAAGACAAGCACTAACAAGACCTAAGCATAAGGAATTCAGACTACCTAAGCCTCATGGGACCATCAATTGGGGATGATAAATCCATGTGTGATTCACTCTAAATCATCATCTCATTGCTACTTTGTTTTTTTGACCAACAGATTTTCACTTTTATTGCATATAGCATGAAAACATTGTATTTCTGTACAGAAAAATAATTGCATGTGCAATATGTAGCATTTCCACATTTGTTTGTAACACAACTCAGCAAAAAATCAACAGAGTAACAACTTGCACAGGCAATTTTCTGTCACCAGTTGCTTGACAAGTGACATTGAATATGGTGACATGTTTTAAACAAGTAAGTTCTTGTCACTTTAAGTAACTTATATAAGTTAACTTATATAAAACTATAACTCTATAACTGGATTTAGTGCAGAAGCAAAGCCATAGCTGTGTATGGAAACGTATGACCATGTAAGCAAATTGTAAAACTAAAGCTTTTTGCAGCACTATGTAGAATTTCCACATTTGTCGCAGTGGCATTTAACAGGTTCCAAACACCCAGACTATATTGGAAAATCTGACACCGTGCTGTTGCACAAAGGGAAACTTGCCAGCCTGGGAACAATGTCGCCCTTCATTTCATCTCCAGCTCTACACACCCATACCTGAGTGTATTTTTACCAATGACATGAGAGTCAGCAGACGTCTTACAGCATGGGAAAACTGTAATATGTGGCTGAATGCCAACTTCCACAGTTTGATACAAGTTAGGACACATGGTTTGGCTTAAACACTGGACTCGCACACATCCTGCCATGAACAATAGAACTCATGAAAAACAATATGAAAGAGGTAATTTAGTTCAAATGTTGTTTAGTTACTATGGCACTATGAAGACAGATGCACAGATAGGTTTCCACAGAATGGAATCATGAAGGTAAATGTGCATAGCATGAAAGCATACGAGTAAAGGAAATGAGGAAGCAGATCCAGTTAGAGATATCGCAGACTATTACATGCATAAATACACCAGTATTAATATAGTCTAGATAATGTTAGAGTTATAGGAAGCACAATAAAGATGCCAATGTGCCTCTCCCCTGCAGACTGCTATTCCTTTTGTACCATATGGATGAAAAAGAAAATTACTGTCACTCTTTGTAATGCATTTGTATTATTTAAAGTCCAGTTAAAGACTTTAGAACAATGGCAGCAGAGTTTTCTAAAACTTTTTTTTATTTGTTTAAAATCTCTAGCCTGAAGAGACAAGTTCTGCTTTATAGTTTTTGTAAATCTTGCACTTTTATCTTTGTACAGTGAAACAAGCAATACATTTAGTTAAATATTTCCAGGCAAAGTAGGGGCTGATAGGCTTTGTGGCTCAAGGGTGTGGTCAGTATGACTTCTTATTGTAATCAGTGCTGCTATAACAACCGAGTGTTTCCATGCCTGTGCAGGCCTGTTCCCGAGAGCATGCAAAAGATCTCTTTCAGCAGACTTTTCAAACAGACCACAGTCAAGCCCTGAGTAAGTCTTATCAGAGCTGTCACCCAGAGCTGAGCACACCTCTGCATTGGGGAGAAAGCACAGAGGGGTGGAGTGTTGTTTATACAATGAATCATGGCTCTCATGAGTCTCAGCTAGCTTAACACACCAAAACCTCACAGACAAAGGCAGAATTAAGTTCATCTAAGAGCTCAATGAAGTTTTAGGGACAAGCCCACTGATATACTATGAGGTTTTTTGTCTGGGACAATTGTTTGAAAGGAATGGAACTCCATTTTCAGTAATTCACCTTACTTACTTCACATTCCAAATATGAGTACTGAATGTACACTACAGAATGTGTACAGAGAGGCTTGTCTTGTTTCTATGAGACTTTGTTGAGCTGAAGTTGCAAACTGCGAAAACTTTCTTAGAAATAAAGCATTAACATTTATGCATGCATGTCTGCTATATTGTATCTGAGTATTTTCTCTGTTTCAGTTAGGGAGTGGTGGCTTGTGTGTAGCAAGACTGGTGTTGTGTGCCTCTCACCAGCATTCGGGGGGATGTGAGATCATCTCTGAACTATAGCCAGCCTTTCCTCCCCCCTCCTCCCCCGGGTCACATCTGGAACTCTGTATCACTCCAGATATGTCACTAGTGAACAATAGAAAGATAGAGAAAAAAATAAACTTAAGACACAAATAGAGATTATCTCTTACAAAACATTGCAAGGAGTGTACTGTGAATTTTATGATTTTATTTTGCACAGTCAGTACTTCTACTGTGCGTACTTGATATTTGAAATATGTGGCATGATATTTTAATTATGTGGTATATTTAAATTATGTGCTACGATCTGAGAAAGGTGACCAGCTGACAAATTGTTAATTAATATTTTATTATAAGGGCGTTACTCGCATGTTTAACCAACTAATGCATTTAATTTGTGGAATCTATTAGTATCCAATAAACTTGACAGCTTCTATTTAACTCACAGTACTACAGGAAGGATGGCTCAGTGAAGCAGGAGGCAGTATTGCTGCCTTATATCTCCAGGGTCCCCGGTTTGATCCTGGGCTCTGAATAGTGTCTGTGTGCAGTTTCTGTACATGTTTTTCCTGTGTTTGCATGGCTTTCTTCTGAGTTCTCTGGTTTCCTCCCAAAAAAGTACAGTAGTGTGTGCATGCTTCCTTGTGAAGGTCTGCTGTCCTATTCTGTGTTCCTGGGATAGGCTCTGGATCCACAGCAAACCTGATCAGGATAAAGTGCTTACTGAAGATGAATGAAGAATGTACTGAAGGAAGGACACATCAGATAATAGATGTTTACATAAATTTAAGTCTAGTTGACTACAGCACAGTTTAAAAGATTTGTGCATGGCATTTTATTTATTGGACTATTGAATATACATTATATGACCAAAGGTATGTAGGCACCTGGCCATAACACCCATATGAGGGCCTTCCCCAAACTGTTGGAAGAACTTAATTGTCTAGAATGTCTTTGAATGCTGTAGCATTAAGATTTCCTTTCACTAGAACTAAGGGGCCCAAACATGTTCCAGCATAACAATGCCTCTGTGTACAGAGCTCCATGAAGACATGGTTTGCCAAGGTTGGTGTGGAAGAACTCAAGTGGTCTGCACAGAACCCTGACCTCAACCTTAGGAACACCTTTGGGATAAATTGGAAGACATCCTGCTTCCTCGCTGGGCATCAGTGCACAATCTCTTGCAGAAATTCCCACAGCCACGCTCCAAAATCTAGTGGAAAGCCTTCACAAAAGAGTGGACGTTTTTCCAGCAGTATAGGGTGAACAAAAGGTGTTACTAACAGTTTCAGAGGCTGAAACAAAAAATGTTCAACTAAAGCTACTTGATACTGAAAAAATGTGAAGTTATCATTATGAACTGATTGTGTTGTGACATAAATTAATTTAAACCTGATTTTTGGTAACATAGTCAGGCAGGCATAGTCAGGCAAGTTGATCAATCCTGATAATTTAGAGATAAGGTATAAAGAGCAACATGCATCATCCTATAGTCAACAGGCAGGACTTTGGTCCAGCAGTGAATTTGTTAATGTAGGACACTATTGTTACTCAGCTGATAATATATCAGTTGTAAAAAAAAAAAAAAAAGGGCGCTCTTACTGAATAGAATCCTTCATGTGCATGTAAGTACTTCAGAGTAATGTGATGTGATTACTTTTTCATATATAAACAGTTAAATGTGATACAATCAATACTGCAGAGTTTTATTTCTTTACAGTAACAGATATAAGATCTAAAGTCATTGGTTGGTCATAACACAAACTAAACTCTGTGTGTATTCCAGCTCTGAATGGTATTAAGGAAGGAAAGCTGCCAAGCTTTAAAAAAAATCCACCCCCACAAAACTTTTACTGCCTTTAGTATGGTGTAAACCTGTTGGTTCTCACATTGTACTCCCTCTTCTGTAATCCCAACTGTCGAGGACATGGACACACACAAACACACACACACACACACACACACACACACACACACACACACACACACACACACATTCCAAAGTTGTTTCCTCACTGGGGTGGTTGGTGGTTTCCCCTCCCTATCCTTTGCGCGTGCAAACACACACACACACACACACACACACAGGACCCGCCCCAGGGCTCAGGCTATATGAAAGGACAGAGCTGGATACAGCGGATCACTCCAGGAGAATCCAGTTCAGGGTAGCTTCATCCTCTCTGCCATTCCTTCTTCAGCTTGTCTCTGAAGCCATTCATCAGTCAGTATGAGTTTCTACCAGCGTACCTCCTATTCCAGCGGCCCTGTAGGCTTCACTGGAGGCTCTGTGGTCAGCCAGCGCCGTGTGGGCTCACTGTCCTCAGCACCTAAAGCCTTCAGTGTCTACGGAGGTGGCTCAGGCAGCACCCGAATCTCCTCAGGATTCTCAAGGACTGTGTCTTCTGGCTTTGGTGGTGGAGATGGTGGCTTCAGCCTGGCTTCTGCCCTGGACAGTGAGAGTGTTCACATGAATGAGAAGGCCACCATGCAGAACCTGAATGATCGTCTGGCCTCCTACCTGGACAAAGTCCGCTCCCTGGAAGCTGCCAATGCAAAACTGGAGCAGAAGATCCGTGAGTACTATGAGAAGAAAGGACCAATTGCTGAGAGAGATTACAGTGCATACTGGGCCACCATCAACGACCTGAAGGATAAGGTAATGTTGGAAGTTTGTGTGGTAAATTTAACTTTGGAAATTATGGCTTGCAGAATTATTGTTGTGTACTTAAATGTGAAATGTTTGAAATGATTTTTATAAGGACAGCTTTATAAGGTCTACTCAGTCAATAATGTCCAATAATAATTGCCCTTGTTTCAGATCAAGAATGCCACTATCGGCAACGCCAACATCCTCCTGCAGATTGACAATTCAAAACTGGCTGCAGATGACTTCAAAACAAAGTAGGTGTACCTAAGTTATGAAAAACATATATACATAATGTACCATGAACCTAAAAAGGTAGATGATAGAATGACTTTATTTTATTATATAGTGTGATAAGAAAAACCAACTTGGTATTGACCCTCTTTCTCCACTGATAAGATATGAGCATGAGTTGATAATGCGACAGTCCGTGGAGGCTGACATTGCCAACTTGCGACGCCTGCTGGACCAGACCACCTTGACTAAGGCTGACCTGGAGATGCAGATCGAAGGTCTGCAGGACGAGTTGGCCTACCTGAAGAAGAACCATCAGGAGGTTAGTAAAGTTATCACCACTGTGACTTACCACATTTGCACGAAACTACACCACATTAACTTATCCAAAGGAATTGGAAAATTATGGAATGTATGAAACTAGCAAGGTGACGTCATTTTTAGTGCATTTAAAATATTCAACTTGGAAAGCACAGTGATTCTGCTTGGAATGAATGCTCTTGTAGAAAAAGCCAAGTGCAGTCTTATGCCAAGAATCTGTTTGCTGAAAAAGATGCCATTCTTAAACATCTCCATTTTTGGTTGCAACCGCCTTCACATTTTCTCTCAGGACTTTTGCAAAAGAAAATAGCAGAATTAACCCCAAAGTATTTATAACTTCATCTTTGTAGGAACTGGCAGCTCTGAGATCTCAGCTGTCTGGAAATGTGAACGTGGAGGTAGACGCTCCTCCTCAGCAGGACCTGAACAAGGTTTTGGAGGAGATCCGCTCTCAGTACGAGGCCATCACAGACAAACACCGCAGAGACCAAGAGGCTTGGTTCAATGACAAGGTGAGTAGGTGTTTTATTATTAATGGCATATAATCATTATTACTGTTGTTATGATTGGTTGAGATGTACCTTTCTAATATATTTGTATACTCTCTTTAAGTCGGCAGCACTAAGCAAGGAGGTTGCCGTCAGCACAGAGACCATTCAGACCTCCAAGACAGAGATCACAGACTTGAGGCGAACCCTGCAGGGCTTGGAAATTGAACTACAATCACAACTAAGCATGGTGAGACTCATTAAAGATAAAAGAGTGGAACCAATTGAAAGAGGCAGAAATAGGGAGAGATTAAGGGGAGGATGTGTTATAGAATTCATGGAAATAGTTACAAAAAGTTACATAAGAGGTCAAATGAGGATAAAAAGGAGGGTAAGAGGGGAGGCTGTAGAAATGGATGGGAGGAGGCTGACTAGAACCAGGCATATTGGTGGGGAAGGCTGCCAAGGGTAACTTGTGTCCATATCCCAAAGAAACAGAATGATCCAGGGAGTAAGGAATGTGGAGACATTTTGAGGTAAAAGCAGACAAAACTGCTAAAGGTTTCTGGCGCTTGGGTGTGGACTTGCAGCACCTTGGTGTAAGTGTCACCATAGAGAATCCTGCCAAATATTTCAAAATGGAACTTTGGAAATAGTCTGTCATATGTGTGTTGATTTTGACTTCTGAAAGTTAGAGGTTATTTCAAAACCTTGCTTAAATTATGAGCAATCCTTTTGGTATGAGGATGGCAGAGTTCATAAAAATGGAAAGTGCACTTTCTGTGCATAAACATCCAGGATTTCTGTGCACTGTCAAAGAACCATAAACACTGTTAAACAGTGTACTTTCACTTAACGTTTTTCCACGATCTCTCTGTCATACAGAAAGCAGCCCTCGAGAACACGCTTGCCGAGACAGAAGCTCGCTACAGTGCTATGCTAGCAGGCTTCCAGAACCAGATTAACATGCTAGAGTCAGAGTTGGCACAGGTACGTGCCAGCATCGAGCAGCAGGGCCGCGACTACACCATGTTGCTGGATATCAAGAGCCGTCTAGAGCAGGAGATCGCCACCTACAGAAGCCTCCTGGAGAAGGAGGAGTCCAGGTATGGTCACATGCCTACATGTACACACATCTTCAAGCATAAAAAATATGACTGGTCATTATAACATACAGTGTATCTGATCCTTGAGTAGTGTGTTATGAAGTTAACTAAAGTATCTTTTTTTTTTTTATCTTGTATCCTTAGGACTCCCGGCACAGGTAATGATCACTTCCCTTTTTTGTAGATATATTATTTGAATTCTCAAGGTTATTCAAATAATCAGAACAAATTATAAACAGAAATGTGTATTCTTTTTCAGGTGGATCCAGCACGATCACTACCACCACCACCGTGCGCACAGTCAGCTAAGCAGAGCACTGCATTCTGAGAAACACACACACACACTAAAACATTGTTTCAGTGGGTCATTGCTTATGGTATGACAGTTAACAATTGTCAGTCATAGTCGTAAAACCCAGGAAATAACTGTTTGAATTTGATAAAGATTAAATCCACTTCCTTGTTGTGTGTGAGCAAAACCTGTCTCTGGAAATAAAGCTGCTGGCAAATTTACTATTGTTCTGGTCTGACTCTTTTAGATTGCACTCATTTGATCATGGTACATAGACATAAACACACACAATATAAAATGATACAGGACAGCACCCTCAGTCTGAAAGCTGTGCCCAACAAAAGTTGTGTATCGTTGCGATATTATTAATGAAATCTTCAAAGAACAACTAAAACTCTCTGATTTTGATGATCCAGACAGCAGATGAAAATAAACTTGGAATGTAGAGTCTGTGTGTTAATCAACAAATCCGCTCACATATACCAAGTTGGTGGATGGCACAGCCTTGTCCACTTTGCCACCATTACAACACATTTGAGTTGGCAATTAAGACACACTCCTACAGCTCCCTCTCCAAAGCCCCCTTTTCAAAGCTGAGAGACTGTTGCCAGGAAACCAGGTCATCACAAAAACACTGAGTGGAAAAGCAAAGTTTAGCCTTTAAAAGAAGTCTGGAGTTTGTTCACCCTCCCTTTATCAGCAGTGCTCTTTGCCCTTGCGCTTAAGTGAAATGGAAAAAAGAAGCAATGAACCTCAAAGTGCCTGGCAATGTGTACAGCAGTGAGACGGAGAAAGAAAAAGAAAACTTGTACACACCATGTACTTATTTTAGTATTATCTGTATTTTTGTTTTCAGAACCAAACTTTCATTTTCTTGAGCGCATTTTTATAGTGTTAAATCTCTCTTCTTTATTATTGAATACAAAATTCAGAGGATTATAATTCATACATGCAAAGAGCACTACCAGTAGAACACGTCCCTAATTATATTGAATTAAATTCTGATTTCCTGGATAGAGATTACATTTATTGTCACTGAAATAAATGTCTAAATGCATAATTATTGTATTTATCTACCAGGATCTATGCGAGCAATAATAATTCTATATTGAGTCTATTTTGTTCCAAGATTAAGAAACCTTGGAGACTTTTCTGTTAACAAGGCTACACCAACGTCCCCGTGCTTGTGTGAAGGCTAGACAAGGTGTGGCTGCACTGTTTACTCAAGGACAGGAACTCGCATTCAAAGTACAGTGTGTTTTCACAGTTAGAAGCCATTTCATCTGTTCCACGCCATAACAATAAATCCATAAATCAACAGCAACTGTCAAACCTAGTCTTAAATGAGGGCATATATCCAAGCTTGCAACATTGCCAAGAAGGGTGTGCATATTTGTATTGTCACCTCTAAAGGATGAAAGCTATAAGATTTTGGAACTATTGTCAAATTCTTAGCAGCATTTTTCAATACTTTAAGTCACTGTATGTCTGCTCTATGATTAACAAAAAACTCAATTAAACATCATTAATATTTATTTGTCTTTGCTCAGGCATGGCATGTGGGAATTATAGTGTTCTGCTTTAAAAAGCTGGATGCAAGTGTTGTCAGAACTGCTGGATAACACATCAACAGATGGATCTACTGTGACCCTGAGCAGAATAAAGCAGCTGCTGAACATGAATCAGTGAAGAAAAACGCTGTTGACTGGCTTAATTTTCAAAATGTCAAATTTTCTTGAAGCAGAAAGCGTGTCTTTCATGAGAAAATAAGCTGAATTTTAGCGCCATCTGCAATTCAGATGATACAGCTCCCCTGCTCCTGTTTTGGTGCAACTGTAAGTAAGTTTGAAGTTCAGTATACAGTCGGTTGTATGAAACTTCATAGGGTTTCACAACTGAAAATCCACTGATGTAGGCAGGCTGTCTTAAATCAGTATTAGATGTGACCACCACTATAGACAGTTTATTTGTAAAGCTTAGTGTTATCTGAACGTTCAGCCAGCTACTCTTTCTAGTCTACAGAAAAGGGGCCAATTTACAGCTTACTTTTGAGAGATTAATTGTTCATCATTCTTTGTGTTAGAGGAAGTGTAGTGTAATCCATGTGTTCATGGTTGTTGGGATGTGTAAATAATTTTAAGATAAAATAATGAACTACTTAGTAGAAATAAAGGGCATCTGCAGCCTATTTAGTGCAGTATGTATTCAGTGAAGAACAGTTTTGCATTCAGCCAAATAGCACATAGTCAGAACAATTGAGTGAACATACACTAGAGATATTCACAGCATATTGTCTAAGGTCATCAAAGTTTAAAAAGAATTGTATGGTTAATACATTTCAACAATAAAAATGTGTGTGGCTGGATTGTCCAATTGGCTGGATGTGTAAACAGGCTGGAAGCTAGCCACAGGCCAGAGTTTGGCCATTGAAGCAATGAAACATTAATGATTTAGTGATTTATTTATTTCAACTACTATTTATTTACTATGACTATGTAGATAGTCCTAACTATATAGCTACTCCATTCTATTGGCTTTGTACTTGTTTTCTTCACAATGACAGTACAGTTGAATCTAATCTAATCTAATTTAATCTAATCTAATAAAACATCAGGTAAAGTCAAATAACAAAACAAACAGAAAGAATTCAGTGAACCACATGTCTTCTTTCCCTTAGCCAATATTAGCCTACCTTCAGATGTGGTCAGTAATTACTAGCTTTATTGCTCACTAAATAATAATAATAGCCTGAAAATATATTCCCTTAGGTACAGTATCAAATATTTTATAATCTATAAACATACGTATCAGTATAATACCAATGTGTGAAAAGCTGCTTGTGGTTGGTTGAAGAAGTGCTGTAAGTGCTGTTCAAACAGCGCCTCCTGCTGGCCGTGACTTTCTCTTTAGGTACATAAAGCTGTAATTTCAACCTTTCTCCAGTGTAGAGCTGCTAGTCCTTTCAACACTGCCATAAGACACATAAAAAGGGTAAAAGATGGTTTGGGGTCATATTTCATAGTTCAAATGAGAGACTATAAAGGACAATTAACAGCAGATGAGCCATTAGCTGAATCCCAAATGGCTCCCTATCACTTATATAAGTCTACTAGTTAGTGTATGAAAAAAGGCTACTAGAGAGTATTTAATGCAATAATAATAATAATAGTCTTAGAATATTTTCAGCTGTTTACTGTGAATATATTCTAAGATTATTATTATTATTGGATTAAATACTCTGTATTTATTAATTAATTCACTAGTCCTTACTGTAAAAGCTGCAATTACAGACCTCGAGATTAAAACAATATTAAATGAATCAGTATTCACTCACAGAGCACTTTATTAGGAACACCTGTACACCTACTCATTCATGCAATTAGCTAATCAGCCAATCGTGTGGCAGCAGAGCAATCCATAAAATCATGCAGATACGGGCCAGCAGCTTCGGGTAATGTTCACATCAACCATCAGAGTGGAGAAAAAATTGTGATCTCAGTGATTTTGACTGTGGCATGATTGTTGGTGCCAGACGGGCTGGTTTGAGTATTTCTATAACTGCTGTTTTTCACACACAGCAGTCTCTAGAGTTTACACAGAATGGTGCAATAAAGAAAAAAACATCCTGTGAGCTGCACGTCTGTGGATGGAAACACCTTGTTGATGAGAGAGGTGAACAGAGAATGGCCAGACTGGTTCGAGCCGACAGAAAGGCTGCAATAACTCTGATAACCACTTTGTACAATTGTGGTGAGCAGAAAAGCATCTCAGAATGTACAACATGTCGAACCTTGAGGCAGATGGGCTACAACAGCAGAAGACGTCGGGTTCCACTTGTGTCAGCCAAGAACAGGAAGCTGAGGCTGCAGTGGGCACAGACTCACCAAAACTGGACTGTTGAAGACTGGAAAAACGTAACCTGGTCTGATGAATCTTGATTTCTGCTGAGGCACACAGATGGTAGGGTCAGAATTTGGCACCAAAATCATAAATACCTGGACCCAGCCTGCCTTGTGTCAACAGTCCAGGCTGGCACCTGATCATTACCTGAAGCTGCTGGCCCATATCTGCATGATTTTGTGCATTGCTCTGCTGCCACATGATTAGCTGCTCAGTGGTTGTCTTGACACACTTTGGGCCCGTTAATACCAATCAATCATCGCCTGAATGCCACAGCCTATTTGAGTTTTGCTGCTGACTGTGTGCATCACTTCATTGTCACAATTTCCCCATCTTCTAATGGCTGCTTCCAGCATGATAATGCACCATGTCACAAATCCAAAGTCGTCTCAAATTGGTTTCATGATCATGACAATGAGTTCAGTG
>CM040985.1:21181078-21272060 GCA_022985145.1 Pangasius djambal
AGTCCACTGCAGCCCAGAACCCCTGAGCTCAAACGATCCGCCAGCCTCAGCCTCCCGGTAGCTTGGATTACAGGCGCGCGCCACCGCGCCCGGCGAGAGCAGTGCAGCGCGGAGCAGCATTTAAACACTAACCCGCTCTGAGCCGCAGCCCCCTCTAGCGGCCAAACCAGGACTTACACCCACATCACCTCTCCTTCTCTGTAGTATTTTTCGTGTTTACCTCAGGTCGAAGATTGTAATCAGCGATATGAACCTTTATTACACGCCTTAGACGTGTTTGAAGAGCAATAATACACCATAATAATAAAGCTGGTTGATGCAGGTGAGCACTGTGAGGAGGAGTACACCTGGCGCGCCGGCAGGTGGCGGTAAAGAGCCTTGGGTTTGCTGAAGGCATGAAGAAGAGAGCGAACTTCAGTAGCAGGTTACTTTTGACAATGCACTGGTAAGATATGATTATTAAACAATCAAGTTGTGAAACAGGACATTCATTATTAATAGGTAGTTGTGCTTGTGAAAGTGACATTATCTCTGTATGGATATCCAGCTTGTCAGAATAGACTTCCTGCCAGCCAGCTAGCTAACTTAGCTTCGCCGTGGCTGGACCTCGCGTTCAGTGTTCTAGTGGAGAGGAAGATTTAAAAATAATTAATTACACTTTTAGCTAAGTTCAGCATGCTGTGGAGGATTATCTGCAACACAGCGAAAGGTTTCCTGTAATTTTTCAAAGCTGTATACTACAAATATGTGGCATAGCTACAAGCAATGTTATATGTGATGTTGGTCAGTGCATTTAGCTGCTTCTTCAAGTCTCAGAGTGGGTGGAAATCATAACTAATCCCTTATTATCAAAGCTATTCTATTTATTATTGAGTTCTTATAAGTCTATCAGAGCTGTCTTTTGAATGTAATGGGTTTAATCCAAATCTCACTAACACCAACACCAACACTAACTACACAAGCAGACCTGTAAGTAATGTGAACTTGGGCTTAATGCTGAAATAAAAAGCTCTGTGGTTTCAATATTGAGCCAAAATATTACAGTACACACTTACATGATATTAGGATAATATTTGAATAGTTGGATTATGTTCACAGGGAGTCTGTGAAATGTATTTCACAGTTAAAGGGGTCCCTGGCTGCAAAAAGTGTAAGAACTCCTAGGTCTAATGATCTTGCTTGTAGAGGAGAAAAGAAAAAAGAAAAAAACTAACAGGGGTTACAGAAAGTACATGTTTGTGACAAACTTATTGGATCGTCATGTCGTAAATTCATGTCAGGTTTTTAAAAAAAATGCAGGAGACTTCATCGGCCAGGTCGTTGTTGAAAGTCTAACAGAATCAGTAGTGAAATATTTACTCAGAAAACACCAAATTATCCCTAAATATTTCAAGAGAAAACAACCATCACCTTGAAACAATACAGTTTCTGAATTAATTCTGCATTGTTAGCGCTCCGTATCAAAAAAAAAAAAAGAAAGCAGTATGTTCGTTTCTTTTGTGTCTCTGATCGTTTTTACAACACCTACTGTTTTATGTCTTACACTTCCTAATCATTACTGCAACAGAGTGACAGCGATACTGTATACACTCACTCGTCACTTCATTAGGAGCACCTTTACTGCCCTTTCAATCAGCCAATGCCAATCATGTGGCAGCAACATAAATCATAGTGCAAACTAAATGAAGTTCTTCCTTAGATTTTTATTTCATTATATACTTTAATTTCTTGTAAGGACAAGGACTTTAGTGTCTGCGGTTGTATCCTTAGAAAACCACTTCACCAGGTATATTTGTGCACAGAAGCTTTTTTTAATTCTCTCTTCTTTACAGGAAGGCTACAGATGTGTTTGGTGGCTGGCAGCAGTGACCATGCTGTGTTTCCGTATTCTGTTCTTGGTGGTACTCCTCACTCAGGTCCAAGAATCCATCCAGGCCTCTGAGGAATTCTCTGTGCCTGATGAATGGATCCTGCTTCATGTTGTTCAAGGCCACATTGGCGCAGGCAACTACAGCTACCTGCGCCTCAACCATGACGGACGCATCATCCTGCACATGGTCAGCCTCAAAGGAGATGCCGACCTCTACGTCTCTGACAAAACGCTGCGACCGGACTTTGACACCTATAAGCTCCAGTCAGTCACCTGCGGCCACGATGTGGTTGTGGTTCCAGGCGAATTTGTTAGACCGGTGGGCATCGGGATCTACGGGCACCCTTCTCACCTGGAGAGCGAGTTTGAGATGAGGGTGTTTTACGATCAGACTGCTTTAACCGAGGACCTGTTTCAAATGGATTCTTATTCTCCAGAGCAGAATCCTGAACAACCCAAATACCCACAGCCGGGCACTGGGGAGGAATTTGAGGAAGAGGAGCCCATTCTGTGGACCATTCTCATCGGGATCCTGAAGATAATACTTGAAATTTTGTTTTGATCATTGATGTGATTAGGATTAGAATCTTAGAAAAGAGCAATGAAATATGTGGCCAAAGTAACACAAGCACTGGAGGAAATTTTTCTTTTGGTAAACAGGTTAAATCTTTTTATCTAGACCTAATCTCTGGGTCTTAACTGTCTTAACAGACCCAAAAAATATAGTCTGTACTCATGATGTCATGTTTTGGTCACACGCAAATGGCAGTTTTACTGTCAATGTAAGTGATTGCTTATCTACAGTTTGTTTGATTGTAATTCATTTTCAGTTGCATTGCTAATGTATTATACACTAATCATTTTGAATCTGCTGAGGTTCTGAGCCCTATGCAATCACCCAAATCAGTTTTTTGAAAAAATAACAACTGTGCCTTTTGTCAGAGTCCTTTCCTCAAGAAATGGAGAGGCATGATATGATGCAACCATAACATTTGTAACATTTTCAAATAAAGTCAGTCACTTGGGCAAACTGCAATATCTCTTCATAAGTCAAGGTCCCTTTTTTGTAACCACCGTATTGTAGTAAAAACCTTATAGGAGTTTCAGAAATTACTAGTTTTCCAGGCCATCTAGGTGAGTATATTTAGCTCCAGCAGTAGTTGCCATTGGTTATACGTAGATAAATTAGTTGTAAAGGTATTCAATTATTATGTTTTTTTTTTCTTTGTGTTACAACAGCTTGAATATGTGAATCCCATTCAAATGTGTTCTACTAAGTGAGGATATACACTGATCAGCCATAATATTAAAACCACCTGCCTGATATTGTGTAATATTGCGCCATGGTCTAGTTCTGATGCTCATTTGCCCATTGTAGGTGCTTTTGGCAATGCACTGTGTGTTCTGACACCTTTCTATCATAGCCAGCATTAACCTTTTCAGCAGTCTGTGCTACAGTAACACTTCTGTGGGATCGGACCGGACGGTGTAGCCTTTGCTCCCCATGCGCGTCAGTGAGCCTTGGGCGCCCATGACCCTGTTGCCGGTTCACCGGTTGTCCTTCCTTGGTCCACAATTGGTAAGAACTACCCACTGCCTACTGGGAACACCCCAAAAGACCTGCCGTTTTGGAGATGCTCTGACCCAGTTGTCTAGCCATCACAGTTTGGCCCTTGTCAAAGTCACTCAGATCCTTATGCATACCCATTTGTTCTGCTTCCAAAACATCAACTTCGAGAACTGGCTGTTCACTTGCTGCCTAATAATCCCACCCCTTGGTGCCAGTGTAACAAGATAATCAATGTTATTCACTTCACCTGTCAGTGGTTTTGATGTTATGCTGATCGGTGTATTTAAACTTTGACTTCAAATAAGACCATATATCCATGGTTCTCAAATTGGGGAACCATGGCGACAGGGTCATGGGCGCCCAAGGCTCACTGACGCGCGTGGGGAGCAAAGGCTAGCCCGTCTGGTCTGATCCCACAGAAGTGTTACTGTAGCACCGATTGCTGAAAAGGTTCATGCTGGCTATGATAGAAAGGGCTCTGTAATGTACAATATGTGGACACCTGACCATCACACCCATATGTGCCTATTCCAAAATCACATTGATCCTCCTGTTCCTGTTATAATAAGCTCCACTCTTCTGGGAAGGTTTTCCACTAGATTTTAGAGCGTGGCTGTGGGGATTTGTGTTCATTTAGACACAAGAGAATTAGTGAGGTCAGGCACTGATGTTGGTGAGGAGGTCTGGGGTTCAGTCTGTGTTTCAGTCTGTGTTTCAGTTCATCCTAAAGGTTGTTCAGTGGGGTTGAGGTCAGGGCTCTGTGCAGGACACTCGAGTTCTTCCCCTCCAACCTTCACACACCATGTCTTCATGGAGCTCGCTTTGTGCACAGGGGCATCGTCATGCTGGAACAGGTTTGGGGCTCTTAGCTCCAGTTAAGGGAACTCTTAAAGCTGCAGCATTCCATACAATTCCATACAATTATGTGCTTCCAACTATTGTGGAAATTGCTGGATAGTGTATATATTTACCCTTTTTATTGCGTGACAGTGATGGACATTACTATCAACTAGTATCAAACTTGTGATGACCGTTTTTTAGTTATGGTTGTAAGCCTAATTGACAATAACTAAAAGGAAGTAGAAATAATGTTAATAACTGTAAACTAACTAGAATTTTATTACAACCAGGAAGTGCTGTTAATACATCCTGATCAGCAAAATGCACCAATAATCTAATAAGAATCAGGGAATATGCAATATTTTTTTTTTTTTTATTAAATCTGTTGTAGTCATAAGGGTTTCTTGGAAATTAATTTACCCTAGCAGGGTATCATTTTTAATTAAATGAAAACCAAGAATATTACAACAATATGGAATTGAGGCTACAATCTACTCAATCAGCCTTATAACAGGAGCTTAGACACAACATAATATTAACCGGGGAATTTAAGAAAGTAAAAAAAAGACCTGACAAAGCTCAACAAGAAACATAGCAACTTTGTAAACACTACTGCAGCCACATCAATGATGATAAATTTATCACAGGGGTATTAAGACTATTTTTATAACAAATTATATTTATCAGATAATGTCAACAAAAACCCAGATTTAGATATTGTAACATATATTTCTTAAAAGCTGCGAAAAGTTTAAGAACCCTTGCCCATTGGAGATACGTATAATTCAGGCGCCCAAAACCGCATAACTACGTCATATGTTGGCGACGGCACACACGCAACACGACCTTCTAACAGAAGGTTTGACAGTACAATGTGTTGTTGATTAGTGCTTGTGTGGTCGTGGTTATTTTGTCAGAATCATGTTTCGCGCTACTTTCACAATATGTACAAGGGGCATCGCTACACGAGTAAGTAAGCAGAAATGCGTCCACGAACACCGTGTAGTGCTAATTATGCTAACATTAGCAAGCTAGCGCAAAACATTGTAGCGGAATGACTGCTCTTTTAGTGCATTTGTATTTGTGTTGAATAGTCGATGCTGTTATTAGCTTCAGAAACACTGTACTGACTTCACAGCTGACGGAGTTTTCTAATTGTTTTGTTTTCACAAACTAGCTGATCTCCTCTATCTCTGGAGAAAGCACTCTTCCGTCAAATTTGCGTCTTCCAGCAAATCTAATAGGGGCTCCGAGACAAAGTAAGCTGCTCAGACATTACACCCATCACGTAACGTGTCATTTTAGTAACTACCTTTTGCAACTGACGTTATTTTTAGTGTATATAGCTTTGGTTTGGCTTACCACTACTTTCAAAATGTCAAAAATGCCACAAATGTCAACATGTCTTACCCATGGTACATGTCAGATGTCTACTGGTTTAACCCCGACATTAGTTGAAACGAGGGGTGTAACGGTTTGATTTTCACTGTATGAGAACCTAGTCTATAAAATATATCTACGGTTATTACGGTATTACATGACCATTAAAAAAACCCACACATCCCAGTGGTGAGAATTAAAGGACAAATTTATAATGAAATCTTTGTACAAAAGTCTCTTTGCACATAATTGTGTGTGTGTGTGTGTGTGTGTGTGTGTGTGTTATATAAAACCAAAACAAAAGGAAACCAAAAGATTGAACCCCCAAATTGTTGTTCTTTCTTAGAAAGATATTTTTGAGAATGACTGTACTATAAAGTCTCTTACACTGGGATTTACTCGTAAATCATTTGTATGTAAAAGAAATTGTGTAAATTCATGAAAATCTTGTAATTTTATGGAAACGGTTGTATCATAGTCGTCCTCCTGAGTGTGTGTAAATTTACACATAAGAGAACTCACTAATGTAATCCGTGGCTGATCGTATCATTTGCATGGATAGGTGCACTTTCATACACGGACTACGCTGTCAAGTTAAAATTGCTTATGTATTTCAATTTACACACACAAATTTAATGTAAGCATAGTGAAATCCAGTTTTATATTAATTGCATTAATTAAATTTAATTTAAAAATTAAAGAAAGCAAGTCAAGATAAATTCATAAATTAACACTTAAGAACAGTCACTGACTTAAGAAGAACGCTGCTGTATAAAAGAAGGACTGACTGTAATGGCTCAGTGTATAAGCCACGGCATCTTCTTTTAATGCTGTGCGACACTTTATTTGGGCCAGAACTAAGTGACCGATGTGGTATGTCTCAAGCAGCAGTGTGCCGTTTACTCCCTCCTGCTTTTCCAGCATGGCATCAGGGACGGCACATAAAACATGTCTGGCAGTTTCCCAGTGTGATGTACTTGGTGTCCATGATCACCTGGGTTCAGTAGATATATATTTGTTTTCATGTCAAACTATTTTCTTTTCATCTCACATAATTCGCATAATTCACAGTTACTCATTCCAAAGGTAGAAACATGCTAGGACCGGCAGCAGACGTAGCAATGTGTACAACAGTAGCAGATTACACGGCCAACGGTTTTTCAGTGCAGTCTGCGTCCTCTGTGCTCAGAAACGAGGTCAGTGTAGGAGAAGACAGAGGTTGCAAAATTTTTGGGAAGTCTCAGTCAGCCACAAAAGGACAAGCGCCGCTGGAGTAACTCGATTGGGTTGAAAACATTAACGGGTATACAGTGGTACACGGAAGTGCATTTTAATAAGTATTTTGGAAAAGGTCAGTGGTGAGGTAAACGTCCAGTCATACACCGTGTCACTGTAAGAGCCCTAGCTGATACCACCTGAAACACTGGCAAGTTTATCCTTGTAGATTAAGTTACATCACTACAGTTGATTATGCTCTGGGCTCATGTTTTTAGAGAAGTGTTTCTGAGCTGTTATGGTTTTGGTAACTTTTTCACTGTAGTTCACTCTTTAAACTCTTCTTGTTGATGACTGTTGGACTTTGTCCATGTTGCCTGTATGCTATAACTTATGTACACATTTTTAGAGGCAGCCCTCCCCACCGGTTCTGCGCTTCCAGTCCTGCGCAGATGTGATGCTGATATTCCAGCTCATCTCGCACCCGTTCAGACATGGCTGCACTCCTTAAAAAGTTATGAGAGCGAGCCACTGGGGGTTGTTGAGCTTCACCCTGATGTGTTTTCTGTACCGGTCAGGTAAACCAATGTCTTCATTTACTGCACTGATGTATAAAAATCATACATCAGCTGGAGAACTATTGTTACCAATCATAACAGACACAACCATACAACAGACATGATAATATAATAAAATAACATAAGGAAGATAGAGATTAAGCTTTATTTGTGTTTATCACTCGTTTCTTCTGTTTAATTTCATGAAAAAGGCTCGATATACTCCATGCTGTGGAGGTCTGGCAGAGGAATTTCAAAAGAATTGTAAGTAGCCATAAAACACTCGTTTAGTATTAATCTCTCTAGTGTGATAATGTCTAAAAATGTGGTCAATTAAAAGTGTAGGCTTTCACAGGACAACAAACATGATCATCAAACATGAGCATTCACAAAGATAACTAGCTTATAAAGGGTTATATTCCTGCTTTGGATAGAAGACATGTACAGGGTTTTTACTGTTCATCATTCTGTGAGTATAAACACAGTGTCATTGCTACAGAGGACAAAACTGATTATAATAATTTGTTTATTAAATTATAGAGCCATGCCAAGGCGAAGAGCAGAGCGGAGGTCAGAGGAGGAGGCAGAAAGCCCTGGAAGCAGAAGGGAAGTGGGCGTGCTCGGCACGGAAGTATCCGCTCCCCGATATGGAGAGGAGGTAAGAGTAAACTGGAACAAATATGGCTTCACAGATACAGTATCCTAAATATGTCCTAGTAGCTTAGTAATGTGTTGCATATATAATATTCTCTTATTGTTTAAACTAATCCAAGATTCTGTTTAAAATTTAAAAAAAAGTTTCTTTTTGGTTTTAGGTGGAGTTGCTCATGGTCCAAGAGGACCAACCAGTTATTATTACATGCTGCCTATGAAGGTGCGTGTACAAGGACTGAAAATCGCACTGACTGCCAAACTTGCACAGGTACGTGAAGACAGTCTAATGATTACGTTAAATAGCATTTCCATGATCACGAGCAGTTTTCTCCAAAAACATTAAACACTGAAATATCACACAAATTGTGTAATGTACACAAGTGCGCGCACACAGTTTGTTTTAAAAGTTATGGAACTTTTTTTTTTTTCCTCCCCTAAAACTAGAAGAATAAAAAAAAATATATAATTCATTTTTGTATAATTATTTTATACAACACCAAAAACACTACACACTTTTATATGACTCGCACAAATCATCAGTGATGCTGATGCTCTGAATATGGCATCTCACAGATGGTTTTTTTTTTTTTGTGGAAAATATATGACTTCAGATGAAAGCAGACATGGCAGACGATAGCTTAATTCTGGTTTCTGGTTATGGGTTTTTCACGCCGAGATTACGTTTTCACACAAAACAGTTGGAGTTCCCCTACACGCAAATGTGTCACAAATATCAGACTCAAAATATAGCATGTTTAATATTTACGATTGAAATTTAGGACTGCCATGAATGCACTGTCAGAGGGGTTTAGATTAGATTTTACACTTTTGATAGCACAGGATGACTACAAGATGACCTAGGTCTCAGCATTGGCCAGATTGGTCCAGGCAATCAAATACAACATAAATGTGCTATGCAGTTGTTGTTATTATTGTCATTATTCTCCTAGGATTATCTTCATGTTATTGACTCATTGGAGATTCCCACTCCAGACCCACACTATCTCGAGGAACTGGTCAAACACAGGCAGTGGGGGGATTCGGTCCTGATTGTGGATGTGTGCGTATATCCCACATCATGCATTTACAACCCTATTTATTTAAGCAACATTCTGTGGATCATTTCTTTTTCATACTGAACTTTTCTCAGTCAATTCCCTTTCACCAAAACCCGTATTTTTTTTTTAAACCTTATTCAGAGGGGAGGAGTTCTCTCCCAACATTCTACAGGCCACGGCAAACTTGAAGACTGTAAATATCATTCCAGCTATAGGTAAGTTAATATACAGTCTTCCAAGGTGATAATGCTTCCTGTTGTATTCTTTCTGCAAACATTTACAAGTCAAGGCTAGCTGATCTCATATCATTTGACCATTAACTGTCTTTTCCCTCAAATGTGCACTTTTACAGGCCTGAATGTTCACAGCATGCTGAAACACGAAAGTCTGGTCCTCACGCTGGAGGCTGTGAAGTTCCTAGAAAAGAAGTTGCTGTGGCACGACTGTCGCTTCACAGCGCTCTACCCTTTCAAACTGCCCTATAGTGACATGCCTTAAACATCAATGTATTAAAAAAACATTTATTTCATAAACACTGATCTATATGCCATTCATTTCAATCATACAACTCACAGGACAGGGAAAACATGCATTAATAAATAAAAACCTTAAAAAGTAAGGTGGCAGGGATGTTAGTCATTTGCTGAAGTTACATTACATATAGGTTACTTTTGCAGGAATGATCCCATTTGCCAAGTCATGTCGGATTTCCCATCGTAAAGCAGAACGCTTCTTCTCTGTAGGCACCACATATGCGTTCGGGACGTATGTTCTCTGAGGCTTTGGCTGTAAATAATTACACACAAAAAGTCATGTTTATAAAACCACGTTCTGCAAGTGATTTAAAAAAAAAAAGAGCAATTCTTTTGATACAACAATGAATCATCTGGATGTGACTTACAGGTGGAGGCTGGTATGCAAGTTGCTCCTGAAGATTTAAAAAAAAAAACAAAAAAAAAAAACACGAGTGTGTTAGTCACATGATACTACTTTTATTTTTATATATACTGCAAATACACTGCTATATAAAGATGTGTTTATATTACATGGTGGTTTTGAATATGTAAAAAAAAAAAAAAAAGGAAGTAATGGTACCTTGATGGCCCAGTGTAGCTCTTTCCTGCGCTTCTCTCCAGGGGGCTTAAACATCTCCCAATCCTGCTTATACTGGAAATACCTGAGTGGGAGGAAAAGGAAAATAATTAAAAAAAAAAAAAACATATGACCAATATATGGTCAAAACACTTACATACATGAGAATATTGATGCTGTTAGTCAAAAATCTTACTTTGCAACAGGATCCGTTTTTTTCACGTTTCTTGTGTGTGGGTGATCCATAACTGGACGAATAACTAAGAGACAGTTGTTAATAATTATATAAGGCTAAAACGGAAAACAAATGTTTACCTTGTAATGTGCTTTAAGTATTCAACAAAACACTACAGGAATATATTTATTAGTACTACTAAATCAGGAGGTTTTACTGAGGAAGACAATATTACAACTGTGTAGAAATAAAAGGTCTATGTCCAATTTATGTAGAACATAATATTCAGAAAGTATTTTTGCACATGGCTCCAGTTACTGTTTACTTAACAGATTTTCAGCTTAAAATTACTATTGGGACAATTTAAAATCAGAGAACTGATTATGGACTCAAACCTATTGGAGACGATTCAAGAGTAAGAGCACAGAGTATTTTAAAATCTTACAGGATTTGGGACGAGGTCTGATGTCGTTCTCACTGCGCGATCTCGTCTAATAAAGACAGGAAGAGCATTTTTCATCACCGAACACGTAATAAAACTGGCAGAAATTGCACCAAAAGCATAGCATGTCTGCATCATCAGTACAGAGCAGTGTTCGGCACAGTCAGCCCTGATGTTCCACCTGCACAGGTTATTTTGATGGTGGGCGACTGTACTGACCATGCCTTTGATGTAGGCCTGAAAAGCACTGGGCAGTTCCTCTGTTGCAGAGCTGTGTCTGTCGCTGTAGCTGCTCGTCTCCTCACTCTCAGAGTACAATTCATGTCGCCCGTGAGGAGCAGACACACGTAGTTGCTGTAAGCGGTCTTCCAGCTCACTTACTGGCTCTAAAAAAAAAAAAAAAAAAAAAAAAAAAAAAAAAAAAAAAAAAAAAAAAAAAAAAAAAAAAAAAAAAAAAAAAAAAAAAAAACACACACAGGAGAAGTTCAGAAAAGTTACCCACGTCTAAAAAGATGTGACTTTACTTGCTTTGTCTTCCTGAAATCTTGCCTCGCATGTCCGTCTTCAGTCCTATGATCTTTTATTGTTGTCGTATATTCATTAAGTCTTATATTAAATGTATCATTGTTGCACATACGGAATGTTTCAATGTCTTCCCAGTCTTCACTACAAAATGCCACATTTCGGTTGTTTGTTCTTGTGACCTGGAGATGAAGGCTACTGGTGGCTTTCTCTTCACTAGCTGGAAGATTAACACTTTCTGCAGAAAGAGAACGTGTTTGGCAATCCTCAGGGCATACAGTAAGAGACCTCAGTCTGTCCTCACCATTTGTGCCAGGAACACGGTCAGTGTAATTGTACACAGTGCTATCACTGGCAATAAAAGAATCAAAAGGGGTCCAATCACCTCTATTTAGTGACGGGGAAGGAATTTGTTGCTCAGCCACGTCTGAAGAAAGATGGTCTCGATACCAGGACAGATTGGGGTCATCTTGAGTGTAAAGAGCATTGGGGTATTCAGTGTCTAACGCCAGGCCATACAGACTGCAGTCATCTGTAACATCCACAGGGGAGTCTGATTTATAGGTTCCATAGCCAGAAGTTAAAACGCTCGCTGTAAGGCTGCACACACTACCATGGTAATCCTCAGCATTTACTCCAGTTTCATGTGGATCAGCACTACACTTCCAAATTTGCTCAGCAGAGCCATTGCTTTCTCTGTGCTTGGTATATACTTGGTCAGCCCACTCTGCTTCATCAGTGCTATCAACATTTACCAATATGGCACTCTTATTGTTTGAATTTGAAAGTTCTTCAGCCATAAAAGAAATTCTCTCTTCTGGATATTGCTTCTGCGTATATGTCTGTCCTCCTTCTGTGCATGTCTGTACATCATTCATCACCGGTTCCCTCATGTCATCTTGGTTCACAAAACAAGTTTTCCATTCTTCATCTCTCACTAATTTTTCTCCTTCTGGTTCATCACCCTTCATTACACCCTGGCTAAACTCGCTGGCAAAATATTCTATTTCCTCTTCACTCTCCAGATCTTCGCTTTCAGACTCCTCCTCTGAACTCCTGTTCATATTCTTGTCATTAACAAAACACTTGCTTTGTTCTTCCTCATTGTTTTCTTCCACCTCTTCATCTGTATCACTTTCTTCCTCTTTACTTCGACCTTCTTCATTTCCAGGCTTCCCAAATTCAGCACACAAGTTCTCAGTCATTAGGTGTTCAATGTCTGACATTTCCTCTCCAGCACACCCTTCCATGATATGATCTTCACTCTCCTCATCTTCAGTTCCCGATTTACAACTTTTTCTCTTCTCTTTGCCTTCATCATTTTCTTTTCCTGGGGTTTTCACACTGCTGTCATCATGCTGACTCACCTGTTCATCTCTTAGCTTTCCTGAGTCCTCATCCTTACTTTGCTCCTTAACATAATACTGCTTATCTTCTTTGTTTTTGCAGTCATCACCCTCTTGCAGCTTTTCTCCAGTCTGTTCATCTACACTGTCGTCTTTTACATGCCGTCCCTCTTCTCTGTTAATTTCCTGCTTGTAGATTCCAAGCTCTGTCTCGATGCTGTTATCCTTTACAAAACACTCTCCCTGGTCTTCACTTTCCTGGTCAGTCCAGAAAGAGGAGGACAGAGATTCATTATCCTCTTCATAGGTGTTTTCCAAGTGGCTGTAATAAGCTTTATACATTCTGACGTTTCCTTTCGTACTGCATTCAAAGAAAATATCAGTCCATTCGCTGAGCCTTGGCAGATGGCTGCCAAGGAGGTGGAGTGACTGTAAGAAGATTAGCACTGATAATCAAGATCTTCATCCTGAAGAGATCCTAGATCTACAGCACCACATGGTGGCCGCAAGGCTCCATGACACTCACTGACACACACCGGTCACTGCGAGTAATTCTAAATGCTGCTAAACTTACCAGAGTCCTCACTGTATGTAGACTCATCACACACCTGAGAATGTCCCCTATGCTTCCTGGAGGGAAAAAGAGCTGAATTATTTAGCTGAAAAGTTCTAGACCTAAATCTGAGACACACACACACACACTCACACACACTCCCATCTTTTAATATTCTCTTTCCTACAAGTGGGTGATATGGCATATCACATATCTCATTTTACAATAATTAAAGACATTTCCACGATTACATAACACAGTACATTTATGTAGTGTTACCCATGTCACTTTCAGTAGGTATACATGAATCTGTTCATTATCTCACTATTCTGCTCTCATTAGGTACACACACACACACACACACACACACACACACACACAGTTGAAAGGAAAAGTTTGCATTCCCCATTGTTTTTTTCGAAAGGGGCGGAACATTTGAATTAAATGTACTATGTCCTAAGGTTATGCTGACTTTTGCGCTCAACTGCTTGTGTATAATATACTATGTAAGGTAATTATCTGGTATGTACATCAAAGAATCCTAATGCACGTTGTCTCTTCATTGCCTTTAAAGACAGAAAACATACCTAAGCACTTTTCTCTTGAGAGCTGGTTTTGCATTAGTGTGAAGGTCTCGCTGGGGCCTGTCAGGTTCACTGGCACCCAGGACTGAATGGTAAATATCAGAGGACGCGTCCTCGACCTCAAGCCTGTGAGGAGCTGTAGAGGGTCTGATGCATGCGGGAGCCACTGAGTGCTTTATGTAAGAGTCACCACGCCCCAGGTTCACAGTGTCACAGTTTTCATCATTAAACGTTGAGGTTAGAACCTTGAACATACACATAAAGCATTAGAGATAATAAACATTTCATGTTTGATGTAAAGTCACATTTAAAAACATGTATTGTGGGTATTGTGCAGTGCAATGTGTTCACAAAGACTTTTTGGCGAGTCAGTGGCACAATCAATTTTAAGTGATGTGTATTTTTGCTAACTTGACATTTCTGTGCCAAGCCTTTAGTTATTCTTATAGATTAGGTCTAGATTAAGTCTTGTGCAATATTTATTTTTCCCTGCTGTTAAATCATCCAGAACTTATAGCTATTCAGTTTTATGATGAATTCCCTGGCAGTATCTGATTCCCCCTTCATGGTTTTATGGCATAGGCTTACAGATGCTGCAGATTTTTCAGTTTTTTCTTTTTGTTACTGCTGAGACTTTAGGACTTTATAGCATATTATACGACACGAAAGCTCACAAAGGGGAGTCAGATTCTGCCATGGAGTTGGAATTCAGCACAACTGATATTAGCCATGTCAAACATACACCGATAGATTTTATTTCTCATGAAGGAACACACACAAAAAAAAAAACAAGAGCATGTGTTTGGAAAAGGGGGCGGGGCTTCCAGACAGTGTCAGCTGATATTGAGAGATCAAAATACCTGCATAACTCATTCCAGATTCATACGACAACTGGCTGACCTCCTGTTTTTATTATAGAGATGAAGATTGCTCTTTTGCAAAAGTTCAGTTTCAGGGCACTTGATGATGGTGTTTTGATGGATATTAAAACGTCCTTGTGAACAGAGCTTCAGCAAGCACACATACCTGTCTGTGCTGATCTGCTGCCCTGTTGCCAGAGTAAATGTAGCTGTACTTGGAAGCAGCACTGGGGACCTGGACTAAATAAATAAATAAATAAATAAATAAATAAATAAACAAACAAAAGTTTCAAAGAGGCATCTAATTCACTCCGAGTTGTTTTAGCGATGAGACCACCAACCTTTCTCTTTAGTAAACGCTGGTGGACTCTTGCATGAACTGCTGTGAGATTTTGGCGAGCTCCACTCAGCCGAAGTGCTGCTCTTGGACTTTTCATGATGAATCAGCAAGTCAAGATCTGTAGCCAGGTATATATTAATAATAACTGTTATTAAATAATCTATTAATATGTATACACACCACACAATCTTGCCCTTTGATCATATTAATACAATTACTATTAGGGCACTGAATTGTGCATGTATCCTAAACTCACAAGGATCACAATCACATACACTGTCCCTTCTGTTCTTTAACTGTTGCACAACTCAACATTATTACTTTTTGCTCTAATCCCACTGTAAGACAATCGTCTATGCAGGTAGAATTAAATAACGGGAGCTTTCAGAACATACAAGAATACAGCTTTCTATATGTCAATCTGCCGCCACTCTCTCATCAGGTGGATATACAGTAACAGACAGAAGAGAGATATGGTAGAGAGATATTTTTTCCCCTTGCTCTAATGCCACTTCGCATAAAATCCTTACAGGTGATCATCAAACTTTCGGCTTTGACAATCCACAGATCCACTTGAGAATCACAGCTCGTGTGTGAGTCAGGAAAGGTGACTTTTTACTACCAAAACTCACAGATTCACGTATTATGATGGTTTCAGGGAGAAGTCAAGTTAACATTAAAAGTGCCTTTTAAAAAAACAACAAAACCAACGAACAAAAAAAACTCACCTCGTTTGAAGTCACGCAGTCTTTGTTTCGGTATGTTGGTGTATCCAAGCGCTGCTAACTGCTCTTGGATTTCTTCCTCTGAGAAGTCGAGGCTTTCCATTTCCTATGATGAATTAAAAAATAAACGCAAAGAAACAATCTTTCCGGTTACGTGTGTTGTAGTTTGGTCATAACATTAGAACAATACAGTGCTGTAGATAGTGAGCTAAATTATTGTTTATATCTTTATGCTGGAATACAAATAGGTTCAACAACTAAAATCTGAGATAGCAAGTTAAACTTCCTCAATCAGACCCGTGGTTCTTAAAGTGGAGTCCGTGGAAACCCAGGGATTGTATTATTATTATTATTATTATTATTATTGTTATTGTGGAAATCACCCAGTGTCAATTTACTATACTTCACTTCAACTGAATAGGTTTAATCCAAACCTAAATAACTGCAAAACAAGTAAGCAAAGGAATAGAGTTGAATGTAGAAGCAATTTAAAATAATAATAATAATAATAATAATAATAATAATAATAATAATAATGCTTTCTTTGAGTAGAAAGTGAAGGAATAAAAAGTTCTATGGCTCCAAAGAATAGCCAAAACATTGCTGTGAATATTTAACTAATGAAGTTAATATTTGGGTTGTGTTCATTAAATAAATAAATAAATGAATGAATGAATGAATGAATGAATGAATGATTCACTTTTCTTTATAAAACGTGAAGGAGGTCGTAGTTTTTTTTTTTGTTTTTTTTTTTTTAATAATTAAAGTGTCCCTTTCTGCAAAAGAAGAAATCTTGGGAACCAGACAACAAATCAACACTGACCGAGCTAACCTAACTAGCTACATTTAATCTTATTCTGGAGCTGGCGAGAGTGAAAACAAATAAACTAACTACCTGTCGCTATTTATTTAAAACCCCAAAAAAGAAACGAGGCCAATTTTATTACCTTTCCGTCCAGCAAAATGTTTTCCCCAGCGTCAAGACAACGGAAGGCAGTTACAAGAAGCTTTGAAAATGACGCCCTTCCTTCTAACCACAGCCCAGAAAGTCCTGAGGCGTTTCCAGGGAAACAGCGCCGCCTGCAGGCCTGGAGACGCACCGACCATCTACAGCGGGGGTGGTGTTATTTTAGTATTACTATTTTTTATTTATTTTAAATATATCGTACACCAATTTAAATTGAAAAATTCTTAGAACAAATTTTGTTTTTGCATTCATCTGAGAATGAACACAAGCTGTACTGATACGCTAGAGTCCATCATAATTATTAGTGTGTTGTGGGAAGTTTTTAGCAGTCTGTACGCACAGGTATTAGCAGGAGGCCCTGACTCCGCCCTCTTTCCGCAGACCACCAATCGCGTTTCGGCGCTGAGTACGTCCTCATGAATAAACATGAATTTTTAATAGTGCCTCCAGCATCTCGGCGCACGGTGGGGTGCTTCAGTGCAGGAATATTGACAGAAAAAGCGTGGACCCCCAAATAGGACTTTTTGCGTTCTCCGAGACATCAAGGAGACCATGGCGTACGCCAGGACTCTCCGAGCCTCCTTACTGGTGATTTTACTGCAAATATTCCTCATCTGTTCTGCTCAGGTAAGTTATACTCAATTCAATCATACTGCTATATATACTGACAATATATAAACTAACAATACTGAAATATACCCTGTAAATATAACCTGACAATACTGCATCATACTGCTATATATACTGACAACATATAAACTAACAATACTGAACTATAACCTGTAAATATAAACTGAGGCACAGTAAAGTCAGGGACTTTATTGTGTCTAATGTGATGTATATTAAAATGATTTAATGAAATTGAATGCTTTTTTTTATTTAACTTAATTTTGTTTTTTTTTCTTTAACTTAATTTTATTTAACTTAACTATAGCCTAATTATATTTTTTGGGGAATATTTTTCTCCATTTTCTTTAAACATCAGTGTCTGTTTGGTATGGAACATCACCAGAGTTTTACTAAAGCAGTGGAGATCAGTGGTAATAATAGCCTGATCTGCGGCTAGGTTTGCTGTGTCAAAGTGAATTTCTGTAAAATATGATGCTTATGGCTCAGATATGCTCTGATGATACCATTGTTGGGAAACTCAGGGGAATAAAGCTTTCACATATTATGATGAACTTTACCAAATGACGATTATGTGTGTGTGTGTGTGTATGTGTGTGTGTGTGTGTGTGTTTTTAGAGGGGCCCGGTTGGTCCCAGGGGGCTACCCGGCCCTCCAGGTTTTCCTGGCATCGATGGCATTGATGTAAGTCCTACTTTGGACATTTTCTTCAACATCTTCTCTTTTATCCAGACCTTTATTTCAGTGCTTAATTTTCAGAACAAACAGTTCATCACAAGTGAGACATCTTTCTCTGTGACATGTCATTTACTTTTGTTTGTTTGTTTGTTTGTTTGTTTTTAGGGAGAGAGGGGTCCAGGCCCTGGTTCGGATGGTCCTCCAGTAAGAAGTTGATCAAGTTGTAGTTGAAGACAAATTTCTGCCTGTCTGCCATGTATACATCATAACATTTCACACGTTACTCTTTATTGTATCGTAGGGCCAAGATGGAGACAATGGAAAAAACGGTTCTAGTGGACTACCAGGAAATCCGGGAGCAGATGTAGGTTTTATTATTCATATTTGTTTCCGCATTTCTTTTACCGTCGGTTGATAACGGTGTTGAAAGCTCTTCATCGCTGACCAATATCTCTAGTGGCAGGAAGCAGATGCTCTAAAAAGCATACAGACTTTGTATAGTTTACCTTGGCCCCAAGGGAAAAAAAAGGGGGGAAAAAAGCTCATGAAACTTAAAAAAACATGGTGGACATCAATTTGGCCATTTAGATGAAGAGAGCGAGAGGAAAGAGAGAGGAGAGAGAGCGAGCCCCATATGGACTTCATGCAGACAGAAGCCTTTTTGTGTGTAAGGAGGAAGGCTGTGGGTCTGGACAGCCACTGCTTTGGATGGAATGGTGCCTTATGCTAAGCGAGACGAGACAGAATGGCTCCTGTATGCTGTCTGCGCTGGCCATGATGCTCATTATTAAAGAAGAGATTGAGAGTAATCATGTAAAAAAAAAGATTGCTTGAGATGTGCATAATCATCATAATAGATAAGAATAAACTAGTTTATTCTAACCACTATATTTATGGGCTGTAGGCAAATGAACATATTTTAGAGTGGCGTGTCTTAGACTTCTTTGTGTTCAGTTGCTGTAGTGATGAAATCTGCTTTGCTCCTTATATACCGAAGTGGCAGTGGGCGGAGTCAAATACACAGCAGCTCCAGTACCCATTTGTGAATCAGAGACTTGTCAGAATTTTTTTTCATAACTCGCAGACACCTCTGACATCTCAATATCTAATATTTAATTTGACTTCAGTATTTTGATTGCAGCCTTTAGACTTCCATTTGGCATATTTGCACAATTGCATACTTAAAATCTATGGGCCGTATTCAGAGTTGATGACTTAAATTGGAAACCTGAGTTTATAAAATAGATCTATCTATCTATCTATCTATCTATCTATCTATATATATACATATATATACAGAAAGTGTTCTGTATTCAGGTGCTTAACTTCATTTTCTTGAAGTATTATTAAGTATTCTTGAATAAATTATTCTTTATAATTATTATTTTTTTTAAATGTGTTTATTTTATTTATTTAGTAGAGGTATGCCAGGGCAGGATAGCTTCGACTGTCTGTCAGTTGATCTTTATAGAATAGTCCTAGTCATGATAATGACATCATTTGCAGTCTTTACAAATTTGTCTCAGTTTAGCAAGCTGAAATCCACTCGCACTAATTGTGTGCCAGCCTGTGAAATAGCACTTTGAAACCACAGTAGCTAACAGCTGATTCTATTATTATTATTATTATTATTATTATTATCACCTATTAAATATTAAGGGGTGGGAAGGGTGAGAAAGAATGCTGATTGGGGTTATATAAATGAGATGTTATACAAATTGTCAGACACTAGCCTTGGATGTAATGTAGTTCCTTGTTGAAGTGGATATCATGCGGGAAAAAGGCACAAAAAGCACAGAATTGTGAATAACTGAGATACGCCTCTCTTTTTCCCAAACTCCGCCCCATCGTCTAGGTTCATATATGAAGTCTGAATGCTGATTTCAGTATCGACTCCACATTACATGCATTTAACTACACTCTAAACATGGCCTTATATGAGTACATGTTATGTTAACCTCTTAAACCCCCAGAACCCATCCAGACTCCTATTCATCACTCATCTAAATGCATATCTATCCTACTGAGTTCAATGTACATACTGAAAAAGATGAATAACTGAATATTAAGCCAGGAGGTTAAGGGGTTATACAGTTGTCTTGTCTGCATACATCCTTGCCATAGTAGAGTAGTTTAGTTCTAAGCATCAAACTATACTATCAGTGTGCAGTTATACTGAGTTGTATAAGCTGAGTAGTGTAATATTTATCAAATAGTAGATCATTTGTACATATTCTACAATTAAAACATATATTTTAATATTATAAACTGCAGTTGGCTATGTTTATTTCCTCAGGGTGTGACTGGGCCTGTTGGAGATCCTGGCCCTGTTGGACCCATTGGACCAAAAGTAAGTCACTTGTTATAAACTCAGAAATCCATTTTATGGAGAATATGGACACATTCTGAGTTGTCTCATATTTATTGGATGTCTTTAGGGTGAACCTGGTGATCCTGGACTTAGAGGAAAACCTGTAAGTAAACAAAATTTCAACACATTCCAGATTCTCTAACTTTCTGTAAATGGGCATATTTTACATTTTCTCAGTTTGTTTTAAATGAGTTAACCTATTTTATTATCGCATCAGTGGTCAAGCCATATACAAGTGCAAATTATGTTTATCCCTGTATTATTTATTAGAATTTTTTTGTTTTTTTATCTGTTCTTTTTTATGTATTTGCTCTTTATGTATATATTCTTATTATATTATATCCTATGATGTAAATATCATAAGAATATAAAATCAGAAAACAAAAATTTAAACAGTTGGTCATCTCATATACTGCTATTAAAATTATGACAGATTTTCTCTTCATTATTTAATGTAATTGATTAATTATATAATTATACACTTATTACACACTATATAGTAATACATCGTATCTTTAATGGTTAAAACTTTTGCACATCATTTCAGTGACAGTTCTTGAATGTTTTTACTGTATTTATTTATTAAGTCCTGACCCTGTACTGATTCAGATTTTGTTTTCTCTCTATACTCTAGGGGGCTGGAGAGGATGGAGAACCTGTAAGTTTATTCTTTTTGCTACTTTTTTTTATTACTGATAATTACTACTAATTAATTTATCTCTTGTAGTCACTATGCCGCTTTTTAAATGACCATCTTTCCCATGATTTGCATGTTTCCGGGGAAGGGTGCAGATGGAGAGGATGGATTGCCAGGAGAATTGGGCAAAGCCGGACCTCCAGTATGTAGACTATTAAACATTCCTAGTGTAACCATCAAGCCTACTGAACAATGCTATTTTAATGCTGTGTGTGATGCGTTATAGGGGAGCCGTGGATTGAGAGGGTCTGTTGGCCTTCCAGGACCAGCTGGACCGAGAGTAAGTCCTGCTAAATATGTTTATATATACATTTTCATACTACAGTGTCATCCATGTTTACAGACTAAAAACATACGAGTTTCAGTTCCTTCTAATTACGTGTAATTAAGTTATTCATCTCAGTGTGAGCATTGTTAAACCTGAGAATGTTTTTCTCTATTTGAAACACTTCCTAGGGCCCCCCTGGTGTTTGGAATGGTGAAGGATTGGTAAGAAATTGTTACGTTACAAAGTTTCAGCTGAAACAAATGACAGCTTCAGTCTCATTGATGTCATAAAGTTGTATAATCATTATGTTTGTCTGTCTTGTTGATGTCAAAAGACTATAAAATTACATTTTACATGTGATTAATTTCAACATATACACACATAGAACTGTATCCATCTTTAAGGATTGACTTGACTATGGAAAAGTGTGCAGCGTGTTTTGTGTCATGTGTTAATGTCATAATCACAGTTTTGATTCTGTTTTGTAGTGTCTTAATTCCTGCACACGTGGACTGACTGGCTATAGCGGACTACCAGGAATGAAGGTGAGTTGAACTTCAACGAAAATGTGACTAAATGCCGAAGCTAGGCAAATCTTTTTGTTTACCAAATAGAGGAGCTCGATTCTGATGTTGTTCTTTGTGCATGCAGGGCCACAAAGGTATCAAAGGCGAACCTGGAGAACCAGGAAGACAAGGACATAAGGTAACAACTATAAAATGGGTTCCTGTATGTTTGACAGGATTCCGGGTTTGATGCTAGCCACATTTCAGTATTTTAAATGGACGTTTTGTATTCGGGCCTGTGTTGTATATTTGCAGGCCAGTTGCAAGCTAAAACTGTCACAGTACTGAGCAGGCTTGTGAAGTTGTGGATGAGCTGATTAGAAGTACTATTGCTCATATTTTCTCTTAGGGTGAAGAAGGAGAACAAGGGCCCTCTGGAGAACCTGGAGCACAAGGAAAAACTGTAACGTGCTTCTCGTGGACATATTTTTAAGAAATTATATTATTAGTTATAATTTTAGCCATTGTTAAATTTACTATCTTCATTTACAATCCTTGTTTTTTCAACCACTGTGAATGTGTGTTGTAATTTTAGGGTTCACAGGGACTAAGAGGGATCACTGGTTTGATGGGTCCTAAAGGTGACAGGGTAAAGACGAACATATTTAATGCTTCATAATTAAATACTTTAATAGGTGGCTGTTTTACCATAAAATGTCTGCAAACTTTCTCAAATAGGGCTTTCGTGGGATAGATGGTGACGTGGGTTCTCAAGGCATTCAAGGAGCTCCTGTAAGTATCAGAATCTGTTGTTGTTTTGAATGTTGTTTTTGCGTCCTAATGAACCTGTCTATGCGTTATCGTGATATCTTTATGTGATGATATCATGATGACCACTTTTCCAAACCTGAGTATTATAAATCCTATGTCTTTTGGGAGTCATTCTAAAAAAAATGACAGTGAAATATTAAAATTGATATCTATAGAATCCACTTTTACAAAATTGTTAAATGTAGTGTGAAGGGTCCCAGAAAACCATACATCAGCAGTCATACTACAATTAGTAATTTAAAACATAATCTGATTCCTCCATTAATTTAGGGCCTGTGTTGTTTAAAGAGTTTATTTAGAAAAATTCAGTGAAATAATGAACATCTCTTTAGGGTGATCGAGGGCAAAGAGGAAAAGTGGGTGAGACTGGACCAAACGGAGCTCAAGTGAGTATTAGCAAACAAAAACATTTAACTCCAGTACATTGTCTTGTAGGGGCATCAGATTATAGGACAAAAACAAGATCTACAATATACAGTATTACCTTTTTTTAACCTCTCATTACTTCTTTATAGCATAACCAAATAAGAAAACACAAGACAGTGGTTAAAAATAATACTATTACTATACTAATACTAAATTATTTTTTTTTATATAAACAATGTGATTTGTATCATCTAAGGGGTCTCTGGGACTTCGAGGCATTTTAGGTTTACCTGGACCTAAAGGAGAACCTGTAAGTCCACATTCATTAATATTAACATTTCAATTATAGAATGGACAAATCTCAGTACAAGTGTAGTAGGAAGTATAGTGAGCGGTTCCTGGTTTCTTTCCCAAAGGGTTTGCCAGGAATAGATGCTCGTGAGGGTATTCCAGGATTGCCAGCCGTTAAGGTAATATCATAATTCTGGCTTAAAACCAGATCATAAATAGAATCTGTACTTAACTTCATTTTCTTTGCTATGCTGCAGCTAAGATATCTGTGTAAGTGGGTTTGTATGTTACTGGAGGTGTTCCTCAAGTCTGTCACTGTTGCTGTTTTAGGGTATCCCTGGCAAAGTAGGCCCTCCGGGTGAAGCTGGTCTTCAAGGCCTGCCTGTAAGTATGACCTTTTGAACATGCACTATAAAGATTAAGAAATCAATTTGAACAGGGCAGCATGATGGCGCAGCGGGTGGTGCTGCTGCTTCGTAGCTCCAGGGTTTCCTCTGGGTTCTCTGGTTTCCTCACACCTCGCAAAGACATGCCAGTAGGTGGACTGGCACGACTGTATGAAATTGTGTGTGCATGGTGTTATGGATCGGCATCCCATCCAGGGTGTATTCCCGTCTCATGTCCGGGGTTCCGGTGGTAGTCTCCGGATCCACAGCAACCCTAACCAGGATATAGCGGTTATTGAAAATTAATTAATGACATCAGTTTGAACAGAACTAGAATGATAAAAATAACAAGCAAGCATTATTTTTCATGTCTTCCTCAAGCAAGCAAGCATTGGAATACAATGGCAATAGCCGATGTCTTTATTTTCTTTAGGGTTTGCCAGGCATTCCAGGTGCACAGGGTGAGAGTGGGCAGAAGGTAGGCATTCACAATTTAAAAAGCCATGTCACCATGGCTGAATCTTTAGACACAATAAGCAATTTACTATAGATAATACATTGAGACATGACAAGACAAGAAGAAACTTAGTATAATAACTCATTGTGGACAAGCGTATCATATATCTCAGTACTAAGCTTTACCACACATGTATGGACAGATTAGAGTGTGTATGTTATGTGTTAGCATGTAACAGGATTATGACCTCTGGTCTCCTGTAGGGAAACTCTGGTGATCCAGGTGTGGCAGGACCAATTGGGAACAGCGGAAAACCAGTAAGTGTGCGAAGTGCTTTTCTGTGGAATAATGAAGAGAATAGTTGACAAGTGATAGACTGGTCAAGTGGATGTTTCTTCACCTGCTAAGTGATGCTTGGTTGATTGATTTCAGGGTGAACGTGGTGAACAGGGAGAAGTGGGACCAGTAGGACCAAGAGGTGGGCCAGTGAGTATGCTTCCACTTCCACATCACTGCAAACAGCAGACACAGAACTATTGCTCGAATAATCTAATGTCTGCATTCTCTCTGTGCTGGTGTCTTCTTCTTCTTCTTCCTCCTCTCTCTTTCTCTCTCTCTCTGATTATGTAGGGTGAGAGAGGGGTGAGGGGTCCAGATGGACCTCAAGGGCAGCCAGGTTCAAGGGTAAGTATTTAGTAACTCTAGGCAAAGAGATAATCAGTAATAACACAATACAATGGAATAGATATTTATTTTCACTTTTCAGTGGTAATGATAAAAAAAAAAATTGATATCCAGAAAGAATTTCATGTTGGGATAAAAGATCAAGAGAGAAAATCATGAGGAGCACAGATAGGAATTAAGAATGAAAGGACTGAATGACTAACATGAAGAAAAGAGCAGAACAACAGCAAAGATAAGAATAAGAATGAGAGAGGAAGGGGAGGATACAGAAGGAAATTGGAATGTTTTTTTTTTTTTTTTTTTGTCAATATCACAAAAGTGCAAATGTAGTTATAACTTGTGAATCCAAAAAAAATCATTTGGTGTGAAGAGGCAATATGTATGTGGTATTTAATTACTCCTAGCTGAGAATACTTTGTAGTCCATCACATTGTCTAATTACACAGTCGAAGTGTTGAACAGTCACAGAAATGTTAGACTTGGTCCATATTTTCGGATTTCATGCCCACTTACGATTCAAATTGTAATGAAACATCTTAATAAAGAGCCGTCTCGCTGTGACACAGTGATCAGTGCTGAAAAAGAGCCATGAATAGAGTCTTGTTATTGAAGCTGCGGCGCTCAGGGTTATTTTCTTTGGTAAGAGGATATTCAGGGTAGAATGGGGGTCTGAAAGAACCCACTGTTCAGCAGAAATTCCTTAAACCAGCCGGTCTAAGGGCATCAGGCAATCAGGACCCACATCCACACACAGCTAACGACACCCAGCCCCAGCAGCAGGCTGCTTACAAAGTCATGTCCCATTTTTTTCATTTTTTGTGGTTTGAAAGTTACTATGCATAAATGATTCAGTGTTAAAATTGTGTGTGTGTGTACTTGTGTGCAGGGACCTAAAGGGAATCTCGGTCTACCTGGCGTTCCAGGTCCACCTGGTTTTCGTGGTCAGAGAGGTGACAGGGTAAGGCAAGGAATTAAAAAAAAAATTAACAGTACCAAAAATGTGGCCACTTCATATTATGTTTAGTTCAATTTTTTCACACAATGCTAGTTTATCATGCAAAACTAATAATAACTAAGGAGTAAAACAGCACAGAATATAGGAAAATGAACAGTGTTGAGGTGGTGTGATTTGCGAGGGGCCATTACCACCTCAAAGTGGATTAGTTTCCCATATCAGCAGTCCTGAAGTGTTTCTCTTATACCGCAGCAATCTGCACATGATTACAATTTTGAATTTATTAATAAACAACACATAATTTTTAGTCGTTTATAGTTACATTTAATGCTGTGGAACATCTGTGAAACAAGTTAGTTCCTGTTATCACTCATGAGATTGTAGATTGCGATATACAGCAGTAAACTGGCGCTCCCTCATCCGCTTCTCTTTTTTCTCTCTCTTGAAGTTAATAAGACAAAAAAAAACACAGCGTGTCATGTTACTGAGAAACAGGAAAGCGCAAAAAGTCCCCTGTCCTGAAGATTCTCTTGCGGCAGAAACATACTGGCCAATAAAAACTCCTTCAGTAATCATACATTTTCTTTGTTAAATAATAATTAAAAAAAAAAAAGTTTATGATTAGCCTTAGATTATCTGCCATGTGAGTCCCTGTGAATGAGCTGTTACTATAGAAATGATAACCTCATTTGAATTACAATCAAAACTAAGGTCTAAGCTGCTGTAATAGAAAATTTCGAATCCAAGTTTCAAATCCAAGGCATTCACTGACCTGCAATGTTTAGTATTTTTCCTCACTCTAACAAACTTTCTGCAGTTTAATATGTTAAACAAGCCTATAAATAAAGTGATAAATAAATAAATAAAGACTAAATCGTGTATTATACTTCAGCAAGGCAAGATTTAAGATCCACTAATGTACAGCAGTCAATATACTGGAAACATTTATCTTGGAAGTAAACAAAATCTCAAAACTGGTTGTATTTCCTAGCACTAGGACTAAAGGAAGCAAATAATTTTAATCTTTAGGGAAATAAAGTCTTACGACACTTGACTAACTACTTTTTCTGATCCTTATCAGGGCGCAGTTGGTCTCACTGGTCCAAAAGGCGAGCAGGTAAGCCTGTATTATCCATCTGTTTAGAACGTAGCTTCAAAACCCATCATTTATCTGTTTATCTGTAGTATCCAAATCTGAAAGCTGTCTGTGTGTTTGTGTTTAGGGAGCACCCGGTGAGGAGGGCACTCCAGGAGAAAGAGGGGACGTAGTACGTAACTCAAAAGAAATCATTTGAATTATTTGCTCTGCTTTTGTCCGTTATTTGTGGCTGGAGTAGTATTTCTGTTCACGGGCTGAATCTCATAATTACTGTTAGAAAATCTGTGTCAAGACAGTAACTTTTGAAGTTCCGTCTTTCCTGCAGGGTGATCAAGGGGAACCAGGAGAGAAAGGTTCGGTGAGTGTGGCCTCATTAGCGTTAGGCATCATTTCAGAATTCCATGAGGATTAGCATGTTGTTAGATCAGTACATGACATGTCACTTCCTTATGTATGGACTTGCTGTTGTTCAGGTGGGAAAACCAGGTGATTCAGGAAACAAAGGTCCAGAGGGAATGCGTGGACAGCAGGGACTTGAAGGTGAACCAGGTCAGACAGGACCCAGAGGCATGCAGGGAGACCGAGGAGAACGCGGCTTACCTGGTGCACAAGGACGACCGGTACACTCTTTATTCTTAACATATCCAGGCAGCTTAATTAACGTACATCCGACCCATGAAAGCCAACTGGATGCTGATTTGAAGTATGAGAGCTGACAGTTTTATGAGGCCCTTTTTCTGCTAATCCTCTTAACCATCAAGAGTATGTGGATCATGTGATTGTGCAGTTACACAACAGGCTGAATTTGTTCCTGTAGTGAAATAACTATTCTTGGATCGCTGTCTTTCAGGGTCGAGGACCAACAGATCAACACATCAAGCAGGTCTGCATGAGGGTTATGCAAGGTCCGTGTTTAATATATAAAGCACTAACAAATGACATCATGATATCAGCCTGAGTAACATGAAGTATGTGATATAAGTCAGCTATTTCCAGCTCTAGTTTGACTAAAGCCTCGAACCTGTTCTATCACAGAGCAGCTCGCTCAGCTTGCAGCAAGCCTAACGAGGCCTCCGTCTGGCATTGCCGGGTTGCAAGGTCCTCCCGGCCCTCCCGGGCCCCCTGGCTCGCCTGGAGAGAACGGCTTCCCGGGACACACTGGAGCCAGAGGGTTGCCAGGTCTTAAAGGACCTCCTGGACTTATCGGAATAAAAGGACCTAAAGGTACAGGATGAAACAAATATATATGTCAGTTTAATTGTTTATGTCGGGGGCATGTTGCAATGTTCAAAAACTGCAACAAAAGCTGAAATTTAAAATAAATTGCAGATGCCTAAATGATTCCTGTATAATTTTGTAATAAAGGTGACATGGGAGACACAGGAGACAGAGGGCCTACAGTACAAGGGCCTAAAGGCATTCCTGGGCCGCCAGGTCTTCCAGGTGAGTTCTGCTTGGGGTAAAATACATACTTTAAAAAGGTGACATAAATAAGGAACAAAACATGATGGGGTATGCTGTTATAGAGAAATAATCCATAATGAACTGTAATGAAATGAATGACACGTGGAACATCTGTGAAAGAAGGTAGTTGCTATTACATTATAGCAGCTATAAACCTCCCTCACTAGTCTCTCTTTCTTGAAGTTGGCAAAAAAAAAGGACAAAAAAAAAAAACAGCCTGTCATGTTATCGAGAAACCGTAAAGTGCAAAGTCTTCTGTGCTGAAGACTTTCCTGTTGCGGGACGTTTATAGACTCTTATAAAATGCTGACACTTAAGGCTCATTCCATAAATATTTCATCTATTTATAATTAGTCTTCGATTATGTAGAACGTCTGGCAGACAAGTCCCTGTAAAACAATATCACAACAAACACAATATAAACCTGTGATTTGAATTAAGGCCAGTACTACTATCAGAGCTGTGTCAGAGAAAAGTAATTAACACCTTCTGGCCAATAAGATTTGAGAATTCAACAGGGGTGAGGTTTAAAAGTGATTTGTTCTTTGTAAACATTAATTCATTAATTAAACATTATTGAAAATATCTGTTCTTTGTAAACATTAAACAGGGTGCTTTTACTCCTGAACACACACTCATGGTATCTGAAAGATTCAAAAGCAAGTGAAGGTATTTTGTACTTATTTCCAGAAACACTGTTTATATTGCTAATCATTTAGGGTGAAAATAGCGATGCCTTGGGAACTTTGCAGTAAGTGAATACGGTATCCATTTCTGGGAATTGCCTGTTAGTGTCCAGCAGCCACTAAGATGCATTAAGCGTTCTCTGTCAAAAGAGCTCACACAGACACCTGTATGTGCGTTTGTAATTTCTCAGGTGAGCCCGGGCAGCCTGCATATGGCAACGATGGGCGTGATGGTATGAGAGGGCCTCCTGGTGAACCAGGAATTCCCGGCATTCCAGGACCTCCTGGGCCTCCTGGGCTTAACGGATACTGCGAGCCATCCCAGTGTGCCCTCAGCGCAGTAGCACCACAACCTTTCAAAGAGTCCAGCATGAAGGGACCAGACGGACTTTAAAGTGGCTGCAGAACTGAAGTTCAGAGACTAACGGAAGGGAAACCCTTCACCAATGGAGTCTTTATTTTGAGGGGTGTCCAGTGTAGTACTTTTTCTGCAATCACAGTGTGACTGATATTTTCCATAGTGCATTCTGATTTTCCTTAAAGAAATACCATGGAAGATTTTATGCCTTGAAATGTTTGTGAGACATCTTTACACTACAGGGATAAACGTTCCAGTATGCAGAAAAGGACTTCCTATAAAAATGGACTTCCTATAAAAGACATGAATTAATTCTTTTTAAATGGTCAGTCATACAAAAACTTACATAATACATCCAGGGGCGTTATTTTCCAACTGAAGTATACCAGTCCACTCCTATCTTTACAGAGTAACCATAAAAATCGTGCAATGTACTAAATCTTCATGTATAGTCACATTTAAAATGCAAAATGTTTATACACTAGTACATAATGTAAATACAGTTTATCATTACCTCAAATTGACTGTTCTTCATATTCTCCATGACATTTTTTTTTTTTTAAATATTCAGAATTAAAAAATTATTTCTAAATCAGTGTAAATCATTTTAAACATTCAATTTGTTCAGTTACATGTAATTAAGTGTTAATCTTCTTATTACCCCATACGTACAGTCTACTAGTTACATTCAATGTGTGAACATTTCAGTGGTATTATTTATTTTCTAAAAGGTTCAATGTCACACCTACATTCATGAAAATGGGTAAATAAATGGTTTTGATAAAGCTCTGCATGTTTTTGTATATGAAGAATGTATGTTATTGAACAAATTCACATGCAATGTACAGACATCTCATGTCCTCAGTGTATTCCTTTATTTTGTTTTCTCTCATCAGTGATCAGTTACAACTTCTCTCACTATACTAAAACACATACCCAGTGATAGTATAAATAGCCAATCTAATAGTACACATTTCAAATACCGTACATAAATCAAGTATCCAAGTATTTAAGTTACGCACATCAAATAAAAAGGCATACAAAATATCGCAGAGGTCCAGTTTGAAGCCAAAACACAAAAATCACACTATTGACATGGCAGTAATTAGTAAACGAAGTTTGGATAAACGACACAAACTAGATTCCATACCTTCCACATACACACACTTACTCAATATATATATTTTTTTTGTAATTCATGATTTTCCTGCCGTATATATATCTGCAGCTGTTTTCACAAGTGAAGCTTCTCCAAATGCCATGGAGTTATCCCCACAAAACGGCCTCCATTCATTTTAATAAGGCATTTTAAGATCTTCGAAAACAAAATAAAGATTAAATGATACCTATGCTGTTGTATAGTTGTAAAAGAAAAAAAAAAAAAGAAGAAGAAGAAGAAGAAATACTGTTTGGCAGAGGGCACTCTTGTAACAGTTGAACAAAATATGGTTTTACAAGTCAATGGCTGGAATCAAAGATGCAACAAATTACCATCTGTCTAAATTATAACAAGATCATACAACAAGCACTCACCTTGCCAACAGAGGCCACACTGTAAAATCAACACAAAAGGGGATACGCACAAGTGAATTATTATTATTATTTTTTTTTTTTTATCTTTTCAGTATTTTCACATGTTCACCAATTATGAGTAGTAACTGTCCACATTACAGAAGTATCTGGATTAAGCGTTTCCAGCAGGGCTTAGGCACAAGCTCTACTGGATGCAGCAGTTGTTGCGATGGCCATTTGAATCTTTGAAGCGAAGACGCATCTTTGGGCGATATTTCTCCAGGTAGAAGAGCTGCTTGCTATTAAATGCCCCACGGCGCTTCCTGAAAACAAAACAGACACAGCATTGAACTGATACGACAGGAACAAACTACTATTAAATCCACCTGCCTAATGTTGTGTAGGTCCCACTGCATACTGGGAACACCCCACAAGACCCGCCGTTTGAGATGCTCTGACCCAGTCATCCAGCTATCACAATTTGGCCCTTGTCAAAGTCGCTCAGATCCTAAGTTAGTCCAGATAGTAGTTCCCTCGTAACTTACAGGACTTATAGGATCTGCTGCTAATGTCTTGGTGCCAGATACCACAGCACACCTTCAGATGTTTTGTGGAGTCCATGCCTCGACAGGTCAGAGCTGTTTGCAGAACGATGTTAGGAAGGTGGTTTTAATGTTATGGCTGATCGGTGTGTACACACACACACTTTATTAGGAACACCTGTACACCTACACATTCAGGCAATTATCTAATCAGCCAATCGTGTTGCAGCAGTGCAATGCATAAAATCATGCAGATACGGGCCAGCAGCTTTGGGTAATGTTCACATCAACCATCAGAGTGGAGAAAAAAAAACAATGTGATCTTGGTGATTTTGACTGTGGCATGACTGGAAAAACACAGCCTGGTCAGATGAATCTCAATTTCTGCTGAGATGGTAGAGTCTTTGGTAGAGAATCCATGGACCCAGCCTGTCTTGTGTCAACAGTCCAGGCTGGCTGAAGTGGTGTAATGGTGTGGGGAAGGTTGTCTCGGCACACTTTGGGCCCGTTAACACCAATCGATCATCACTTGAATGCCACAGCCTACTTGAATATTGTTGTTGACCATGTGTATCCTGTCATGGCAACAATTTACCCATCTTCTAATGGCTACTTCCAGCATGTCACAAAGCAAAAGACCTCTCAATCTGGTTTCATGGACATGACAATGAGTTCAGTGTTATTCAGTGGCCTTCCCGGTCACCGGATTTGAATCCAGTAGAGCACGTTTGGTATTCTGTGGTACTGTGGTAGAACGGGAGATTCGCAGCATGAAAGTGCACCTGAAAAATCTGCAGGAATTGTGGGATGCAATCATAACATGGACCAAAAACATGGACCAGAAGCTCAGAGGAACGTTTCCAACAAGAATTGAGGTTGTTTTGAGAGCAAAGGGAGACCCTACCCAGTATTAGTATAGTGTTCCTAATAAAGTGTTCAGTATACGTATGTATGTATATATGTGTGTGTGTGCATACACACACACATTTATATAAAAGTTTGGGTGAGTCTGTGCCCAGGATAGCATCAGATTCCTGTTCTTGGCTGACAGGAGCGGAGCCCACTGTGTTTTGCGCATGCTGAGATGCTTTTCTGCTCACCACATTTGTAAAGAGCGATTATTTGAGTTACTGGCAGCTCAAACCAATCTGGCCATTTTCTTCTGACCTCTCTTACCAAAAAAGGTGTTTCCACCCACACAACTGTCACTCAATGTTTTTTGTACCATTCTGTGTAAACTCTAGAGACTTTCGTGTGTGAAAATCCCAGGAGATCAGCAGTTTCTGAAATACTCAGACCAGCCCGTCTGGCACCAACAACCATGACAAAAAGTCACAGAGATCACACTTTTTCTTCATTCTGATGTTTGATGTAAACATTAACTGAAGCTCTTGACCTGTATCTGCACAGCGTTTTGTACTGCGCTGCTGTCACATGATTGGCTGGTACTCACAGATTTAAAGACACTTACTGTCGGATGAACTGGACAGCATCTTCATACTTCATTCCACACTCAATCAGTGCGAGGGCAACAAGGACTGGAGCTCTGTTTAAAAAAAAAAAAAAAGTAAAAACAATGTATAAGTTATATAACTGTATCTAACACAAGAACACAGAGTGACCGATGCAATCCACTGTTGGTTTGCTGATTGTCATCTCCACCACGAGCCATACAAACAAAAGCTACTTCAGTGTTACAGCTCCCCTTGTGTTAAATCTTCCACTTGCCAAACATGAGCAAGTTACTAAGCTGGGTTCATGAGGTGATTATGCAAATAATAAGCTTTAAAAACAGTTTCTACTGCTTCTATTCTCTTTTTTGAGCTTTTCTGTCTATACACTATATGGCCAAAAGTTTTTAGACACCTGACCATCTCACCTATATCTTTTCCCAAACTGTTGCCACAAAGTTGGAAGCACACAATTAGAATATCCTTGTGTGCTGTAGCATTACGATTTCCCTGATGGAAGTTTCAAAACCATGTGTACTGGCCTCTCAAACTTGATTTGGTGCTGCACCCATCGCTAAGCACTGCGCTGTGAAAATCTGCATATGTAATGCACATTCCACTGAAGGTAGTGTGCAGCCTGTGCAAGTGTAACATTAACTTTTCCTTAAGTGAATCAGAAGGCATTATTGTGTACACTGCTTTAAAAAGTGGGACTTAAAATGCACGGACTAGGAGTGTTCTCTTTGTCAGTTGTAGTCATTTTTACACGAGTGCATGGTGTATGCACAAAACACTTGGAGGCCAGGTTTGCTGTGCTGTAACAATATGAATGTATGTGTATTTCCTCATCACCCTACCATGTCCAGCAGGAACAGGAAACTGTTGCCCTTATTAACTCAAATCTCATACTTATTCTAGACCGATTATTAAATACTTTTGAATGTGAGGTCAGAATGTTGTCATGAGCTCTGTCTCAGATTGGACAATCACGACAGCAGAGGAGGTTTTAAAGCAACACAGAGCTCCTCAGTGTGTTTAATGTCGCTGTGCATAAAATCGCTAAACATTTTGCAGTTCGACGTGGAAACCTGACGGACTTGGATGTTATGGCTCTGATATATATGGCAATTTTAAATCTTCTAGATATGCATAAGATAAGCAGCGAGTGTGTGAATAATGCAACTTGCATTGCTGCTGCTTCTGCACACACATGCAAAATCACGCAGCCTGCGTAAACCGGATCCTTCTGCTTTGCATCACACCTGTAACATGCAGGTTGACTATGTTGACTTCCTCTTATTGCTATGCTCTCCATGTGACTTCTGTAAATAAACTCCACCTACTTCTTCCATGACACTAGACCTGTCATTCTGGTAACCCTAGCTTCCTGCTTCGCTGCTGTTTCAAAAGGTTTCCTATTTCTCCTGTAATTGCCACAGCTTGCTAAGTGACTCTTAGCCTGTGACACACCAGCCATTACATGATCCATCCTGAATCAGAATTTTTCAAATGAGATATCCTGCTCGCCTGTGACAGTCTTCTCACTTTGATCAGTGTGCTCACTCAGATTCATTTCCTAGAAAGGATAATATGGTATAAAAAAAAAATAATAATAAATATATATATATATATATATATATATATATATATATATATATATATATATATATATATATATATATATATATATATATATATACATATATACATACACACACACACACACACACATATATATATACACACACACATCAAAACCATTTACACAATCTCTGGTTTCACTCTAGCCTTCAGATTTTCTTTTAATATAACAAATGTCACATCACACTTACAATCATATCAATCATTTTATACAAAACATTACCTTCCAAGGCCAGCGACACAGTGAACAGCAATGCAGCAGCCTGGCTCCTCCCTAAACTTAATCCTCAGCAGATTCAACCAGTCGTCAACAATCTGATTAGAAGGAGGAGCTCCATCATCAAATGGCCAATCCTGCAGGTTTTATGAGAGGCATCGAGGAAAAGGTATTTGATTTTGGAATATTTCCACTGCATTCATCTTTCATTTGAAGCAGTAATGTAGAGTGGGTATTAAAAAAAGTCTACACACTCCTGTTGAAACGGCAGGTTTTTGTGATGGAAAAAAAAAAAAAAAGAAACTAAGTTAAACCATGTCAAAACCTTTTTCACCCTTATTGTGAAATTTTAACATACAATTAAAGCTGCAAGCAGCATTTTCGGGGGCCAAGCACCTAGACTCGGTGAGCCGCACACTCACAGACATGCTACAACTGTTGCCTCAGCAATCACAGGAAAGCAGAGCCATAGCTTTAGGCAAAGGGATTCAAGAGTGATTTGTAGTTTCACTCATGATGTGCATGTTTTGACCACAGACAGTAGTGGAATTCTCTGACTGTAGGAGGAAAGGTCTAGATGAACAAATGTGCAGCAGGGTGGCACTGCTGCTGCAGCTGCCTTTGCTGCTGTGATCTGCGGAGTTGTCTGTTGCTACTTTGACCTGTGGCTGAGTGCTGCTGCTCTGACCTTAAAATTTTTTCTTCTTGCAATTTAAAAACATCCAAGGTATTTATGTTTTTTCTCATCAGTCTGAGCCTCCCCCTGTCCCCCCCCCAAACTTATATCTGTCTTATATTGTGTTTGTTTATTGAAAATTGCTCAATGAAAACGCTATTTGATATTAAACCCTGTCAGTCATGTGCTGTCTTTATAGCACATTGAACAGCTAGAATGGCAGTAGACAGTTGTTTAGAAAGGTCTCAGGATGAGGTGAGCCAAATGTGGTTAACAAAATCAAAAGCACTTAGATGGAAGCATTTTCGTCATGTTATTGTAACTTTTGACCACTAAGTGACACAGTAATGAAATTTGTTGCATAGCCTCAGGTTATGGTCCTGAAGATGCCTATAAAGCTTTGTGTCATTGCGCCAAGTTGTTGCTCAGATACAGCCTCACTTCCTGTTTGGCAGCTTCGCTGTGAGATTGGTTGGCCCATTACGGACAAATCGTTTGGACTATTCAAAATTCTTTTGATAATTTTTTTTGTGAGGCTTACTCTCAAGATTATGTGTGCCAAATTTGGTGATGACTGGACAAAATTTGTAGGAGGATTAAAAAAAAAAAACCTGTTTTTGACAAAATCCAAGACGGCGGAAAATCTGCTTAGGCAGAAATTGACATCATAGTGTGCAATGAACTCGTCTCGACCCAGGGAATCCCAGGGCTTTTAAATTTTGGACACACAGTTCAAAAGTTATGACCATAAATGTACTTCCAAATTATGCCCAAATTTGAACCGATGGTGGCGCTAGAATGTTGGCAACACTTGGGCCAAATCTGGTCTACAGCAATATTAAAAGAATTGCAGCTATTTTTGAGAAGTACTGGTTGCTCCCTACATGTGATAGCAAAAGATATATTTGTCAAAAAAAAAAAAGACACAGCACATCACCAAAAGAAGACCATCCCCACGGTGAAGCATGGAGGCGGCAGCATCATGCTTTGGGCTGCTTTTCTTCAGCTGGAACTGGATTTTTAATCAGGATGGAGGGAATCATGAATAGCTCCAAATACAAGTCAATTTTGGCACAAAACCTTAAGGCTTCTGCTAAAACACTTAAGATGATGAGGAACTTCACCTTGCAGCATGACAACGACCCAAGGCACACCCACAAATCAACAAAGGAACGGCTTCACTAAAACAAGATCAAGGTTTTGGAATGGCCCAGTCAGAGTCCAGATCTAACTCCAATCAGTAATCTGTAGACCTGAAGAGGGCTGTACAGGAGACGCCCGTACAGGAGACAGCCGTACAGGAGACAGCCGTACAGGAGACAGCCGTACAGGAGACGCCCGTACAGGAGACGCCCGTACAGGAGACGCCCGTACAGGAGACGCCCGTACAGGAGACGCCCGTACAGCAGACGCCCGTACAGGAGACGCCCGTACAGGAGACAGCCGTACAGGAGACGCCCTCACAATTTGTTTGACAGAGTTAGAATGCTTTTGCATGGAAGAACGGCAAAATACTGTCAGGTCAAGATGGTCACTGACTGACTCTTACCCAAAAAGATCTAAAGAAAGAGAAAAAATCTAAAGGTAACCAAGTATTAGTTTAGGGGTGTTCACACTTATGCAACCCGGTTATTGTACAGTTTTTATTTTGTTCCCTAAAATATTTCTTATTGTTTTCCACTTTAATTTATAGGTTGCAATTTCACAATAAAGGCAGAAAACTTGCTGACACAATTTATCTTGGTTTCTTTCTTTCTTTCTTTTTTTTTTAAACATCACAAAAACCTGGCATTTTAACAGGGGTGTGTAGATGTTTTATATCCACTGTAGCATAATTCATAGCACTGCTTTTTGCTGTTATGCCCGTAACTACACCTTTGACTGGACTTACCAGAACCTGAATGCCCTCTTTGGCCACCAAGTTGGCATCATACGTCGCCTCACACACTCTAACAACTGTTGTCACACCATACTTCTTTAGTTCCTGTTGAAGAACCAGTGTGAGAATGAAGAATGGTTTAGATGCAGGGAAAGTAGGAAAAAATACAGGAACAAATTTCATAAACAAGCAGCCTCACAACTGAGCATTTTGGCAGAGGTTCCCAATAATCTCTGTCAAGGAACATGGTGCCCTTTTCTCACAGGTAACTTTAGAGTATGAATATGATAAACAGTAGCATTTGACCGGCACTTGAGGGAAACCTCAACCAAAACCTACATTTAACAAAAGTGCAAAGTACATTGCTTAAAAAGGCTCACCTCAATGAATTTGTTTAAGGTGGCATTGGTAGGATTGTGGGTGATGAGGAACCTCATGTTTTTATATGTGATCTCCACAGGGGCAGGTCTATTCATACGAGCCATTGCTGACAATGAAAAACTGATAGAAATATACAAAAATGGAAGGAAACTTCACCAAGCCCCCCCCAAAAAAACAAAAAATCTGCAGAAAATCAGGGGAAAAGGGTGGGAAAAGAGCAAATAGAAAGAAACAAAGAAAAGTAACCAATGAAAAAAATTATAAATTAAAAAAAAAAAGGCTGGTCCTCGGGTGAGCAAGGAGACGGAGGGCCAACGAGGGCAGTGCACTTCTGGAGATTTTTTACCCCATCCAGACTGGTCTGGCTGCTGTGGACGCCCCGCTCTCCGTGTCCGATCCCGCCAACGTTAACGCACTCACACAAGTCTCTCTCCCAGTGAGGTAGCAAGGCTCGCCGTTCACTTGTCTGCATATACGCCGTGCTGAGCCTGGCAGTAGTCTCCACTGCCCTTCAGAAACTCCATAAATGTGTGACCCAATACACCACAGAACTGCTGTAATGGCACAAAGCAGAAAGATGAGGGATCATACAGAGGCAAAGAAATATGGTGATGCTGTGGCCACAGGGAATATGTCCACCGTCCTGACATTCTCTAGACGTCAAGGCAATATGTGGTTGTGAAAACATGTGATCGGTCCTAAATATACTTGCTGTTCGAGTCTGTCCTGACTCCCCTTGCGAGAAATCGCTGTCTGACCAGCTACCAATACACAAGCCAAACTGGTAGACCATCTTTTCTCAGCTGGTTGAAAGGAAACAGTTTCTGAATTACTGCTAGATTGCAGACAAGTTGTTTTTAAGAAAATAACAGCCATGACATAACTAGAAAAACTCAAGCATTTATTATTCAGTTTAGTCAAACTGGCAAAGATGGGCAATCAGCTTGGCTTATTTTTGGTACCTGGTCAGACTAAGATTGTGTGTGTGTGTGTGTGTGTGTGTGTGTGTGTGTGTTTTATCACGTCCATTCACTTAGATTGAAACCAGTTCAGTTCCTGAGCTAACTTTAACCATCTGGATCATCTATTACAGGATCTGCATCACTGGCTAGAGGTTTCTGAGATTAGCTTTAGGTTTTATAATCAGTCAGCTCAGCTTTAGGCTTAGAAAAGACCCACACAAAGGCCCCAGCTAGTCAGAGAGCTCATAAAGAAACAGGATTCTGAGACGGATGATGTGAATGCGGGGGGAAAAAAGCTGGCTAGCCTACAACCTGGGGCCCAACGCCAATGACCTGGAAATGTCTGTGCATTTCTATCAGCTTTTTAACCTTAACTAAAACCGTAACTTTAACTGTAACCACATTTCGATAGTTTAAAAAGAGAAATGTTCAAACATCTGAAGTTCCAGTCAAACACACTCCTCCGCTTTGCTAGCTACTTAGCTAAAGCATAAAGCTATCCAGGTAACACACCACCGTTGTCGCAAACAGCTAAGAAATATAACTACATATTCAGCATGATAAAAGGCATCCGAGAATTAGTTCAAAGGAATATATGACCAATAATTTTGAGGCAAAGCTCTCGTCTGTTCAGGTCACTACTGCTAACAAACCGGGCTAGCTAGCTAGCTTCCAGGCTAGGACAATGACCTCGTTTTGAAATCAGTTCCACAAAAAAAATATATAAAAACAAACAAAATATACACACAAATGGACGTGGTAGAATTCCCAAAAATGTATTTTACTTACTGGAATATGCTTACTCATTGAAGATTGTAGCTTAACCATAAAGCCGGTCCGTAGAAAGAGGTAAAATATCTGAAGTGGGTTTCCACCATACAGCCGCGGCGGCAGCGTCGTGTCTGAATGAGCGGCTCGCGAGGACCAGGCAGCCTGCAGCAGCCGCGCCCTGAGAGCGGAGCGCGCGCGCGTCACGAGGAGAAAACCAGGTCACCATCATCATCATCATCACCATCATCATCATTACCATCACCATCATCATCATTACCATCACCATCATCACCACCACCACCATCATCATCATCATCACCACCATCACCATCATCATTACCAATACCATCATCATCATCATCACCACCACCACCATCACCATCATCATCATCATTACCAATACCATCATCATCATCATCACCACCATCACCATCATCATTATCAATACCATCATCACCATCATCATCATTACCAATACCATCATCACCATCATCATCATTACCAATACCATCATCATCATCATCACCACCATCATCATCACCAATACCATCATCACCACCACCACCATCACCATCATTATCAATACCATCATCATCACCACCACCACCATCACCATCATCATTACCAATACCATCATCATCATCATCATCATCACCACCATCATCATTACCACCATCACTATCATCCCAATCATCATCACCATCATCATCATCACCATCATCATCATCACCACAGCCTCTTCACTACAGTCAACACTGCACTTTATTATATTTAATGAATTCTAATTTCTTTATCACGACCAAACTCGTCATTAATTATCAAAATATTGCCACGACTTGAAGAGCATCCTTTAACATTTAGAAAATTTAAAAAGTCAGTATTGCAGATAAAAGTTATGACAAACCAAAATACATTTAAGATACTGTGTTAAAAACTGTATTTCTTCAAATGTGTTACAGAATCAGAATAAAGTGATTATTATTCTTTAAAAAAATGATAAAATATTGGAGATATTTGTTCCTCACTGTATGCCCAAAAACCATGTGGACACCTGAACATCACACCCCTATATGGACCTTCTCCAAACTGTTGCCACAGAGTATTATTGAAATTGAATACTTGGACTTCAGAGACCTTCAAAGTACTTGTTACAAATCTCGAAGGTCTCTTCTTATCTCGTACAGCCAAGGACTCAGTGGCTACGTTTACATGCACATCATTATTCCGACATTAATTGGAATTTGGCAATATTTGGAGTCATGTAAACGCCGCAATCCGATTTCCCGTTTCAGACTGACAATATTCTTAAAACTGGTGATTCCAATTCCCACCCCTGGAATATGCCTGTTTTAATCTGAATTGTTTTTGCAGGTAAACACCTTATTCAGAAAATCCACTTAAAGGAGGTATATGCACATGCTCAGTCCGCAAGGAACTGGCAACTCAGGCATACTTACAACAACCATGTATACAAGAATATTCCGAAGCCTGTATGCATATAAATATTGTATACAGAATATGTCTGCAACCCAAATATAGACCTTGAACGGAATTTGATGTGCATGTAAATGTAGCTACATATCAATCGATATGGGCACGGTTTTGCATCCAATCATTAATGTAGAAAAAAAAAACAATCAGCAATCATGCCAATTCATTATATGCGGCCTGCTCATGCTATGCAATGTAGTTAGTACTATAGCTATCCGTGTGCATCTGAAGACGAACAAGCCACCGGGCCGCAGTGACGAACTTGAGTATGAGCGCCCTGGCCCTACCTCAGTAAAATGTTTCAATATGCTGGAGTAAGCATATAAAATGAGGTGTCTCATTTGCCTCCCAAAGGGAAATCCCAAACCAGATCAGTGTCATTAACCAGGCAGTTTTCAAAGCACTGTACAATCAGACCAAAGAACAATCCAGAAGAGTAAACCTCTGGGTTGCGGAGCAATTCAGCCCTGATGTTGATAATAAAACTGTTATGAGACGGGTCTGGAATGTCATTTGCATTGAACCAGGAGCATTCTCCCAGTCCACAAGTTATAGCATGTGACAGTAAGTAAGGTAACCTCTTTACAAGCTGGTCCACCCTTAATCCCTAGTTGTGAAGACGGTTCATTTGCCAATGAGTGGGAGGAAGATAAACAGGTTTGAGTAATAATGGACGCAATTCTGTATACCGTCATACTAGGTGGTTAGAGACTGGATTAACTTCTACAAGTATTTTAAAAGGGCCAATTGTGGTATGGGAGTCTCAGGCAAAGTGGTTGGTGGTGGAGTCTCAGGCAAAGTGGTTGGTGGTTGGAATCCTAAGACTGTAGCCTGCGGAGGTGTGGGAAGAGGAACCAGATGGCAGGCTTTAGAGAAAGAGTTGCTGATAAGTTTGGTAGTGAATCCTTGTAAAACTGGTAGATCAGTTCTGAGCATTGTGGTAGGGTTAGAGGTTCTAAGACACCTATGGGAAGATGGTGGGAAGTTCTAGTTTGTGTACAGGCTGACCATTCTCTGTCAAAATTCACATTGTTGTTCAGATAGGACCATCAGAATGTGCTGGTTACCAGCGAGATGTCTGATGGTGACAGTTAATTGCTTATGCCATGTACTGCAAGGTGTTGCAGTGGGTAACAATGCATTGCTATCCTGATGCCCCTTGGTCCCTGAATTGATCCTAGCTTAGGTTACTGGTGTTTTGCATGTTCTCACCATGTCTGTGTGGGGTTCCTCCTGTTTCTCTGGTTTCTTTCCATCTCCCAAAAACATGGTGGTAAGATGACTGGCTACACTAAATTTCCCCTAGGTGTGAATGAGTGTGGAAAATATGTGTGCATAGTGCTTTTCAGTGGAGGCTTAGACAAACTGTGAACCTGACCAGGAAAAAGTAGACAATGAAGATGAATAAATGAATAATATCTGATGTTAAATGTCTGTCAAAAGACAACTCATTACATAACACAATAACAAATTACAAGAGCATGGAATTGGCTGTGCATTATGCAGCCTACATTATGGACTAGGCAAAGCTTCTGTATCCTTTCTCTCTTATGTAATGTGTTTCTAGAAATTTGATAAAGCGTGCTTAATAGCCTCTGCTGATGCACAGCAGTTTTGCACAGCAGTTTCTGACCTATACAATAGCTCAGTGAACAGCCTGGATTTGTCTGGGTTTGACCAAGCTTGCAGGATAGTTCAGTCACAGGTTATTACTTATGTAAACCACTTTGCTCTGAGCACATGGTGAGCACAAAGGAATTGTTCCAATCTGTCAGCATTGTACCTGTTGTCTATAAAAGATGTACTCAGCCATGGCTCTTGTTTCAACTTGGAGCTCATGAATTTTCAAACTATAGGCATTAAAGGCTCGAAGAACAAGTAACAAATCAGAAGGATCTACACAGAAAAGGTACAATTATTTCTTTGCAAAAATATTTTGGTTCCATTTGTGAGTTGAGTTGCTTCAGCTTCTATTTGCAATGACACAGATGACTAGGATGTTGTATTAGTCTGTGTTCTATATATTGTAATAGATTAAAAAGAAAATATTTGCTACCGCTAAGGAACAAATTTTCTACATATAACTATTACTCATTCTCCTTAATTTAGGAGAATGGATTCAGACCAAATAGATGGAGGCAGTCTGAGCCATGGCAAAAAGAAGGAGGTAAGGGTAAGTGGGGAACACGTAGCCTCTTCAGAGTGTGACAGAAGAAGGTTTGATCTGCCCATAGTCCAGACTGACTTACCTGCTCCAAGCCCCACTGACAACTCCACTATAATTTCGATCGGCCCACACTGCTGGCCCACTGTCTCCATTGAATCACAGCCTGATGACTACACTTATACGGATGAATGGAATAGAGAAGGCCACCCGGACAACCTACCTCCAGAGGCAGGTGTTTCTAGTGTTTCTAAACAAACAATGGAGGAAATGAAAAGCCAATTGAGAGAGCACTCCATACTAAATACAAGAGAGAGAGATGAAGACCAATTAGTTGTTCATCGCCACACTCCTGGACAGAGAATTGACTGTAAACCAGATGACATACCATCCAAGTCCTTCACAACCTTCAAGCCCACTCTAGGGAGTAGTAGAAGAACAAGAGATAGTACTTCATCTGACTGGGAATCTGGTGGGTCATTGAAGACTGGTGGACATACAAACAGGCCCACCAGTTTTAAGTTACCCACTAGTGAAAGAACATACTGGGTCAACACTGGGATATCACAGACAGGTCAGTGTCCCTTTTGGAGTCCAGTACTTCTTTGCAAACTGGGGATGAATATTAAAGAACTAAAAGAATTTCCTGAAATATCGGTTGATTTTTGTTTGCTCCACAGATAACAATGAGAATCCACAAACAGAATACCATGGATCCCAAAACTTCATCACAGAGGTCGAACACATAAAGCAGCAGATCAGCTGTGAGAATATAGGCTTTGTTCGCTTTGAAGCCACTGATCTCCATGGTGTATCTAGATCCAAGACAGTCCCTGCTTCCTTATTTCAGGTAAATACTTATCTGACTTCATCCAGCTATGATTCTTTTTTTTTGGTTGATTTCTCAGCATAAAATTATTGAATAAACTTGAATAAGCATTAATAACATTAAAATTATCATCAAAATATTCCATTGTAAAAATTTATGGTATTAATTATTATTTTTCAATGGCATCACAGGAAAAAGCGGTTTATGGTGTGCCTATGCCTAGAAGCTACCTGGAGTTGACACTGAGCCCCAAGGAAAATGAGGTTGATCATCCAATTGCTCCCAATTTCGACAGTGATATTCTTCTGATCCCTGATCTGTCCACCTTTCGAGCCCTTCCCTGGGCTGAGCAGACTGCTCGTATCATTTGTGATCCTTGTACAATCACAGGGATCCCGCTGCGCACTTCTCCACGCCTTATTGCTAAGCTGATGCTTGCTCAGCTTCAAGCCATGGGATTCTCCATCAATTCTTCTTTCACATATGAATGCTGCATCTTTGGAGTACCAGAACGGATAGGCCCCAAGGTTGTATTTTTCCCTGCCACTACTTTACTGAGTAATCATGACATGCCCTTCTTACAGCAACTGGTGAGAGGGATGTACCACATGGGCATCAGTGTGGATAGCTTTGCATCTGCCAGTGGTCCAGGACAGATGGAGATCTGCTTCAAACCTAAATTTGGGATTGAAGCTGTTGACAGTGCCTTCACCTTTCGTACTGGAGTTAAAGAAATGGCCAGGAAGTATGACTACTTTGCCACCTTCCTTACTGATGACACCATCTACAATTCTGGCTGCCTGTCCCACAGCCTATGGGATGCCAATGGCAGGAGAAATCTTTTCTATTCAGGCACTGACGAATTATCTGAGATTGGCAAGAAATGGCTTGGAGGGCTTCTCCACCACTCACCAGCTCTAAGCTGCCTAATGGCACCAGGGATAGGCTGCCGCACTCAGATTTCCAAAGGCAATATTTCAAAGAGCACGTTCTTTGCCACTTGTGGCTGCAATGACAACAGTTGTGCTTTTAATGTTAAGGTTCACGGTGGGCGGGAGACCCACATTGAGAACAAGCTTGGCTCAGCAATGGCAAACCCTTACATAGTCTTGGCAGCTACCATTGCAGCCGGATTGGATGGTATCAAGCGTGACCTCTGTGCAGAACTTTACAAAGCTCCAGTGCAGCAAAAACAGTTTGCCATACCTGTTAAACTGGAGGATGCCTTAGTGGCCCTGGGAGAAGACAGTGTGATTTGTGGGGCACTGGGTGCGCCATTTGTGCATTATTTCATTGCCATGAAACACCTAGAGATTGAGACACAGGAGACTGATACAGACAGGAACAAAAACCTGGAATACTTCATCTAGATATAATTTTTATCTGATGAACCGCTTTCCCAGTCAGAAGTCAGGTAGAATATAATGAAATAAAATTACCTTCTGATGTTCCTCAGAAGATAACGGGATAGGGATAATGGAGAGGTAGTTTTGTCTAGGTCTTACACCTTTTATGGGTCTGTGCCTGGGACTACCAAGACACTGGAAAACAACCTTTCATCTTCAAAATGTGCCATCGTTTCATCTGAACAAACCACAAAACCTGCACATTAACATATTATTACTATCATTTTTATTACCTCATCCCACATTAGAAGAATGGGCAAGCAAATAGCTAAAACATCTATTTTTTCTTAAAACTGTGAATGTTTCAGGCCTTCAAAATTGAATTTCAACCCATTTTCAAAAGCCTATGAAGAGCCTTTATATAAAATGAAAAAAAAAAAAAATTAAATTCTTACCTTAATGATAAAGCAAAAGTATTTATTTTCTTTGAACCCTCGACCCAGGCTACACTACTCAACAGGATGTTACAAATAAATGTTTTTACTTTGACATATAAAGATGGATTTACTATGTATGTCTTGAGATATTTTCATCCTGCACACATATTTTCATCCGTTATGCATTACAGGACAACCTTCTAAACATTTTAACCTTTTTAATCTTAAACCATAAGACAAAAATATTTGCAAAAGAAAAAACCTCCCTCTCGACAGGTTGCTTGTAACAGGTTGCCCTTAACCTGTCGGAAGGGACGTTTTTTCTTCCGCGAATCTACTGGCTAAGCAAAATGTCATCTTACTCATGACGTTTTTCCCCCAAGGACCATTTTCTGAAGACACCGCAGTTGTAAGATATAAAACACAACTAAGACTGATTCTTGATTTCTGATACAAAACTTTAAAACTCAGCAAAGGCCAAATAAACAGCAACAGCAAAATAACTGGAAATGCAACAGATGGAAGTTGATCACTGTTTTTATTGCCAAAACAAAGCATTACAGAGCTACAGAATAAGACTTATATGGTGATGCCATTCACAAAGATGGTGGCTGTTTTCAGTGGTTTCAACTTCAGAATCTTTATAATCATAATCTTTTTGGATTAAATGCAACACATTTCACCTCTTCCTTGACTTCCTTGAGTCTGATATTTGAGTTCTAGTTTGATCTAATAAAATCTACATAAACCCATTTCTGAAAGGTCTCATGCACATAGACAAAGGTTAACTTTTCGTCAATATTCTTTTATTTTGGCCAATAAGTTAGTGATTCATAAACTACTTCTGTGGTCAATTTTTCAAATATTATCAAGCACTATTCCTTTTGCGATATCAACATCTAAATCATCAACTGGCAGTAACAGCCTTTTGTTTACTTCTTGGTGGGCGTTGGGGACCTCATGAATCTGGGTGGAGTAGGGGACTTGGCACTCCTAGGTGGGGTGGGGGATTTGGGAGCTGGGGTAGGGGACTTTACGGATTGAGGTGGAGTTGGGGTTGGGGATTTAACAGACGGGGCTGGGGTAGGGGTTGGGCTCTTCACGGATGGTGCAGGAGTCTGGGGCTTTGAGGAGGGTGGTGCAGGGGACTTAGGTGCTGTGATGGGTTTTGCCATCTGTCCCAACTTGGGTTCAGGGATCTCCTCACCCTGCTTGTACACACTGACGGTGATCTCCACGAACTCACCGCCATACTTGTTCCGCACATTGATGCTGTACTTGCCCGAATCATCCACCGTAACGAATTTAATGGTGAGGCTTGCAAACTTGCCACTCTCGAAAGAGATCTGGTTGTGGTCGTCAGACACAACTTCCTGTTCGTTCTTGAACCAGGTGACCTCAGGCTTGGGGTCACCCCACACTGTACATGTCAAACTCAGAGTCTGAAAAGTTGAGAGGCCACAAAGATATATGGTGAGGGCTGCACGTGACTTTTATTTTATTTACTTTAAACTTTATTAGGAATGCAAATGATGAAATGCGAAGTGATATTATCCTTTAAGCCTGGGATTAGTTTTACTTTCTGATTAAAGTACAGGCCAATTAAATATTACCTTATGCTCCATAATGGTGACAACGTCTGGCAGTCCACCCAGTACTCTGCCACGGTCTACAGAGGATAAGATATTTTGCATCAAGATATGCATTCAGCTACATACATTACTCAGTGTCAAAACTGCTTTAATCTTTATATAAAAATATTGTGAGAAACAAGCTGTACAATACAGTACAAGTACTACATAATAATAGTTTTGCCATTCTGAGTTGTGCTCACTTTTCTCTGCAAATGCTGCGGCCCTGTAAAAAGAAACACAACTCGTTAGCAAAAACAGGTATTTAAATATTGATTAGACAAATAACATTAAAAATGTATGTTATTCCTGCGTATGACTATTTCACTTACTTGAGTCTTTGGAATTCAGCATAGGCATCATTGTATGCTGTTTGGATAAGAAAAAAAGACATTGCTAAACAATAAATCTTTTATGTAATAATAAAGCAAAAGAACAAAATAATAGATAGCCAAATACCACAACAACATATTATACTGAGGAAATGAAAATCAAGCCAATATAGACATAAATAGTCACGTAAAAGTAAATTACAATGCATGACTTGCCTTGTCCAGAGAGGTCAAAGGAACGAGTGTGGGCAGTTTTGCCATCGTGAATCTCAATGGTGTAATGGCCCTTCTCCCTATCAGTAGGCTCACAGATCTGCATCCAGGCCATTTCAGATGTGCCTCCGATCCTCATCTTCTCTGAAGAGGCGATTTTACTTTCCCTAAAACCCAAAACAAGGGTTTCCATAAAACTCAACACTACAGTCCGAAAATTCAGGCATCAACAGTGATGGCTCTTATTAATAACAGTTATTCATTTGCTCAATGCAATTTAATTTGGCCATTAAATCCTTTATGAAAACATACATGGATTTCACTGCAGGCATGAACATGTACTGAGGATCCTAGCAAACTGACAGATTAACAGAAAAAGTGAGTACTTGTGGAACCAGCTGGTCTTCATTTCCTCTGTGTAGTATTTCATATAGCACTGCAGTCTGATGCCCTCTGGTGTGCACTGCAACATCAGTTCAGAGGCAGAAGAGCCTGCAACAACCACGAACCATATTTAGAAGACGGATCCAGGTTTATACTTGAGTATATTCTAATTCTGCATACTCATGCTCATTCAGCGAGCAACTTGTGCACTGCATGTGGCCAGAAAGTGATCTGTGCAATGGCATAGTGATACTGATAGGAGTTTTCCTTTTTGGCACAAAAGAACCTCAATGGCCTCAATGGCTTAAAATTATATTTCTACAACACTAATGTTGTCTAGCTCCACATATGGCTTTGAAAAAATAAATAAATAAATCCACACAACTACATGCATTACAATACCAGCATAATGCAAGTAAATTAAAAGTAAATTAAATAAAATTATGAAAAAATTAATAGGATAAAGGCTTGGGTCTAAAATTCTTCCTTCGGGATTAGAACAGATGTGTGAGTAAAAGCGTTCAAATGCAGTCACCGTACCAGAAATGTGGGCAATGGCATTGATGATATCCTCAAATACTACATGGAAAAAAAAAAGGTGATTGAAGGTGATCCATTGAAATATGACAGAAAATGATAAGAAACTGAAAATGTCTAACATATGTAAAAGCATTACCTTGGCCAGAAATGTCATAAACAGACGTGTCCTTTCCTCGATCATCACTCAGTACAGCTTTGTAAGTGCCCTGGTCTTTTCTGGAAAACTGTGAAAATGGATAAAAGTTATGTTCAATATATTATAATAACAGACAGACAGACAGACAGACAGACAGATAGATAGATAGATAGATAGATGAATGAATGACATTCAGGAAACAGTTGAGTTCGTTACCAAGGGAATAGGAAGAGCACAGGATCCAGACATTGGGTTGGGTGCGACATCGAGAGTGATTTCTTCATCTTCTTTAAACCAGGTAAACGTGGTGTCTTTCCTTACATTGGCCAACTACGACACGATCACAAAAAAAAAATCTTTGTGATGAGAGTCCTCTAGTTTAGCAAAGTATGCAAGCCAGTGATGACTGTCATTGGATATGTTTATGCCACCATGTACAGGCTTCAAACACTATTCATATAAAAACAGATCTTTTACAGCTATTATGCATGTTTGCTATGTTACGTAGGTATACAGCGGTCCTCTGCTGAAAGTCAGATAAGATTTACCTTGCATACAAGCTTAACAGTGCAGTCATCATCCACATGGAAAGACAGGTACTCTGAGAAATGAGGACCTGAGTAAGAGAAATAAAAAAAAGAGATTCATTGTCTATAGACCTTATGCAAGGTGAAAATACGCTGCATCAAGTTCCACTCGATAGGAACGTTATCCAAGTCTATCCACTATTACGCTACTTTGTATTTCTTATGGTACATGGCAATAAACTGCACAGTGGATATATTTACTGTATGCATCATTTATAACCTTGTTTCCTGTGGTGTTCTTTTCTCTGAAATTCAGCCTCCTTCAGTGCAGCCTTGAAGGCTGAAACCAAACAAACCAAGTCACAGTCACTCATTTAAACTGACTAGACCAAGAATTCAATCATATCTGGACAATGTGAGGTCTCACCGTCTCCCACAAGCACCAGGGAGCTTTGGTTCTTGGCTTTTCCATCACTGATCTGAAGGGTATATGTGCCCTCATTGGCCCTGGTGAAGTGCTCAATTACCATCTGAATAACTCCAGTGGAAGCATTGTGGCTAATCTTTTGACCCTAATCTCACACAAACACACACACACACACAATAGCACTTAAAACATAACAAGACATGTGAGAAGGCACTTAACAGGATCCTTGAATATTGATCAAACACTTGGTTATTACAATTTTATGTGGTGAATATTTGCTTTGCGCTTTTGAAGTAACACTCAGTTACAGAGAACGACACACGTGAGGAGGTCATGCACCTCAGAGTGCTCTGTACCTCAGCACTAGTGATCTCCTTATCATTAACGATGAACCTGTAGGATGCAGCAGAGGACAGCTTCTTGGCTTGCAGCCAGAAACGCACATGACCCTTCTCAAGCACTTCGTAGTTCAGCTCTGTCTTCAGGGGAACAACTAAAATCCGGAAGAAAATGTTAAGACAATTGAAACAAACATTCGTGTGTATAAACTAGGTGCTCTGATTGAAAAAAACTAATACAACTAACTTGGATTTCTGATGTTGTAGCTGAGGTCAAGCATTTTTTGGAGTTCTAAAAAGGAGAGAATAAATCTGCTTTAGATGACAGTTTAGAAATCTGAAATGGAAACAAAGTCCTCACAAAAAGGACCTCCGTCACATACCCTCCTGCTTGAGGGTGTAACTAGAGGACTCTCCGCCTGTCTCAGTCACAGCCACAGAGTAGAGACCCAGATCTTCCTTGTCAGGGTTTACAAACGTCAGCTTGGAGCTGTAGGCAATACAGTTACACAGTTAATGCCAGTATTCTTTGAAGACCTGGATGTTTAATATAGCTATGATGCATTTCAGCATCCACAGTGTAGGGCAACACACACATTCTTCCGACAGTGGAGGCAGTGACTCTCTTGGATTCACTGATTTCTTTGTAGGACTTTGACCAAATAAACTTGGAGAGCTCAGATGTCTCACAAGCCTCAAAGGACAGGAAAACATCTCCAGTCTCCTCATCCACACCACATACAATCTCCTTTGTACCTTAGAAAAAGTTGAGAAGACAATAATTATATTTCATTCACTAGCGTGTATCTGAATTATGACACCTTGATCATTAGAAAAGCTAAAAAATATAATGACTGAATTTGCTTTGAAACAATATAAAGACGCAGTTACCTGGCAGAGCTTTAACACACACAGCCTCAGACACATCTGAGGCCTTTCCTTTACCCGAGGCATTCACTGCATACACTTTAAACACATATGAAGCTCCTGTCTCCAGACCAGTCACCTACATGACAAAATGTAGCCACATAAATATAAAGCTTCGCTTTTTAGGAGATAGTAATGACCCCTACCCCTACCCCCACGCACCCAAAAAAACAAAAAAAACAAAATCATGTTTCACGAAAAAAAAAAAAAAAGTTTCATGAGCAGTTTCATATCCACCAAAATTTAGTTACAAATATAGGGCTGTATTTAGAGTTGTTGAATAACAAGATATGCCAATTGATACCAGGGGAACGTTTTTGCTAAAGTGGGCATGTATCTGCATTTTTAGATTTTGAAAATTACCTGTGTGAAGTTCACCCTCTGAGGTTGCCAGATTTTTCCTGGTTAGTGTTTACCTATGCATGAATGTTTCACTTGTGCATAAAGCACTACCTTTAAACCTTGCCTTTAAGAACACAAATAACATACAACGGAGAATAATGCAAGGTTTAAATAAGCATAATAATAGCCTAAATACGTATACTGGGAACATATTGAGGTTGATGAACCATGAGTCATGCTAATTTGTCTTCTTTGCAAGTTTGTCTCAATTCAGCAAGCTGGAATCCACCCACATCAACTGGCTGCCAGCCCATAAAACAGCACTTGGATACCACACTATTATATATCAGATCCTAATAATAACAGAGAAGCAGGCCAACCAAAATAAGTCCAAATAAAAAACGCTGACTCCCAAGAGCTATGATGACAATGCAGAAAATGTGAAGTTTAAGGATGGGTAAAAAAACTGTGGCAAACTGTGGTAAAAAGTTGCAGCAAAATTATGAAAATTCATACAATTATTTATTTCATAAGGTATTTTTTATTTTTTATAGTATTGTGCATATCTAAAATGGCCAAAACATGAATTTCAGGGTAAAATAACATTCTGAGGTCTGCAATCTATAAACTCTTTACTATGTGCACTTCACTCAGAATATGGCTCTTAATATAGGTGTTGAGAAAGTCGTCCATTACCTTCAAGTAACTATGGTTCACAACCTCAGCATTCACTGCGACAAAATCAAGGGATCCCTTCTTGGCCATTTCCAAAAAGTAACCTGTGATGGGACTGGCCCCAGCGTATACTGGAGCCTTCCACCGCACCAGGAGCGAATCATCTCGCACCTCCCAGAAACTGATGTCATACGCAGGGCCTGAAGGTGTGACACAGTGTAAGGAAACACTTGAAGAGGGAACTAACCTGTTCTAATAGGTACCGCATTTTCTAAAGCAATAACATTTTAATATAATGCTAACTTTACTTAAAGCCACAGTTAAAAAAGAAAGAGCACGTCACAACAACAGACATTTTGTCAAAATGCACCCTTTTTCTTTTTCTGACTTGAAGTCATGGATGCTCGAATTTTTTAGAGCAATCAGAAGCAACGTGGATGACATTCAGAGTGAGTTTTATTCAGGAATGACTTTTCCTTTTTTTTCCCCCTTTTCCTTTTGTGTCTTTGCTTGCTTCTATGAGCTTAAAGCAAGAAATAATGACTATAACATGCTGTAGCAGGTGGGGGACATGTTTTAGAGCGGGTCTGCACTGGGAAGGCGGTGTTTGGGGATGAGATGGAGGGGTAATGACTAACGTGGCACACCCGAGCCCTGATATCAAACGAGTGGTCTTTTTCTCTATTTTCCCCTCTCCCTGAGAACTGCCTTGAGCATGTGTGTGGCTATAAACAGAGCAAAGACAGAGCAGAGCAGAGCAGAAACCAGAAAACGAGCTGGGAAGCTGTATCATTACTTGTTTTGAAAAAAAAAAACAAAACAAAAAGGTTTCCTGTAATGTTGCTGACTGACTGCCATGCCGAGGGCATGATCCCAAATAAAAAGCTTATGTGCACTCTTACTTTGGGTCTGCTGTGTTCTCTAAGCAGCGTACTGCCGAGGATGCTACACATGCTTTTCCTCATCACCGATGATAACTACAAATCTTCAAATCATTGTGTTGCTTTATTACTTTAGTTCTTTACCATTGCTGTACTATTATTACCGGTTGTAAATATATAACTGTCAATGCAGACACGTCTGTCCATATTCTGACTGGATAGGCCACAGACACTCACCAGGCTCAGGCATGGTCCAGGCTTCACAGGCAAATGGAACACTGGGCTCAGATGGCAGACTGACACCAGCCATATTGCCAGCTTGTACCTTAAACTCATAGAAGTTTCCAGCGGTCAGATTCTCCACCTGTGTATAGAGTCAACGAAAGTGTCTTCACAGAGATGCATCACACACAGTGTACTGGTGTATTGCACACTGGTATTGGATATTGGTCCTATGCCATGTTAGTTTCTCATATTTCTCAAAAAAAAAAAAAAAAAAGCTTTGATACCGACATTCGATACCATGGCGATACTTTGTCACATAAGCCTTGTGTGTGTTGGTGCACTAATGAACAAGCAACAGGAAATTACAGCGATCTAGACGTACTTCACAACTGATGATGGCAATCAAAGCAAAGAAGTGAAAATATCAAGAGGAGGAACTGCAGCATGTTCCTACAACGACCTGAGTGTGCAAGGTGCCATGGACTGCACACATACAGCAGTATTTGTGCACGTGTGGAGCAGTGACGTGAGCGTGCAGAAAAACTGTGAGAGCACATCAGCTCTGTGAGCACTGAGCTACCTTTAATCTAAATCTAATCTACACTTCACTTTAATGACTATGCTTATGATTTCATAATATAGCATATACAGTATGATATAAGCCAAGGCAAAACTTTGTCCTAGAGTAGCTCACGGGAGTGAACAAAGGCGTGAAGACAAAAACATGTTAGCTGTCAGCCCGTGGTTATTTCTACCACTGAATTCTCTTAGTGAAATCTAAACTAACCATTTATGAAGCTACAAAATTGTAATTGTGCTTAAATTGTGATTAAGGACCAAGAGCAATTGATTTGACTGGATTATCTGTCCACACCATGAAAATGATCTATGATTAAGACTACATCTTCCACACAGTATGCATCAACCCTGTCTTATTTCTGTGCTTGCCTTAAGACCCCCAAAATACAGCTCTGAAGGTGTGAATACAGCTTATATATGTAAGAACTGCTTACCTTATATACCCTGCTAGTGGCAGGTCTTGAGCTGACCTCCTTCCACAACACGGAGTCTGCTTCACGTTTGTCCAGGTAGTAGGACGTGATCCTGCTTCCACCCGTGTATTTAGGGCGTTTCCAGGCCAGGGTCATGGAGGCTCCGTCACAGCTGAGCAGGGTGATGCCGTACGGGGCAGATGGAACAGCTGAAAAGCAACCGAAACCTAGTTAAGCACTGGGACGCACATCTGTTTCGTGACTGGACTGCTGGATCACAACCTGAACCAGAACTACGTGCTTAATCATACAGTTTTAATTCAACCAATATTTCTGTGCTTAGCTAGCATTCACGGTCCAGGAACCGATTTAATTCACATCCACATCTTAAACTGTGTGTGAATTATGCCAGTGGAGAGACTGTAGATAAGAATAAAAAGTAGGAAAGTGGAGTTATTAAAGGGTAAAGAAAAAAATGAACAAAGTAGTGGAGAGTGAGTTTAGTTGTGCTCTTGGGGAAAGCATATAAAACTCACATACCATAATCCACTCCTCTCTCTGTGTGAAACAACAGAAGAATTTATCTCTAATTCATCTCTTATTCCCATTAAAATAATTACAAACAATAGCACAGTTTGTGTTGAGAGTAGTACTGTATTTTTAAAAAATATATATTTAAGCAGAAATCTGTCAATACATACATACAGTATATAAATATATCAAACTGACACCAATAATCCACATGTCCACATGACAACATTTGCTTTACTTTTTAAGATAAAAGTAGAATATGATCCAAAGAAATATAGCTACATTCGTACCGAGTGCAGCATCAATGAAGAGTGGAGCGGACTCCTGAGACTCGTCACTCAGACCATAGGCATTCACTGCCTGGACACGGAACATATACGTATCGCCAGGAGTCAGGCCATGGACCACAAACCTGTCCAGATACATATTGAACCTTAGTTTACCCTTCATCTATTAAAGAAGCAAGACGTGTCAGAAAAACCAAATCTGTGTGTGTGTGTGTGTTTAAAAATATTACCTGGTGTGCTTGTAGGGCCTGTGATTGCAGGGGGACCAGACCTTGGAGCCAATCACAGAGCAATCCACATAATAGCCCATGAGGTTTTTGCCCTGTTTGGGGGGATCCCACTGCACAAAGGCAGACTTTTTGGTGTTTCTGGAAGCGATGACTTTACCCGGAGCCGAGGGAACTCCTGCAAAAAAACCCAAATAAATGCAAAAAATGAGAAAAATACAAACAAAATTACGAAGAAAAAAAAAAAAACCCAGAGCAAAGCAATGTTAAATAAACATTTGCTTTGATATTGGGATGTCGGGGATGATGACTTTATCATTTGGGTTCTAATTTGCCCCATGTTACTTGACTTTCATTCTTTCCAAAGAAAGCAGTGATATTAGACATACTGAAATGCAAAGCAATATTATAAGGCACGCCTTTTCACAGGATGACTGCAGAAGCCTTTAGAGGTGGCTGTGATATCGTGACTGTGAATATTTGTGTGATGTTCTCAAATTGTAAAAGACTGACATGCTTTGTGTTTGTGTGAAGCAGCAGCATACAAGAGGACAATTTAAGCCAGTTTTAGACTGTGCGAAGACTGCATGTCACGCTGTACAAGATGACCCCAAAAAAAGCTCGTCCGAATTCTAACGATAACCCTGTGATAAAATTACATCGTCAATCAGCGCAATCAGAAATAGGGTCGCATGAACAGAAACATTCTTCAGAGTGAGCTTTAGGTAATGAGCCTATTGTTTCTGTTCATTAGCATATTTTGCGTTTGCCACGTTAGTATTTGTAGCTGTCCCATGAGTTTTGCGCAATCCTATGCCATTCTCCTATGGGTGGCTTTTAGATGTGCGTGTTAGCAGTGGAGATTTTAATAAAATAACTTCTGACACTGACAGAACTTTGTCGTCGGCTGTCGCAATCAGCTGCCGATAAGCAGGTCACGCCAAGTTCTGAGACCGCCAATCTCAACTCACGACCAAACTTACGACGTGTGATTTTCATCTGTGACATTACAATCAACCCAAAAATCAGACAGTGTAACACTGGCTTTAGCTGGAGGTGGCATAGCTACATGGTTATAGTCACAATACAACTACAGTGAGCGTCGGTCCTCTTCACAACCAAACTAATATGTGGCGATTATATGTTCATAACCAAAACACGGTGATTCATACATACCAATGTTTGGAATGCAGCCTGAAAAATATGTCATTAGACAAGTTTATCAAAGAAGCTTTTGAAGTATCTTAAAGAAATGTCATCTGAAAGACTTGGCACTGGTTAGATCAAAGAAAATAGTTTAAACATGGCTGGGCTTTTTTTCACCTGGATAATTTGTACATCACGGTCACGCTGCAAGAGTATAGTATAAACCCTCCAAATATTATAGCCTTCTCCCTCCTTAAATTTACTTTAATTTCAAAAGCTTATTAGTCAGGACGGGGTTTTTGATTGAAGAAAAGCAGCTTACCATAAGGGTCTGCCTTCTGGATGAGAGCTGAGGGCTCTGATGGCTCGCTCGGGCCGTACTTGTTGACTGTGATAACACGGAAACGGTATGCTTTCTTGTCCTCCAGATCGTAAAGAGGGCAACGTGGGGAGCGGATCTGTACGCCCGTGTTGACTCTCTGCCACAAGTTACTGTCACCCACCGACTGAGGGACAAGTACAAAGTCAGCCAGGGCAAAGAGCAGGTCAGGAAAGAAAACGATTCCTGCAGGCTGTTTCGGTGGTTTATAAGGCTAAGAAACTAGTGTGCTATTAATATGTAATGACTGCTGACGCATTTACACCAAAAATGAATATACATAGAACAGCTGTAAGTTCCTTTTGAAGTCAAATATTTGTTCATTTACTCAAAGCATAACACCAGGATCATATTATTTATTAACGAGTTGAAAGAAGTAGCCTTTTGAGGCTCTTTGTGTTAGAACACTTCTTGGAGTCGCTGATTAGTGCTTTATGGGAATCAAGTTCAAGTAATTCATTTACATACCCCATTTATAACAGGCGGAAAATCTAAATAGCCACACACACACACACACACACACCTTCTCAATCAGGTACCACACAGATGCCCGTCCACGGGGAATGGGTGGCTTCCAGCTCAGAACAATATATGTTTGACTTATTTCAGTAGCATGCACGTCTGTCGGGGGCTCCGGCAACGTAACAAACACTAAATAAGAACAGATCAGGGACTGATTTGGAAATATAACTTCATTGCAATGATTCTTATTGGACAAGGTAAATATTTGGTTTAGATTACTACCCAATTGTACTGGGGGGAAAAAAAATGTCAAATATACGTATAAAAGTGTGAAGTGAAGTACAGAAGAGCTCGAGATTTTAGGCATTGTTGCATACATCACCTCATTTAAATGAATACAAAGGTATTCACTATTCAAAATATCATAAACAGATTTTACTACTTAGGTCATTAAAGCAAAAGCCACCAAGCATGTACCTTGTCATAAACTGAGATTTAAAAATCTAAAGTTCACCCAAGATATTAGCTAGATGATTGCACGCAATTTTAGGAAAGCATTTCATGTGAGGATGAAATTATCCGTGAGTTGACATATGACTTAAGGGGAAGGTTAATCACAGTTAAATCTGTGGTTTAGTTATTAAATTAATCATTAATTGTGAATCAATGAATTGAAATAATTCATGTTCTTACTGCAAAACCATCAGACCAGCCAAAACCTACTGATACATGAAAAAGAAGTGTAACACAGTAGACTGATCAAGTCTATTAATCAAAGGCAATAAGATTAATAGAAAAATTTGATTTAAAAAAATATTTTAAAAAAATAACATTTTCTTCAAATGCTTCTTTGATAAACAGGATATTATTAGGTATAAGTAACCTTATCTCTAATGGTTCACATGGTGGTCATGGACTCAGTGAAATAACACAAGTTTAACATCATATTGTATGCGAACTTGACAGTAAGAATGTATTTCATCATCATGGTGTCAAGTTCATTACTTTTCGTACAGTGGGATTAAAAAAAAGCATACAGAATTTTTACCACTGATCTTCAGTGATTAAAGTCGTAGGTACTGACTGCTCTTTATGCTGTATGGATGAGATTTTCTATGTTAAGATGACTTCTTTAAAACAACGTGATACAGTGGACTCAGTATGGATGGATGTGCATGCAGTTCAGTCGATGAACAAGATTAAATGATACAATATTAGTGTTTTTTTATGGTATAAAAAATATTACATTAGTGTGTGTTTGAAATTAGTTAGGTGATTTCACTAGCACGTCATAAGGTACCTCCTTGCAGTTCCTCCTGTCGAATTGCAATATCATACTTCCCCTCGATTCTAATCACTGCAGTGACAGTAAAGATAACTTGTAATATTTCCATAGTTTCATCTATCCAGGAGGATAATTTCTATATATTTGAATCATCTAACACATTTAATCACAAACACAAATATAATACAGCTTATATGAATTAATATTGTGGCGTGTGATAGCATTGTGTGACACGGAAATGTAAAATGCAATCGTGTGTTTTTAACCCATCGTCAAATGAGGATTCTGCACATACCAACGAATCGTACCTCTGTTGGTAGAGTCATGGACTTTATGTCTGCAGGCCACACACTGCTTTGCTCCAGTCCTTCCGTAACACCCTGAATATATTGTGGGCAGATCAAAACCCGGCTGTATCGTTGAGTAAGTCATGCCCTACCTTCCACGTCACTTTCCACATCAGCAGCGGTCACTCCAGAGGACATCCTGGAGGGCAGGCTGATGCCTGCGCTGTTCACAGCCCGGACTCGGAAGTGATAGGAATCCCCTTCAGTGAGCCCATGCACAGGAAGCTTGCACACATTAACTGGAGTGCTGTTGCACTGGACCCAGTCCTTAGTTCCAGACTTGCGCCTAGTGAGGATGGAAGGAAATGCCATAAAAAAAAAAAAAATATATATATATATTTTTAAATCATACTTATAGCAGCATCTAATAGCAACTTGTCACCAATGAAAACACAATGTGCCTACCTGTCCACAAAGTAACCAGTGATGTGTGGCTCATTAGTGACGTTGGGAGGCTTCCAGGAGACGAGGACATAATCCTTATTGGCATCAGAGACTGTGACGTCCATGGGAGCTCCTGGGGCTCCAGCTACTGAAGGCGTAGCATCTGTACACAAATAGAAAAAAAAACTATAGAAAAAATATTTTCTTCAAATGTTCTTTGATAAATAGGATATTATTAGGTATGGATGAAATGCATGAAATTTTACCAAAAATACATAAGCATATATTTAATGATAGGCTAACAATATACTAAATAAATGGTTGTGATTTTCCCAAGTTCCCCAGTTGCTGTTAAAGCACTAACAGCGCCTTTAAAAGGTTCTGATGACTAATTAATCTCCCACCTCAAATCATGCTTGTGTAGCCGTATTACTAAAATAATGACTGACTTCACATTATAACATGCTCCCTTCCTGTCTGAAATACGAGTGCTACTAGTGCTACCTAGAAATCAAATCAACAAAATGACTGTTTTACATATAATATGTACATAAAATATAAAACATTACAGTTACAAAATTTGTTCAAATGATTTGCTTATCTTCTATATACACACACCACATTCACTGTCTATATACGCCATGAATGATGATGCTTAAAAAGTGCATGTCTACAACAAACCCTTGACAAACAGGTAGGCGCTGTGCTCAGTGGTTCCATCCTTGGTCCAGATGCGCAAAGTATACAGACCCTCATCATCCTTGTTCAGATGAGGAAGAGTCAGCTTGGCGGTCCCACCACCAACATACATCTCAGCCCATCTAGATGGTGTCAGTAGAGTATCTAGATGCGCATAGACACACTCAGTTAGGCGAGGCAGACCCTCACTATAGATTTGAGGGTATTTATCTTAAAAAAAAAAAAAAAACAACAAACACAGATTTGAGCAAGTTCAACATGAATCAGCACAAAGAGCCAGCCACTTACCATCTCTATACCACATAACCTCTGGTGGCAGATTAGGAAGGTCAGGCACCACCACCATGTTTGCCACCAGAGTCAGTGACTCGCCCTCGGTGCCAAATGTCACTCCAAAACTACTGAGCAGGGTCACTTCTAGCTTGCTACGCTGTATATCAGAAGGCAAGGGTGCTACAGGGGATTAAATATAAAACACAAAGTTAGATTCCAGCTTTACCATGTGCAGTGCTGGGCACACAGCTTGAACACAGTTGGTCTGCAAAACTGTAGCCACCAGAGATACACTGCACTGATAAAAGATGTCACTGTAAAAATCATTTGCTGGCTATTGGGTACATTTCTAGGTGTATTATGATGTGGCTTATAAAAAGTAAATGCTATTATGCCAGCATGCTTGTTGCAACGCTGCATTTACCCCACATGTAAATTTTGTGATATATATATATTACATGGAAAGTTTTTGTAACTTTACATTATGTTGAAGGATAATTTTTTAAAGCAAGTATGTCCCATATGTACAACAAACAACACACATCCTGGGCTTGTAGTGGAGACTTTTTAAAAAATATTTTAAATGGGTAACTGTTTGTGCAGAGTTTGGCATGATCAATGTACACTAGTCTTACCTCACACTGTATCACGTGATATCAAATGTTGGTATTGGAGCATTTTTTCTAAGTACGAGAAATGAACACCGTATCGGACCGATACCCAATACCAGTATCAGTATCGCTGCATCTCTAACAAGACCTGATTTAAATAAATTGAGGATAAATATAGATGACAAGCCATCAGATGTTTACCAGGCTTGGTGTCTGTTAGAGTAAAACCTAGCATCAGCTGTAAACAAAGCATATTTTCCATGACTTATCTAGACATTATGATGGGACACAGGATGACAGAGGATGTTATTTGTAGCTAATGATCTCAAGAAGGCTCTTCCAATCTGGGTGTTAGCCAGAGCCTCTCACCTTGGCCTGGTAGATAAGAAATCTCTGCAGCCCCAGATGGTCCTGCATGAAATAATAACAAATCAGTTGGCAAAAGAAATGCAGACACAAGAAAAGTGACACAAGGACAAGAGGTTAAAAGGGGCAAAGAGGAGAAAATCTTACTTCTCACACAGACTGTGGCCTTAGAGATGGCCTTTCCCTGGGAGTTGGTAGCTACAGCGCTGTACACAGCAGAATCGGCTATTGTGCATCTAAAAGGAAAATGTTGAATGCCAATTAAATGAAGCAACAATCTACAAACAAATGTCTAACATAGGATATATCGACTAATATTGAATGAAAGACTCAGTCTTTCATTGTCAGTCTATTTAAAAGTACTGTACACACGTTTAGTAAGATACTTAAGTAGGGGTGTAACGATACACTCTGCTCACGATTTGATTTGATTCACGCTCCTGGCTTTATGATTTGAATTAAATTCAAATTCTCAGAATATTTTGAACAAAATTTACATGAAGAAAAATTATGACTGAAAAGACTCCTTTTTTAAATTTCTGAATCATAATCAAAATTGCTAAAAAAAAAAAAAGGGCTTTAATACTGTAAACAAAATGTACTACAGGTTCACAATATCTTAAAAATAAATAAATCAGTTTATAAATTCTCCCAAAAATTTTTATTGAATAAACAAAGCATCTGAGCTGGGGACTATCAACTGAACCATAATGAGCTCTGCAGCACAAGTAGAGCTCCAAAGTCGGCTAAAACGCCCCATTTCTAATACTGAAGAGCTCTTTTTATCCATTACAACATGACTGTGTAACCGTATAACGTATAATGCGTGTTGGTCACTGCAGTCTGGAGCTATTCGGGTTTTGGACTTCACAAGTGCACATGGTCTCGCAGGCTCACATTGTATAGCGTTACTAAAACTAGACATTGTCACAAAGCAGCTTTACAGAAATCCAGATGTTTTTTGGTAAATGCAATCACTGGGACCATCCACAGCAATAAAACACAGTGTAAAGCTGACAGTCTATAATATTCTCTAAAATGCCAAGCTGTCTATTTAATTTGTTCTACAGGCAGCTGATAATACACAGCACCTCTATTCAACAACCTTGCAAAGAACAAAATCAAGTAGTTGGAAGAAATTCTTTCCATTATCCAGATGTCTTTTAAATAATCTCCCACAGTGTTCATGTACTGTTGCCTAGGTGCAAGGGTACAGCACGGTACGGAACATGATCCCCCACAGCTAGAGCACACTGGACTGGGAGAGAGATCTTAAAAATGCAGTGCTAGTCTTGAAGGAGAGGCCAGGGTGTGAGAATAGAAAGAAGAAATGTGACCTTCAGTCTGCGCTGCCTATTTTAAAGTCTCGCAGCTGCCACGGCACCAAAAACGAACAGTTTCCTTGATCACCAGGCAAATCTTTCTCCATTTTCAAGTCACTTCTGTCGTTTTGAAAAGACTGAGACAAATAGCTCATCAGAAAAATAGCTATTTGGAAATTGAAAGAGCATTGGCTTGACTGGTGACACGGGCACAGAGAGTCTCACTACTGTAACTTTGGAGTGGAGGGGACTCAGATGTCAGGCATTCCGGCATTAAATGACACACGGCTCAGCAGTAAGGAACGAACAGCTGAGGTGTCTTGTAGATGAGGGAAGGTCCTATCTGAGACCAAATAGGAAACTTTCGCTGTAACAGGGAGGCCATTCACTCTCTCTGGTTGAGTGCGAGTGATATGCAAAGAGTTTTGATAGCTTTTAATGAAGGTCCAGTCTTTTCTTGGGTTCAATTCTACATATATGATTGCCAAATTTTTTGTAATTGCCTTTTGATTAGCCAGGCTTTTGGAGTTTCTCAAGCTCTTGAATGGTTTTTAAATAGAAACCTATTTCTAGACATTTTTACTCATTTTAAGCTTAGAATTTTCTAGTTAGTTAGGGTTCTTTCGAAAAATAAATGCTTAAAATTAGCAAAATTAACTGCCAATAGAAGAAGTCGATTTCAAGCTGGAAATCAGTACACACACACACACACACACACATACACACACACTTAAATAAGTTTAATTAACTTATATTTGGTTTACTGTAATTCTATAATAGGAAATGCTAGATACATTTGACTATATCTAAGATATTTTTATTTGATAAGACAAGATAAAACAAGATGATTGTTGGGATAAGTTCATACCTGCTAATAATCAGACTGTGAACTCCATATTTGTTTTCGATTTTGTATTTTCCAGGTGAACTCAGACGGTCAATGGGAGCATTATTCTTATACCTGCAAATGTACAAGACAGTCTGAGACCATGAGGACCACACGGAGGGTACATGCTAATTAGCATTTTAAAATAGTGCATAAAAGTAAAATAACTTTTTTGTTAGAGAATTACTGACACTGGATAACTAGAGTCATGTTCCTACTGGATTGCTAGACGCTTTGAAAAAAAGGGGTTAACTGCACTATATTGCCAAAAGTTTTGGGACGTCTGCCTTTACATGCAGATGAACTTTAATGACATCCCATTCTTAATCTGTAGGGTTTATTATGGAGTTGGCCCACCATTTGCAGTTATAACAGCTTCAAGTCTTCTGGGAAGGCTTTCCACAAGGTTTAGGAGAGGGTTTATGGAAATTTTTGACCATTCTTCTAGAAGCGCATTGGTGAGGTCACACACTGATGTTGGTCGAGAAGGCCTGGCTCTCAGTCTCCGCTCTAATTCATCCCAAAGGTGTTCTATCGGGTTGAGGTCAGGACTCTGTGCAGGCCAGTCAAGTTCCTCCACACCAAACTCGCTCATCCATGTCTTTATGGACCTTGCTTTGTGCACTGGTGCGCAGTCATGTTGGAAGAGGAAGGGGCCCGCTCCAAACTGTTCCCACAAAGTTGGGAGCATGAAATTGTCCAAAATGTCTTGGTATGCTGAAGCATTAAGAGTTCCTTTCACTGGAACTAAGGGGCCAAGCCCAACTCCTGAAAAACAACCCCACACCATAATCCCCCTCCACCAAACTTTACACTGGGCACAATGCAGTCAGGCAAGTACCGTTCTCCTGGCAACCTCCAAACCCAGACTCGTCCATCGGATTGCCAGACAGAGAAGCGTGCTTCGTCACTCCAGAGAACACGTGTTCACTGCTCTAGAGTCCAGTGGCGGCGCTTTACACCACTGCATCCGACGCTTTGCATTGCACTTGGTGATGTGAGGCTTGGATGCAGCTGCTCGACCATGGAAACCCATTCCATGAAGCTCTCTACGCACTGTTCTTGAGCTAATCTGAAGGCCACATGAAGTTTGGAGGTCTGTAGCTTTTGACTCTGCAGAAAGTTGGCGACTTCTGCGCACTGTGTGCCTCAGCATGCGCTGACCCCGCTCTGTGATTTTACGTGGCCTACCACTTCGTGGTTGAGTTGCTGTTGTTGACCGTGGAATATTTAGTAGTGAGGAAATTTCATGAATGGACTTTTTGCACGCTTGAATTCACTGAGCTCCTGAGAGCGACCCATTCTTTCACAAATGTTTGTAGCAGCAGTCTGCATGCCGAGGTGCTTGATTTTACACACCTGTGGCCATGGAAGTGATTGGAACACCTGAATTCAATGATTTGGAGGGGTGTCCCAAAACTTTTGGCAATATAGTGTATCTAAAGGGGTTCTAATGGAAGCATTTTCTGAAACTCAGTAGTAGGTTTCTACATTGAATCTTTAAAGGTTTCTGAAGAAAGACATGTAGCTGCCTTTTTATTTATTACTAAGAATCTAAAACCCAGTTGAAATAAAAAACCCAAAAACGTGTTGCCTGTTCAAGATACTGTACTTAATAATAAAAGTACAAACCACTGGACAATGGGGGTGGGGGTGCCGGAGACAGTGCAGAAGAGCCTGACTGGAGTCTTCTCCCACACGGTATGAGATCTCAGACCCAGCAGGAAGTCTGGGACTTTAGGAATCTCAGTGGGAAGCTCTTTCCTGATGTATTTCATTGCTCTCACCTGTGATAGAAGGATGAACAGCCTATAAAAATGACTGCCATTGATACAACAAAAGCCTGGATGGACATTTCCCATTAAAATGTTGTTTTTAAGAGACACAGAACTGCTACTCTGGTAAAGTAAAGACACTTAATTCTATGGCCAGTACATCCTGAAGATTTCTGGATCACTGCAATATGTACATTCTTTAACAATATAACATAATAAAAATAAATCTTAAATTCTGACAGAAAAGTACTCACCTCATTTGTGATCTCAATGTTCACCACTTGCTCATGAGTGGTCACCCTCATACTGTGCAGCTCTTCCTGCAGGGTAGTCAGATTTCTCTCAAGATGAGAGGACACACGCTGATATTCCTCCATTCCTTCAGGTTCCCTATAGCACAAGTACATACACTTTGACATATATGCGCAGCTGGTAAGCTGGTATGAACTGTAGATGCTGGATTCACAGCTGGTACATTTTAGAGTCATTCTATCCACACACACAAATGCAGAGGAACAAACGATTGTTTCTACAAGAATTTGATCTATCATGCAACAATACAGGAGCACATAAAATGTAAATGTGTAACAGTGCAAAGAGACACAGAGGGCAAGGACAGTAAGTGACATACTGAAGTACAATGCAATAAATCCATAGGACAGTAAAGGACAATACATCCACTGGACAATGCCCTACATAATACGAATCAGCAATACAGGACAACAAAAATATTGGGTGAATGAACTAGTTGGGACTAGGTGCAAGAGCTGAACACAAATTATATATTCAATACTTATACCGAACACATACTACAGTATATACAGCACTTGGATACATTTGTGTAAGTGTTCAAAAAGGTACAAACACACAGAGAAAATTCATTCATATAGAGAATAAGTTACAGTGTAGAAGGGATATCATTTGTACCTACAGTTAATGTGGCTACTGGTTCAGGTGTTTTATGACACTAGCTTCTTAAAATAGCCTCCTGAATAGTAATGGCTACATCTGCCAACAGTCTCACCTCTCTCTGAAGGCTGGCACCGTATAGGCTGGTTCCGCCATAACCTCAGTGGCCTCGACCTGCGCCTTCTTCGTTGACTTAGTGCTTGATTTCCTGTCCAAATACCGATGAACAGTCAGAAGAAAATGCACATTTCATAGCACAGTGTAATAACAGCTATAAGCAGGTCTTTAAAGCAGCTTTTTTTTATTATGATTGCCATTGTGCCGTTATGTGCTTATGAAGCAAAGTTTGTTTTGTTTTGGTAATAGACAGTAATGTATTCCTGAACAGATGTTGGGATTACAAATCCAACTAGAGACTAGGCCTTCTATCTTGAAAAATATAGTCTACAACGCCTCTCCTTGACACAAACAAATGACCAGTTAACCTATATAACCAAACCCCAAATTCATTTTTTTTAGTCTGACAATACACAAAGATTTACAAAAAGAAATCTGGTTACATAAAATGGTAATACTTTTGAATGCACATATACTCTATATAGCCAAATGTGTGTGGACACCTGACCATCACACCCATATGTCCCCATTCCAAACATGGAGTTGGTCCCCCCTTTGTTGCCACTCTTCTGGGAAGGCTTTCCCCTAGATTTTGGAAGATGCCAGTGGGGGTTTGTGTTCATTCAGCCACAAGAGCATTAGTGAGGTCAGGCACTGATGTTGGCGAGGAGGTCTGGGGTTCAGTCAGTGTTCCAGTTCATCCCAAAGGTGTTCAGTGGGGTTGAGGTCAGAGCTCTGTGCAGGACACTCGAGTTCTTCCACTCCAACCTTCACACACCATGTCTTCATGGAGCTCACTTTGTGCACAGGGACGCTGTCATGATGAGACATGTTTGAGCTTTTTATTTTTAGGGAAATGCTATTTTATGCAATTAAAACATTATAGACAAGTGTGTGCTTCTAACATTGGGGCAACACTTTGGTGAAGAACCACATATAGGTGTGATGGTCTGGTGTCCTCAACCCTTTGGCCATACAGTGTATATTGAGCCATAATTAATAATTATATAATATTGTATACAATTTCTATTCTCATTTATAATAAGAGATCACAAATTTGTTCTATTCTGTTAGGAGCATTTTAATATTCTATTCTTCTGTTATTCTCTTACTGGGAAGTGATGCACATGCGTTTTGCAAAGCCACCCAATTGACTTGTGCATAAAGTTGGTCAAGACAAATCTATAACTTTCAGGAAACACCTTAAGAGCAGTAGGTGCTGTAATTAATTATTAATCTTTTCACTAATTTTAAAGAGTTTAGAGACTTTTCAAGAGCATAACACATTATGTATATTCCATAGCATCTTTCATCAAGAACCAGCAACTCTAGGGTCGTTTGCCAAGTCACTAGGCTTCTTAAAAGAGTGCAAAGGGAAGCAGCATTAGTTAAAGCCACTGCTGTAAGCCTATTAAGCCATCTAGGTGCAAGTGTGCACAATCGCACACTCAACAGCGGCCAGTCCAATCCAGATGATGTCCCATACCTCGATGCGATCTGCTGGACAACATGCTTTGAGCTGGAATACTGATGTCCAACCTGTGTCTGTGTTTTCTGATAAAACGGCATGGCCCTCGTAGGCATGTCAGGAAAACTTCAAACAAAGACCCAACAATCATACCATAGGCTACTGAACATTAGCTCAGTACATTTTGTTAAAGGTGTACAGTTAAGATATACCGACAGAGTGCGGTTCAGGCATGACGCATGTACGCAACCTACTACAAATTGTTACACTTTTTACAAGTTACTCAGACGGACATCAATTTGCAAAATCTAGTTCTGGTTTCTGGTTTAGGCATACACAAATGTTGACTTTTCAAAAACATTATTCTAACTATTCTAACTCAAATTTATAATAAGGTTAATGGTGTAATGGAATGGGAACATGACGTTATGGCAAAAAATATTACATCACGACACTTGAAGACGTTTTCACGAGGTATGTATGATGATATTTTGCTAACACTGTCCTAGCAAAGCAGCAGGGCCATGTTTAAAAGGAACAAACAAAAAAAAAATAATTTTATTTGACGGCTCCAAAATAATGTACGTAACACGAAACAGAAAGGAAAATGAAACATTAGGTACAAAAATGCACTTTAACATCCAGTCAACTACAAGTCACAGTGACTATCAATCAGTCCGTGCTGTAAAAGTACTAGCGATATGGGAATTACTCATCAGGATATAGATATTACATCGTCCTATCGCCCAACCTTAGTACAGCCCAATATCACAGTTTCCAGTACATCATGATATTAAATTATGTTGTTAATGTATCTTATTAGATCAGAGCAGCCTTCTGTAGTTTATCGAAACGATGTAGAAAATGTTTTTATGGGAAGAGCCACACTTGGAAATAGTGCGTAGCCTCAGTATCCATAACACTAACAGTCCAGTATAAACATTTGTACCACAACACCATTGATTTATCGACTCTGATTGGTCAGAAGGTGTTTTTTTTAACATTGGCTATTAATAAGCTATTAGCTAACAAGGCATAATAGCTAATTCACAGGTACTTGTATGGCAGACACTTAACATAAACTCACTAAAAAAAAAAAATGTCTGTAATCGTTTATATGGTGAAGCTTTCTGTGAGGAGACTTTTATTTAGCATTTTTGGAGCAGTCTTCAGCAGTTTGTAGCAGTACCGCTCAGTAACATGCATTTTTTTTTCTTACTAAGCTCGAGAGAGAGAAAACAATGGGTGGATTTTTAGAGCTGCTATAACACAAGTACTAACAGGAACTAACTTGTTTCATGGATGTTCCACAAAATTAAATGTAACTATAAACAGATAAAAAGTATGCCGTGTTGTTCTTTAATAAATAAAAAGTGGTTGCCATTGGCAAACTGCTGTGGTATAAGAGAAATACAAAACATTTGGAGACATGATATTATAGGAAATTACACAGCAGTTCCACTAATCTGATTGGTCGAGGGGAGATCTAAGATTGCCTATATTTCCTCTAACCACACTGGGATGTTTCACTGTGTGTATCACTCCGCTTGTCTGCGTTCGCCACGTAAAATTCCGCTTCCTAGTTTGAAACCGTTACTACAGTAGAGTTAACAACATCATCAGCGAACATAGCAAACGATACTTTTCAGAAATATAACTTTTAACTTAAAATACGAAAGCTTGTCAGATGAAGATGAAAAGGAAGAAGGGAAGCCAATTTCGCTGAAAGCGCCTTTAACAGGAATGTACAAATCAGTGTGAGCTAGTTAGCCAGCTAGCTGACGCGCTTTAAAGTGAGTGTAGCTTATTCGGGATCTATTTCCACTAACGGCACAAAAATAAACAGGACGTTTGTCCGTATTTTGTCTGAAATGTCACTTGCTTGATATTAAATTTGTGTTTATAGAACTGTTGTATAAAACAGAACTGTTGTACAAAAAGGCCCTGGGGGCTCGTGCCTGTGGCGAATCACACTCTCGCTTGTGCGATATTGCTTAAGTAATTAATTTCAGAGTGGTCACAGTCCTTTGCTTCATGCTCCATCCTGTTTTAATCCTTACTTTAGATTTCCTTACTGTCCATACTGTCACACCTCTACAGTAATCTACACACTAAAGAAAGAGCAGAGAAAAAGAAAACCACCCTGAGCATTAATAAGGTGATTTCCAACACATTAGAAGGCTTTTGCTTTGGGCTTGATTGCATTTTGCATCACGCTGTTAAACACAACAACTGTCTCAGCAGGCTAAAAACAACCCCTCTGTACAAAGCTGTTTTTTTTTTTATTTTCAGAGCTGATCTCAGAATCAGCTCTGAAAAAAAAAAGAGTCAAATGTCACATGATATAAGCAAAAGTTTAGTCTAGGCTTATAAAGTTAAAGAACATAAGAACAAGGTTTCTCTCTCTCTCTCTCTCATATACATATATATATATATATATATATACACACAATTTTCTAATTATTGGAGATGTAGTCAAACAACCAAAGTACTTGGTTTTTGAAGTTTGCTCTCCACACCTGGCTCAAAAAACATCATTTGGTTTAGTATTAAAAATATTACATTTTTTTTTTATTTTTAATATTAAAATCTAAATAAACATAAAAAAATATATACATATGAGTTTGGTTCTGTTGTACCTCTTACCTGATTCAGTTCTGACTTGGCTGCAAATATTGTTAGGAGCTAAATAAGTTATATTTATCTGTTTTATAGATAACTGTGTGTGTGTGTGTGTGTGTCATATACAGTGCCAGAGACCACTTTAGTAAGACTGGCATACTGAGGTGTGTGTGTGTGTGTCATATACAGTGCCAGAGACCACTTCAGTAAGACTGGCATACTGAGGTGTGTGTGTGTGTGTGTGTGTGTGTGTGTGTGTGTAAGTGTGCACTGTGCTAAACTATTAGCTGTACACTTTCTTCAGTTACTTTGCACCTTTACTGTAAAGCTAAACAGGCAAACTTTTCTTTTCTGATTATATTCGGTGTAAGTAGAAAACTGTGTTCACTTTTTTGTAAAAAAAATATATATATATATTCCTTTAATAGGAAAATGCTAAGTAATAGGTTGTAAGCTAACTTCATGTTAAAGTAAACATTTTAAACAAGGATGCTAAAGCTTGTAACTAACTAACAAAACAGACATTTAGTGAACACAAACATTTCAGGCTGATATTAGAGACAAAACAGTATTACTTGTACTATTTAACCGTGGAAGCTGATTGAAACAGATGTCAGAACAGGTGTGAGAGGGTTATTAAGCATTTAGAGTGACAATAATAAGAAAGAAGGAAAAAGGTCGACTCACCCCTGGAGAAGTGGACGGTCAGGAAGTGAGCGTCAGGTCGGCCTGAGAGCACTGGCAGCGTCTTGCTGACCCTAACAAAAATAATGTCGCTCTCTCAGACGAAGAGAGCCTTGCTTCTCTCTTCTCTCTTCCACCCCATGTATGGTGACACTTCAGACTATATATAGCGTTTACCTCCATTTTCAAAACTCATTTCGCTCTCTGAGTAGCCGTTAGCAAAAGGATGAGAGGGATGTGTGCGAACAGGATAACGCTGGAAGATGGCTGATGTTCACTTAGGGGTTTATATTAGCCTGAGAGAGAGAGAGAGAGAGAGAGAGAGAGAGACTGGTGGACACAGGTGTACAGGTTGGAAAAGAGAAAACGAAATTGTAAGCTGTTATAATGAAAATATTTCCACCATTTCGACCAAAATAGCTTAGTTTTTGTTGTTCTTATTGATTGAGGATGACATGACGGTTAGTAGCTATAGGCTTCATTCTAACAGCATCTAGCAAACAGAATGGAGCTTACACATAATTGCTTGTATAAACCTTTTTGTTAATTTTTTTATTTTATTTTTACTACGTCTTGCCATGGTTGGAGTCCTTTTTAGGGTCCTTTTTTTCATGCACCCTCCCTCCTGCACCAGTTGCCAATTACTATTTTTAACCCAAGACTGAAGTTTCAGAACCGGTGCCTGGTATCCTCACCACTTACTGGTGATGTTCAGCTGGCGAACGAATCGGCTCTTTGAACCGACTCCTTTAGTTGACTCGTACAAATGAGCCCCTCTTTGTGTAACTCTTACAGTGTAATTTAATCGCAATGTTCAAACTGAATCCTCTCAGCATCTGAGCTGTTCGTTAGTGTGAATAATGAAGGAGTTGCAGTGCGAGGGGAGGCGATCAGTTATGAGGATAAATGGAAATGAATCTTCTTAATGAATCACAGACACATCAGGTACAATAACATGAAGTGACGCTGACTGTATTAATCATTTCACATTTGTAGTGCCTTTGCAGTTATTTATATAATGCAAAGTAAGGTACAGTAAGAGTTTAGGAAAGAGTTTCAGCTCTTTGTTAGGCAAGGAAGAACTATCAATGATCATTTTGCCAATAAGAGTCGATTCTTCTTTGCAAGCTGAACCGAATCATCTGATTCACTGGAAAGGTCTGGTATGCCCATCACTGTAACTTTACAGAGTAAAACTAATCACAGTGGAATTCATTAAACTTAATTTGTGAAATATCAGTTCAAAGATATTTGTCTTATTCAGTTGTTTTATTAAATTCTTTATGCACACAAGCAATTTCATCATGCACTTTACATGATGATAATTTGTGGTCATAAGCTTTCATTAATTGTTGCATTAGCATCACAGATTTACTGCCAAACTAAAGAAGCAACATTGGGATATTTTCATTTTAAACCTAAATTAAAGGAGCTAAACTGGACAGTTTGGGCATCAGGTCATATGAATTGGGCAACTTTGCCCTCTAGAGGTTGAAAACTGAACCATATTTAATCTGTCCTGCTCACAGACACACAAATAGACGAAAACACCAAGGATTCACATCATTCTCATAAAACACTGCATATTCCACCAATCCTATCCATACAACAAAAAGAAAACTTCAAACATCAGACCATGGAGACAGCATTTTATTGAGTGAGTTTGATTAACCAAATGAGCACTGCATAGTTTAACGGTTTGACATTCTTTTTAGTTAATATTGTGAATCGGGGGCATATGAAAACCTGAGCAGGATCACACTGAAACAGATTTGTGATTTCAGAAGCCTCTTTGGTTTCATAGATCTAAAAGGAAATCGTAATATACGAAAAGCCTAAAAGATATTTACAGATCATATACAACATCCATCCCTGTGCTGTCTGAGTGCCGTTTCTGCATATTCTCAAAAATTCTTTACAAAACACCCTCATGTTGTGCTTGAATTCATAAGCAGTCAGCAAGAAAACAAATTTAAAGTGCATTACATATCAGTAGTTTGAGTGCAAAGAGTAATAGAGGTAAACTCTGTTAGGCCACATATCATATAAAGGCATCCAATACATTCGTCTTATTACACAGTGTAATGAGACATTCAGGGAGTTCAGGTGCTGTAAATACTCTTTATAGAAGTTTGAAATAGTACCTGTATGATGTGTAACATGCAACTGCGTCTGGGTGGTACGTTTCAATGTGCACAATATATACACATGTGGTTATGTAAACTGTGCTTTGTAATGAAGTATCTAGATGCGCATAGTGAAGTTGGACCTAATCATATGTGGGCTAAATGCGTATAAGCAGTCATCAGAGGTTTGACCAATTAAAAACTTGATTTAGTCGCTACATAGAATAGCTTGCCAAATGTACTGAGTCACTGAGTTAAACTGGGATTAAAGCAGACCCAGTACAAAACAGCCAGAATGTGTCAGAACTGGTGGCACAGTAGTTTGATTTTACAGAGCAGGTGTAAAGTATTTGTAGAAAGAACGCTCAACTTGAATATCTAACCAAGTGAAGAGAAACAAAATGCACATAAGAAGAAAGGCATTAAAGCTTTAAAATGATCCCAGTTTGGCATTTTCACAATTGTGCACTTAATGCCTGCTCAGAAGAACTGGAAAAAAACCTGGTCAGGCCTAAAATTCAATCCAAGGATGCCACAGAACACCAAAAACAAACAAACAAAAAAAATACTGCAGCATGTCCAATATTTGGCAGTCTTCTCATTAAAATATACAAAGTTCATTAAGGAAATTTAAATAAAAACAAACTGCCAAGTTTATGCATATCTACAAAATCATTTGACATTCCTTTAGTATATTAATTACAAACCCTGCAGCTGTTGGGCTGATCAGTATCAACAGTGAAATAATAAATGAACTCATTTTGTTTGAAACAGATGTTCGAATGTGTTGAGTCCTAACACTGAAAGGCACAGGAACCTGCTTTGGCTTCACTGCTGTTTACCAACTGCATGCAGTGCAACATTCAGTCAGTCTCTGCGATCATACTGGCGCTGTCCGCTTCGTCATAGTTCCTCCGGTAGCGTACTGTAGAGAAGTAGCGGTGCTGGGTCTTTCTATACAATACAAAGACCACGACAGCCATGACACAAAGCAGCACGATGATGAAAAAAAACAAGGCCACAGGAGTACCGTGCGATTCTGAGAGGAGTGAGAGGAGAAAAGAGATTCCACGTTAAACCAGGGCACAAAATATGATGGATATAACTGTTCTTTTTTTTTTTTAAATGTCTTAGTAGTAACAGTTTAAGATGATTTATGCTTACACTTTCAGTCTTACTGACCTATTACTAATACGCAGTGAGGTGGTGGGATATAGCCCGGTGTGAAGCGGAGTTACTGTTCACACCATGAAGTTTTATTCCTCTTACAAACATTTTATTTATCTGAATTGTTTTTATCTGAAATCTTACAGCTTCACCTCTGACTGTCACGAAGTACCAACACGTACCAAAAATGCTAACTTAACATCTCCTCACTGAAAAACTCACCATATCAACAATTACACACTTTTTTTTAACCCAAGTACCCACCATACAAGTCCAGATGTAACTTGCTACTATAGAAACTACAATGTATTAGAAATAGAGCATAACTATAAACCTGTTACGTGCAGTCAAACTATTGTTATAGAACAAAACTGCTGTTATAGAAAATTAATCAATACCTTCGGACCAATCAGATTTGAGAATTCAACAGTGCTGTGGTATAAGATACTTTCTATGAATTACATCAGTGCGCTCTACGTTTACGCGCGCACGCAACAGCTGTAGTGGAGAAGCCGTGTGGCCGACTCACTGGCAGGTGCCTTGCAGACGACGCGGCTGTAGCTCCCAGTGCAGCTCACTGTGCTCCACGTTCCATTCATGGACACCAGGACAGCACAACCCGGGCGGGGCTGAAAGTGGCCCCAGTTGGCGAAGTCTAGCTTGCTACCATCCATCCAGACAGCTTCTGTGAATTTATCTGTGAATTTAACAGTTAAATGTTGTTTATTCTGACACGACAATGTACTTCTCTTCAAAGCAACAATGACTTGTTAAAAAACGAAGGATAGATTTCTAATTCAGTAATTTTTGCTGCTGGTGCTGTACCTTTGTAGATTGTTCCAAGCCCCAGCCAAACGCGGGAGGTGGCGAGAGGGTTTTCAGCAACATGCCGTGTGACAAAGTCATTCTCGTCCATACTCTTAATGGTCAAAAGCTGAGAGGAGGGTTCTAGAAATCACACAAGAGTTTACAGTTAGACACGGTAAAAATGTCAAATTTCAGACCGAACTGAACAGTATTTTCCCATTTGAAATAGGTAAGATTTCCACAATTGTATATACATAACATATTTGTATATGTATTAACATATACTGTGTCATTAAACTTGCTGAGGTATACGGTTTGTACAGTGGATAGTCGGAGAAAACTGGAGAACCCAGAGGAAACCCACGTGAGCACGGAGAGAACATGCAAAACTCCAGACAGACATCATCCCCAAGCAAACCAGGGCCCCGGAGCTGTGAAGCTGCGATGCTACCCACTACGCCATCGTGCAACCCATGAATGCAGTTTGTGGAAGTTAATTCATTTTTAATTAACATTTGGGCTGCTGGAAATAACTTTCCTGTTCAAACATTTATATATCACATGTTTGAAGACAAATACATTTTTAACGTATGTTCCTATGCTCTGGTTTGATTGCTTAAAGTAATTCTTTATATATATATAAAAAAAAGGTTCCCTAAATTTTCAATTGCATCTATAGTCTAATTAAATATTTTAAATCATAAGAAAGCATGTGCCCTAAAAGTAATAGTACATGCAATTAGCTTTCCATCAGGCACTTATTGTAGTCTTTTTCTGTAATATAACTCATTATAAAGATTAAAGATCCAAAAATCATAAGTCATTAAAGATCTGGAAATCTTAAATGACATTCCATCTGGCATATAGCGCATACATGCTGTAGGAAGGTAAAGTAATACCTATGCAGTTAGTCATAGTGAATAGGAAGCCATTTGTAATTGAGTCAAACCGTACGGTCAACAAAATGTTCCTCAACATTTTTTACATGTTCTGCTTCTGCAAACGAAAGGCTTTGTGTTGCACTATTGCTTTCGTTAAAATTCAAAAGTATATGAATGCTAAATGAAATGCCAAATGCAACGTTTAAAGGACTTTAACAACACTGATTCACAATAAATCCCAATAAAGAGGAGTTCAACCAGGACACTCATGACAGTTTTGGGATGTTTGGGCCACACATGGTGATCTGATCACTATCATGATCAGACCACGGCAAGTTCATCAATAAACGATCAGCATTTTGGGCTGGTATTCACTCAGGCGTGGAAGGAGAAAAACATTGCCGAGTCACATGGAGATGAAAATCACTGAGTAGTATGTGTAAAGGATTAAATCAGCCAAGCTCCCCAAGTAAAACTAATGCCTTTTGAAACAGGCTTTAAGATGCACATACATACCCAGTTCCTTACAAACATTTTGTGCATGCTGATTGGAGAAGACCGAGTAGTTGTACAGGGTCATGACAATGGCGTAGCAGTTGTCTTTATACTGGACCCATGAAACCTCTCCATTACTCTCAGGACAGTTAACACTGGATTGAGCAGCGATCCGATACTCTGACAAAAACATAAAAAAAAAAAAAAAAAATACATGGGCGTTATACACTCATCTGCCACTTTAATAGGAACACCTGTTCACCAGCTTATTCATGCAATCAGAAACAGCACAATTTCTAGCGTTTACATAGAATGGTGAAAAACAAACAAACAAACAAAAAGAACATCCAGTGAGTGGCAGTTTTGTGGGTGAAAACACCTTGTTGATGAGAGAGGTCAGAGGAGGATGGCCAGACTGGTTAGAATGGACATGAAGGATATGGTAACTCAAATAATCACTACGGTTTACAACAGTGGTGAGCTGAAAAGCATCTCAGAATTCACAACACGTCAAAGACCACATCATGGTCCCCTACTGTCAGCCATGAACTGGAATTTGACGCTACAGTGGCCATAGGCTCAACAAAAATGGCAATGTTTTTGTTTTTCGCACCATTCTGTGTAAACTCTGGAGAACATTGTACATGAAAATCCCTGGAGATCAGCAGTTTCTGAATTTCTCCATCCTGATGTTTGAGGTGAACATTAACTGAGGCTCTTGACTTGTATCTGTATGATTTTTATGCACTGTGCCGATTGGCTGGTTCCGAGAATGTGTTCCTAATAAGATTTGTTACTCTAAATAGCTTAATTCAAGGTTAATACAATAACGTTTAAGAGAACTGCCAAACATTTGTCACACTAAATTTCTATAGTGAATTTACAATCAGGAACAAGTTGTTTACAAGATATTATGTATGCATGTGTGTATTTTTACTTTGTTTGCTGTTGTAACAAATGGCACCCTCCATCTCAGCAAGGCAGTTGACTGCAGTCCAGCTGCCCTTCGGGTCCACATACACACATTTTTCCTCCGAAACAGTGGCCGTACTCAGAAACCCTTCGGGGTTGAACTGCAATGCCGACCCATCTGACCACTCGTAAGGCCAACCACTCAACTACAGGAATATCCAAGACTACTGTTAACACCATCATATTCATCAAACCACATCTTACGTTGCATGACAAATGCTACAACCATCTACTGAAAATGAAAAGCAAACAAGCCTAGACCTGTTGACTTACATCTAGCCTGGAAAGACCAGTCCAGAGAGGAAATCCATCTCGTTTAGCTATCAGTGCCATCTCTCTGTTGGTTGTTTCATTGTGAATGCTAACAAGATGGCCACCATCACTGCTGCATTCCTTCAGGGCCTGATACCAGTTCAGTTTCTTAGCAACCAAGCGGAAGCTATAGCCAGATGGAGTTTTCACATCGGTTGGATCCTTCCGATACTCCTCTTTGGTATCTTTAAGACAAAAAAAAAAAAAAAAAAACAGCCTCTGAAATTGCCTCTGTGGTGCTTTGAATCAGACTGTGTTCACTCTCTTCTTTCAAAGATCAAACCATGACTGTTGTGAACTCATGTCTTACCATTTTCAATTTTGCACACCACAATGGTCCTCTGCTTTAAAGGTTTAAAAAGGCTTTGCTGCTCAAACAGGTACCATTCCCCAGACAGACTGAGACCAGCCATAAAGGGCTCTGTGGCTGTCGGTCTTCCTGTTTTCCAGTTGGAGTACTGAATGTAGGTGTCATCATACCATTTCAGTTTCCCATCTATAACAGCAGAAGCACAACAAATTATCTATAAAAGTTGTGTGGGAGTTATAAGAACCTGCTCATAAAAGCAGAAAACGCTCTTATGTTTTTATTATTTTATAATAATTATTATAATTATCTAGATTTACAAGTACCTTTCTTGTCTCTGTACATCCCCAGCCACACAAATGAAGCCAGGTCTTTAAACGGCTGAAGCTGTGTCCTAATGAATTCATTCTCCTCTTCATCCCGAATGGTCAGAATATCACCCTTTCCAACTGATTTCAGGAAAAACAAACACTTACGTAATAAATGAAACAAACAGCCCCTTTCTTCCCTTTGCTATATCGTGCGATTTTATTGTAATGTAATATTTTTATGCTGTTTTTGACCGTATGCAAAAAAAGATAAAAGACATAAATGTAGAAATACTACTTTCAATAATTTTGACATCAATTTGTAATTTTATGTTAAATTATGTGATTAATTAATTAATTTGCCAGGGTTTCTCTTTTGACAGCTACCAACCGGGGAGAGCCTGACATGACGTGTTTCCTCCAAGACATGCAAAGCCAGCCTACGACATTTTCTTTTTTTTTTTTTGGTGCTGCTCAACACACTCAGAGGAAAGAGCTATCTGCCTTGTTTAGCATACACGAGCTCACAGACACCCACACTTGGGTAGTGTCATTGTGAGTGACGAGGAGAAAGTAATTCCATCCCTCCCACCCAGACAGCATGACCAGTTCTGCTCCCTCGGCTCCTGGCCTCCGATGGCCGTGGCATCACCAGGATTCGAACTCGTGATCTCTGGACAAACACTTTTCTGTTGTGCCACTTGGGAGTTAGAGTTGCTCTTTAATTGTATGAATTAAAAACAATCATAGCTGACAGTACGCTTAACAAAGACAGAATGTGTTTTTTTTTCTTACATGTTTCTAAAAGCACAAGGCTTCTCCAGACCAGAGCGTGGATACGCTGATTTATTACTCACTTGGTCAGTAGGTCAGACAGTTAGTGAATGTCATCAAAATTCTGTCAGAGACTGCTGATTTGGAAACATAAACATTCATTCAGTATAGCCCATACCGAGAAGCTGGCATGTCTGCCGCTCGTTGTTCTTGTCATGCTCCTGCCATCTCACTGCCCGGAGCAGAAATGTGTAGCAGTTGTTTCTGAACGGGATCCAGTTGGGTCCATTGCTCTCATGTGGACACTTTTTAGTGTCATAAGAAGGTATGATGTTGTTTTCTAATAAAGAAAAGACTCAATGTAAATTATAATGCTTGATATTAATTAATAATTTGATTTCTATAATGAATCAATCCCTGACTTAAACTGACTTCACTAGCAAAGGCTAATCATTCAGCACATTTTAATTACTCCAATTGCAAGTCTATTAACTGGAAAAAAGTGAGTAAATGTAAGTTTATGAACAAACATTTTAAAAGTTCAGACCTTGTGGCCTGCGACAGATAGCCCCTTTTAGCTTCTCCCCACATCCTGTGGCCTTCCAGAAGCCATCAGTGTCCAGATAAACACACTCCCCTACAGTGTCCTCTTGGCCCCAGCGGCTAAACACAGTGTGACTGTGATCTGTCCAGTGGTACTGCTCATCCTAGGAAAAACAGAAGAGGAACAAACTAGAAACATAATACTTTTGCCATTTCTAGTGTGTTGTGTTGTCGCTTTGCATTTACTTCGTGACAATGAAGTGTGATGCTTGTTCGTGTGTGTATGCACAAGTAGGAGACTTTTACATTTTCACTGAACAGCCCGATCCAGAGCGGATACTGAGCTTTGCTGACGTGTACAGTGAGCACGGCTTGCTGGTATGTGTCAGCCACGCTGGCCAGGTCCATGCCATTCTTCTTACATAACTCCAGAGCCTCATGCCAGGTCACATTCTCCTTTAAAACCACCTTAAATGTGTTATTGTTGACTTGGAACTCACTCTCAGTCACCTCAGATTTCTTCTGCTTATCTGGAAAAATCAGACAAAAAAAATAAATAAATAAAAATCATCTCTGCTAACTAAATCGTAATATCTTAAAGGGGCAAAAAAGTACAGACGGACTACCTGCATAATGCTGGCAGATAGCAATGCTCTGCTCTTCAGAGCAGGAAGTGTAGTCCCAAGTGCCCAGCATGTCTGAATGGGGATCGTTAAACATATAGGCACACAGCTCCACGCCATCCTGCTCAAACAACTATACAAAAACAGATGAAAGTAAGAATGTTTTTCTAAGGATAAAACTGGGAACACAGTGAGGTTATTAAATATGTAATAGTTACTGGTATTGTATCTAACATATGAAACAGTGGAACACTTGCATTGATGTACATAAGACGCAGCTGGCCATGGATCAGTGGGTTAAAGTTGTGGTACTTCACTGGTGTGTTGTCCACCCACTGATTGTCCTTCAAACCAATCCAAAGCTTTTTTGGTTTCCCCGGCAGCAGGGTGGTGATGAAGTCTGGAGACAGAATCAAGCATAAACACTGGTGCTAGTCTCAACAGGTTCTTCTCAACAAGGACTTGTAACCCGAAGGTCGTGGGTTCGAGTCTCAGGTCCAGCAGGGATTGTAGGTGGAGGGAGTGAATGACCAGCGCTCTCCTCCACCCTCAATACCACGACTTGAGCAAGGCACCGAACCCCCAACTGCTCCCCGGGCACCGAAGCAAAAAAAAAAAAGAAAATGGCTGCCCACTGCTCCGGGTGTGTGTTCACAGTGTGTGCTCGTGGCGAGTGTGCACTTGTATGGGTTAAATGCAGATCACAAATTCCGAGTATGGGTCACTATACTTGGCCACACGTCACTTCACTTCACTAACTTGTGGAAAAACCATGTTGCCAGGATTTACCATAGTGTCTTAAATTTAACACCAGATTTTGTACCACATACATGGTTATAATTTGCACCATGGCCTGGTACATGACACAATGATGAGTTGCTATTCAAAACAAACAGTGAACAGTTTGGCTTCATGCAGGAAGTGTGCTCACCCTGTTCAGCTTGGTCTCGGATAGACAGAAGACTTCCCCTCAGGGTCTGACACACCTCATTGGCGGCTTTAAAACTCAGGAACTGAGGCTTGGTCACTGTGTAACACTGTAAAACACAAACATGAAGTATGAAGCAGTGACTGGGACTGGTGGAAGGCCTCCATACACTCGCTTCTGATACAGAGCAGATCATTGGCAAACCTTGTCCCTGAAGGCAAGCGTGCCGTTCTCGCATGGTTTGCCGGGGGGGTGGGGCTCTTGTGTTCCAGTCTCTGAGGAGGTGATGTTTAATGTCTCACACACAAACGGCTGTTTGGCATCACATCTTATCCAGAAATCTGTACATTTAATTAAAGAGGAAAGATTACACTAATGAAATGGCCATGAATGAAAAGACAAAAGAGTGGCATATTTTCTGGTGTACCTGGTGTGAAGGATCCAGGCGTAATTGAAGTACATCTGCCCAAGAACACAGAGTGATAGACATGCAGACGAGCGAGCCTGAAAACAGGGATTAGTACTGCTTATTGTTTTTGGCTAAATTAGTCTGCAACTGGTTTCAATAACTAGAGTCATACTACAACTGGATTCATACTACTCACCTTACGGGAACATGAGGACCAGGTTCACGAAGGTCCACCCACCAATTCTCCATACCCGCATGCTTCAAAGAAACACAGTTGACACTAAATCCACTGGATGCTTTAGAGATTTCATTCTGTGTGTGGGGCAAGAGGTTGAAGAGGTGAGTAGTCATACCTTATAGAGGTGTTCATGCAGATGTCTGTAGGTGTTGAATGACTGAGGTGTGGCTAGTTTGCTTTTGTTGCTGCTGCAGTACATGCTAGCCTCTTTGTAGGACAACCTCGGTTGGTTTACAAACCAGAACTCTTGGCCATCCATGAACACTGAGGTGTTATGGTGTCCGTCTGCAGCACAGAGAAAAAAAAATATATATACACATCACACTAAAATCAGCCTCCTCAGAAAACAGTGTAAGACATACATACATACCCATATACATATATATATATACACACACACACACACACACACATATACATATATATATATCTCCATGGTAAGAGAGAAAATGTTATACTCCACCTGGATTATACCATTCAGGATTCTTTGGGGTTTGACCTGGAACACATATAACAAAACAATTAATCAATTCCGAACAAGCTCTTGTGTGTTTATCTATCTCATGACCTGATTCTGGACAGTTTTAAACAAGCACCGCTAGATAGACCAATATACTTGTGACAAATATACTTGTGCAAAATATACTGTCAACGTTTCCATGTTTGTGCATGGCTTACCTCGTGGGATCTGACACACCCATTCCAGCTTGGCATCACAGTGAAAGGCTCTGGGGTAAAACTGATTAGGACCTTCCGCCATCAGGAAAATGAACAGCATTATGTACCTTTTTTTCAGCGACTGGTTACAAAACACAAAGACAGAGCAGGTGCAGTAATCAAGGACTGGACAATGACTGTGCTTTATACCCAGCACTGTCGAATTCTCTAATCTGACTGGTCCAAAGGTGTTTTGTTTTGTAACAGCAATGCTCTGACAGTAATACTAGCTCTAACTGAAATCACAGGTTTATATTAATGCGCTTCATGTTCTCTAGTAACAACCGTTTGGTGAACAATCCACATAAATGGAGTGTAAAAAGGTGTTTAGATGTTTATTTTGCAGTTTTGGAAGTCTCCAGCGTAAGCACTATGTAACAGTCAGAGGGAACAGTCAAGCTTTCTGACATTGGAACATCTTCAGGACAGAAGGCTTTTAGGTTTATAACATGACAAGCTGGAAGAGGGGGAAAAAAAAAAGAAAAAAAAAAAAGAGGCTGGCAGTGCTGTTGTCATGTGAGACAAGAGGAACTAATTTGTTTTGTGGCTGTTCCACAACATTAAATAAAGTAACTATGAATGGATAAAAGGCACAACATGATGTCATGACATTTAACATTTTTAATCATTGGGAAGTTGCTGTGGTATAAGAGGGATAAAATTTATAGGAAAATAATAAACTCCAGAGTGGTAACAGTAACTCCCCTTCATAGTGGACCATATTACGCCATCTCGTTGTTGATTATTTGCCCTGTTGCGTTTTTATTCCTTACCCTATACATACCAACTAGAAGCACATAACTGCAAAACTGTGTTTACCACACCATGTCTCTGCTCAGTATTACTGATATTCTGGTGTAGTGTAGTTCCTGAGATCTACGCGAGCTCACCTTAAAGGCAGTGCAGTCCCTGTTATACTCATCATCTTCATGGAACTCTTCCGGAAATATCTTCATGGACACCTGTAACAATGAAGACATGTCAAATATTGTCTGTATAGAAAGCACTACTGACTACTAGTTAAAGTAGAGTCTTGCTAACTGTACATTGTAAACTATTCAGACACTTTTTGAGCAGTTATTAAATGTTATTCGTAACTCACAGGCTGCCCATCGCTCCACTCCCATCGGTTGTCGTTGTTTGGATTTCGCCGATTTAAGCCAACCCAGAAGTAGCGATCATCACTGCACAACATAAAAATAAACATCTAGCCTGTCAGGGCTCCTTCCAAAAAAGGCGAGTGAGTTAATCAGACAGTGTAACTGACATTCACAAAATTTGTGGTTTTACACTTACATACAGCATGTGCTGTTTTTCATTTTGTGTATTGCCCTTTGTTTTTTCCCCTCCAGCATCTCCAATGTTAGCTACTAGATGCTAAAGTTTATGGGTTTTTAAAGACAAAATGCTATAAATTTACAAATGTAAGTGAAATGTCAAGGACTGTGTAAACAAAATGCTATTTTTACTGTCAGTTTTGCTGCCAAACTTAATACTTTTTTTACATTATTGTTATAATTTAGCATTTCTACACATTTTCATTATGTTTTGGGTTAGAAATAAGCTAACATACAGTTTTAATCAACCATGACTTGAAATATTAATATTAACCTGTCATTCATACAGACACTTGTGTCCTGAGTGTAGGCAGTTCATATGATTTCCCAACTAAAATGCCGGATATAAACAGCAGAACGTTATCTAGCTCTGTGCCAGCTCCTCAGGGGTGAGATTTGGTGGTGAGGATCCACCACTGGGCCATTTTTGTTTTCTTTCTGATGTCTCTGAAGCTTATTTATGCGCTGATCTCACATACAGCATTCATTTCCATTTTCAGTCACTGGTTTAGTAAATATAACTATCCGCACTGAACGTCAGATTATTACAGACCTGTAATTTTTAAGCTGCGAGTTTAATATTTCTGTTCATTATTTCTCAATATTCTTGCTGTCAAGCACAAACCATGTGTTGCCAATGACAAGACAGAGTTTTATTGTGAATTCCCTCATGCACATTCCTTAGGCATAAGAAATGCAATAACCATGCAATAAATTTTAAAGTCTGCTGACAGCATGTAAAATTGTGTCAAGCACAAAGTTTGTAACAGCAGTTATGCAATTTCTATCGGAACAGTTGCTTAACCCACTCTTTATCATTCTCAAAACATCTGGAATATTTCGCCATCGCTGAAAGACAATGCTGTACCTCTGACTGTAACAATTTTGTCAACTACTTACTCACCGTGACACCCTTCATGCTCTCTTAAATTTTCATGAGATATGGAAGCCTGATGAAATGGCTTTAGTATTAAATTTACTTTTATAGTCACTAATGTACACAAAATAACCCATAAAAGTAAAGCAAATAACTATAAGTTTCTATAAAAGCCAGAAACTGCAATCTCTCATTTAGGAAGTATTCAGACCCTTTATTCGGTCCTTTGCACAAGCACTTCTGGCAGCTTCAAGTCTTCTTGGATAAGTCTCTACAAGCTTTGCGCATCTGGATTTGAACAGTTTCTCCCAACCTTTCTGGCAGATCCTCTCAAGTTCAATCAGACTGGATGGGGAGCATCTGTGAACTGCCATCTATTGGTCTCTCCACGGATATGGGGTTCAAGTCTGGGCTTTGGCTGGGCCACTCAAGGTCATATCAAGACTTCAGGTCATTGTTGTGCTGAAAGGTGAACCTTCATCCTAGTTTGAGGTCGTGTGCAATCTGGTTTTCTTCTTCCCTTCCCTCAATTCTGACCAGTCTCCCTGTCCCTGCCACTGAGAAGCACCTCCATAGCATCATGCTGCCACCATCATGCTTCAGTGTAGGGATGTATTACCAGTTGATGATCAGTACCTGGTTTTCGAATGAATCCCAGATTTGTCGCGATGCAGTTTGATCGCAGAGGACTGTGGAGAGCTTCCTGGACAATATGGGTTGGTTTTTGGTCTGACATGCACTGTGAATTGTGAATTTACTATTTTTTTGTGAATTGCCAAAGGTGGACTCTAGGCAAGTTCTAAAGACACTTCGAGATAATCAAAGCAAACCGGATTCACCTGAGCTCAGTTTGGAATGCCTGCGCCAAGGCTCTGAACACTTGAATGAGATATTTCAGTTTTTGATTTTTAACAAATTTGCAAAAAATGTCTAAAAACATGTTTTCACTTTGTCATTATGAATTATTCTGTGCAGAATAATGGCCAAAAAAGTAAGTCTAATCAATTTTAAACTGAATCCATAACACAATGAAGTGTGCAAAAAGCTAAGGGGTCTGAATACTCTCTGAACCCTTATGGTTTCCTAATCTGAGAGACTTGATGAGTATAAGCCCAGGTGTCTGTATTTGTGTGACTGTATGTGTTTGTGTATGTAGTACCTAACAGAGTCTCTCATAATCTCATGGAGTAAACTCATCTCCTCCTGCTCAGTGAAACTGGGCAGATGAGCTCCCAGTGCTTCACAAAACTGCCCAGCCTCTTCCCATGAGCGCTTACGACTCACTCTCTCTTCGTTGAACACCTACATGTGCACACACATGGACAAACAGCATGACGTAACTGACATGTGATTCTCACAAAGGCACAAACACACACACACACACACACAAACCTTGTAACAATACTTCATTCCCTGTCGGGTAACCCATCCTGGAGGGCAGGTGGCGTTGAGGTGCGGGTCAGCTGGTGAAGTTGGGGCAGGAGTTTCAGAAGCAATGGGACTCTTGCAGATACTACCAGCTTTAAACTCAGTGCAGTTCTCCACAGACCACTGACCCACTGGGCTCGTGGACATCACTGCACACCCTCCTACTTTACCTATAATGCGTGCGCGTGCGCACACACACACACACACACACACGCATCAGCAGAGCTGGCAATCCCTATAGGTCATGTTCTGAAGTACACAAATTAGCCATAAATAGTATATAGCACCTTTTAGTTTTTAGCGTACAGTTTAAACATGTAGTTGGTCAAGGGTTTCTATAGCTATCTTTTGAAGTTTGGTCACATCTAGAAAAGAGCCGCTCAACTCTGCCCCTGTGTGTGTGTGTGTGTGTGTGTGTGTGTGCGTGCGCGCGTGCGTGACCATGCACTGAGCAAAGCAGAAAGCGATGCGCAAACTGGAAAGCTTGCAAGTTTCATTCTGAAACGTTACTGACTGACTGCTCAGCCTAAATAAAAAGCTCACGTGCAGTCTTACCCTGGGGTTCTGAGTGGCCGACTGTCGACATGGTTTCAGAGGCATATGTAGTTTTAACATAAAGGGGTGGGGACAGTTGGAAGGAAGGGCTTTATCAATGTTTTCATGGCTATTCACATCATAGGCAGCAGAAGGCTCTAAGAAACACGAAAAGCTCGTTTAACTTGTTCTACATTAAGTTTGCTCAACCTGGTTCTCCCCATTTCCAGTTGGTATACGCGACTCTGCTTGCTTGTCCATCCTGGCTGAACCACTGGTATTCTCCTGTGCCTTTAGCGTCCTGAAGCCCAGTCCAGAAATACTGACGCTTACTGCTTACATGCTCCTTCAGCAGACTGTTAATGAAAGCCTGCTCGAACCTAAACAAGAAAGAGAATGTGTGTGTGTGTGTGAGATACAGGCAGAAATTTCTTAAACGTTTTAAGAGTTGTCTATTGTTTCATATTTAGCTGAACGTTTACCTGTCATTAATGATGAGTTTACAGCTGTTCTTATAAGAGACTTCCCGAGTGTCAACTTTATAACATGCATTTTTATACCTTCTCCAATCCTATATGAGAAAATAGAGAAATGAGCCTTTTTATGTTCTTCCTTCATACTTCTAAGATCCACAAAAATTAGTTTCAGTTCTGCTGATGTGCAAACAGGAAAACAATGTCTTACCCCGTCTTGTGGGCAGCTATTTGCTGTTGCGCTCTCATTTACCATGCCGGCTTTCTTACACAGGAAGGACTTCAATGCACTGCAAGAATCTACAGACCATGTATGTATCTGGGGGTGCAGAATATTAAGAAGTGGTGGGTAGAGCTATATTTTCTCCTGGTATGCACACTTTTAACCTCCACCTTATAGACTCACTATAGAGTGTGAACTTAAGAACGCAGACTGAGCCAAATCCTGTACTAACATAAGGACATTTTATTGGTGACATGCTCTTATATGGTTCTGATCAAATTCTAGAGCTGAATGGATCTGAGCTGAATAACAGCAAACCAGCAAAGCCACCTAGGCCTGGATTAATAATATATAGAGAAATATAATATTTGAATCGTAATGAGTTGTAAATTCCATCAGCAGATCTTATTAGTTTTATCCATACACAGTAAAGAAGTAGAAAATATCTTGAATATGGACAAAATGTATCTAGTAGTATTTATTATGAGATTACTGTAAATCAAATGTCTGTTTTGAAATGCTTTTACACATTAAGCATACCTTAAACTAATTGTGTGTCAGTCTAGAAATAAATACTTAAAATTAGAAAAAAAAAAAACCAAACATCTGCCACAAGCTTAAAATCTAGAAATAGGTTTAATAATCTCATAATAGGAAATAGAAGATAGATTTGACTACATTCAAGACATTTTGACAGTGTATGTAAAATATTAATTGAACTGTGAAAAAGGCTTGATGCAGGGTACATTTTTTAGCTCCGCTAATTACTATTAATAACCACATTTAATTGTCCTGGGCTGGTACACAGATTCATTCTTCACATGGATTAGAAGCATATTAACAGCTCCATTTTAAGCTGAAAGCATGATGGCTTGTTGTATCACACATACACACACACACACACACACACACACACACACACACACAAATATTTAGGGTGAGCATGTTTCACTTGTACACCACTACTTTAATGGGTCATCTCACTCAATACTTGGCTCCTGTTCATACACATTTATTTCAGCTGTGGCTTGCTGCTCTTTGGCAGAGATCCATGCTCTGCTCAATTATTTTCCTTTGGCGGAGTCCCAGCTTGTTTCATTTGCATATGCACACACTGTCGACTTTATTAGGAATACCTGTATTCCTGCATTCAACATTCACGCAGTTATCTAAAACAGCCAATCATATGGCGGAAGAGCAATGCAATGCAAAAAAAAAAAAAAAATCATGCAGGTACAGGTCAAGAGCTTCAGTTAATGTACACATCAAATATCAGAATGAAGAAAAATTGTGATCTCAGTGATCTTAACCGTGGAATGGTTGTTGGCACCAGAAGGACTGGTTTGAGTATTTCAGAAACCGCTGATCTCCTGGGACTTTCACACAAAATAGTCCCTAGAGTTCACAAGGAATGGTGTGAAAACCAAAAAACATCTTGTTAGTGGAGGGTCTGCAGGCTGAAACACCTTGCTGATGAGAGGAGAATGACCAGACTGGTCTGAGATGACAGGAAGGATATAGCAACTCAAGTAATCACTCTTTACAACCGTGGTGAGCAGAAAAGCATCTCCGAGCGCACAAAACATCAAACCTTGAGGTGGATGGGCTACAACAGTAGATGACCACAGTGGGCTCCACTCCTGTCAGCCAAGAACAGGAATCTGAGGCTATCATGGGTACAGACCCACCCAAACTGGACCACTGAAGATTAGAAAGAATTTTTATTATTTTTTTTTTTAAATCACCTGGTCTTTTTCCAGAGTTCAACTGTCTAGTTTCAGTGAGTCTGTGCTCAGGATAGCCTCAGATTCCTGTTCTTGGCTGACCAGTCTTGTCATTCTCCTCTGATCTCTCTCATCAACAAGGTCTTTCAGCCTGCACACCCTCCACTCACAGGATGTTTTTTTGTATACCATTCTGTATAAACTCTAGAGACTGTTGATTGTGAAAGTCCCAGGAGATCAGCGGTTTCTGAAATACTCAAACCAGTCCTTCTGGTGCCAACAACCATTCCATGGTTAAAGTCACTGAGATCACAATTTTTCTTCATTCTGATATTTGATGTGAATAATAAATGAAACTTTCGACCTGTATCTGCATGATTTTTTTTGGATAGCTCTGCTGCCACATGATTGGCTGGTTAGATAACGGCATGAATGTGCAGGTGTACCTAATAAAGTCAACGGTGTGTGTATCTCTGAGCTCAGCGGTTCTCACACTTGTTCCAGCCAGGGAGCCTTTAATGCAAACTCCACAGAACTCCTCGCTACAGATTTATTCCATGAACATAATTTAACTATTCAAATATTAGATGTTCAATAATATTTTGGCTATGTACTGGAGCCAGAGTTTTTTTTTTTTTTTTTTTTATATTCCTGAACTTTCCACTCTCAGAACCCTTTTTTATTAACATTATCATTCCATTCAAACCCTTATTTATATGTCAATTTGTTTTTGAATTAATGCAGTTAAAACCCAAGTGGCTAATAACTATAAGAACTCAATAATAAATATAATAATGCTTGAGTCAACTTACACTATGACAATAAATGTAATAAATATAATTAAAACCTAAAAGTCGATTAGGTATATATAGATATTTCCAAATATTTGAAGATTCAAGAGAGAATTAAAATTCGAATAGTGAATAAGACGTATCCGAGTGTTATTTAATAGTGCTCAAAGCAGCTGCAAGCCTAGCACAGTTGTGAGAAAGCGTCGACAGTGACTTGGTGTGCGACTGCCTGTGGGTTAGGAGTGTTTTGCTCTTTGCGTGCTGTGACATCAATGAGACCTGCTCACTGCGGATTAGCTCTAAGTCTGGAAACTGTTCAACAGATGGTTTCGCTTTCCGGATGCAGTCTTCAGATAGAAAAAAAATACATTACCGCTTATCTGTCTCACTGCTAACATACTGATGTGCAGCATTTATAACCCAGTTTCATGGCAAAAATGAGTCTGTGCTGCAAAATGAAGACATATTCCTCTATGCCTGTACAAACTGAGACACTGCTTGCCCCATCTCATACAGCACTATTATGACTTTTACTCATAAGGTGGTTTAGCAGGAGCAAAGCGATCTTCTCACTGTCTACTAACCGTGTAGTGGTACGGCAAGGCAGGTTGAATGGTAATTTATCTGTGATCGATGTTATGCTCTCCTAAGCGTCATTCAAAGTTATATGTATGTATATACACTGCCCTCCAAAAGTTTGGAAACGCCTGAACAAAATAGGGTTTTTGGGCAATATCAGCATAAATCCTCTTTAGTTAGTGACCATTTTGCATTGATAATAAGGGACAACACTAGGCATCCGAGCAGTCAGTTTATTCAAACATTGACTTGATATATTACTCCAAGCCTCCTGGAGGATTGCCCA
>CM040985.1:21272160-21322127 GCA_022985145.1 Pangasius djambal
CAAAATTTGAGTATTTTTCTATGTTATGTTCATGTTTATGTTCTTAAACTTTTTATTTAATAAAATATGTTTTCATAGTTTGTGTTGTCCCTTATTATCAATGCAAAATGGTCACTAACTAAAGAGGATTTATGCTGATATTGCCCAAAAACCCTATTTTGTTCAGGCGTTTCCAAACTTTTGGAGGGCAGTGTATATTTATATGCATGTATGTGTGTAGTTAATGTATAATTAAAGAACTGTATCATTACAAAAGATCACCCTTGATTTAAATTAACGTGACATATCCATTATCACTAGAGCCACGTACCAAATCAGAGAGGACCACACAGCCTGTGGCGTTGGGCTGCAGCATCGGTGGTTGATTACGTGCCCAGTACGTGAATGACGCAACCGTTCCATCTTCCCACTTAAAGTGTTCTGTGTTGCTCTCAGCCTTCAGACCTATCCAGGGGTTCAGAGTCTCTGAGAAATACAAACACATTCCTTCTCAGCTTCCTTCCTGCACCAGCGGCTTACTGACATTTGCAGAATATCATGATTTGTGTCTTGGTAATATATTGGTTGCACAGGTTTTGTGGGTGCTTTATAGCCTCTAAAACTCCAGCCTATGGCTGTGGAATCTGCTGCTGTTGTAAACACATTACACGTGATCATTCATGACGGCTGTAAAATGCACAGAAGAACGTGGCATCGCTGATCATAACTAAACTAAACAACTGTCTAGTTTTGGCTAAGCAGCACTACACACTGCTGTGCTGGTTAGATTTTTTTTTTTTGGGTCCAGGCCGCGCTTTGTCTCGTAGCCTCTTTCATCTTATAACGACAATGTGATAAATACTGAAAGTGTAACAGATTTTATGGAAAAGTCGTTCTAGGTTAAGGGGTTTTTTGGTGCCTACCACAGCTGTGGTTAAATGAACCATGTGTCTCTGGTGCGGAATTTTTTTTCCGTTAACTTTTGCTCTGATAACAAAGCAAGTTTATAAACTAATTGTTCCTATTTATCGTCACATTATTATTATTATAATTATTACTATTATTGAGTTATTCTGCAAAAACATAGAACCTGTAGCTTGTGGGTACGTCAGTAGGGTATGATCTGATGGTATGCCTACTTCCTGTAAAATGCATGGTGAGCATATGCATGTCCTCCAGACTGTGGATGCTGGCCAGCAGAGCTCCGTTCTTTACACACACTTGCTGCGCCTCTGCATACATCTTCCTTTCCCCCATCTGGGTTCCATAAAGATTATAGCAATAACCCTGCCATGGGAACCATCCGCTCTCACACTGTGTGACCTTGTACACCTGTTTAACTATAGAGAGAGATCACAAAGATCTTAAATAAATATAGACTATTTTGACATACTTACACTATGGTTGCATCACTTTAACATCCCACCTGCAGTCTCTGTCTGGTGGCTATTCTCTTTTTTCTCACAGATATATGGCAGCTTCTTCTCACATGACTCCCCACCAAAGCGCAAATTAGGGTGTATCACCCCACACTCTGGTGACATCCAATTGTTCTGGTCTGAAAACACATCAGTTTTTTAATTACCATACAGAAAGGTCTTTGATAGGCTTCTTTTACCGAAGCTAATGAAAGTTCAAGACCATGCGCAGTCTTTAGAAACCACACACACAATGAAAGTGACTCAGGCAGACAGATGTTTGTCCCACCACATCTAGAAAATATATGGGCATAAACGGATAAAGGTCCTATTGAAGCAGCGGATTTGCTCAGACACACGCATCCACATCAACAGTGACCCTGGCGACAACAGAAGTCTTTTGTCTTTAGGGTGGAGACTAACACACTTGCTCTACACAAAGGTGGTGGGACTGACCCATCTCTAGCCAGAACAATGGCACACACTATACAACATTTTCAAACAAATCTGAATGCCTGCTGGGATACAAAGGACTACAGGCCATGTTTCACAGCTTAAACTTACACTGTGTGTTAAAAGTGATAACCAGTTCAGTTGTTTTGTAAGACTTGGTAATAAAAACTTTCATTACCTACTTCCCATGGGAAATAAACTAAAGGTGTTGCATCTGACCACTGCCACCCCTGCGCCCAGTCCAGTTGGTTCAGCCCGATCCACAGCTGCTCCGGTAAATCTTTTGTTACTTTAGGTGCAGAAATACATTAGAGTTATTTCGGTGTTTGAGTGGCAATTATAATTAACTAACATTAATAAAAGAATCATTTTAGAAATGGCATGCTTGAGTAGATTTATTCTATGACAATGTTTCACACTTACAGGATGAGAAAACCAATACTGCAGCTACAACAGAATAAAGTCTAGATTAGGGGTTCCCAAACTAGGTGTAGTTTCGACTGATTTACAAATGGGGTCGCAAGAGAGATCTCCTCTTCTGTTTCATTCAGTTACTTTACAAATGAATGTAAGAAATATCGAAGACAGATTTTGTGTGCTAATATATTCAGATGGTACTGGTGAGTCATGTTAGTTTTGTCTTTTTCACTATCCTGACACACACATATATAAAAATGGATTAACAAATTTTCCCGTCCATCCGCCACTAAGCAAAACAAACTACGCTGTGTCTCAAATCTCATACTTATGCACTAGTCTGTTATTGTGTACTAATACTAACCGGTTCTCCGACTACAGTCAGTGCTTGAATTTTAAAAACATCTCATACCTACCGAAAGCTCTGTTTTGCGTACCAGCCTTCTGGATTTTCTGGATTATTAAATACTTTTGAATGTGAGGTCAGAGCTTTGGAATTGAGACACAGTCCATGACAACAATCATGACGACAGCGGAAAGTTTTAAGACTGACGGAGTTCGTCAGTGTGTTTAACATCGCTGTGCATAAAATAAAAATTAAATTGGGACAGGGATGTTTGGCTTTTACGTGCTGTCTAGTGGAGGTCACTTTTAAATCCGCCAGATGTACAAAAGATACAGCGAGTGTGTGAATAATGATGCGGCTTGTGTTGCCATTGCTTCTGCACGCGTACGCAAAAACAATCAAAAGCAAATGCCATGTATGTATGTAATTGACATAATAAACTGTTCAACTGTTATAGTAGTCCTATATTAAAAATCTGAATTTAAAATAAAAAAAATAATAAAAAAATAAAAAAAACCTGTAGGGTGGTTAAGGCTTGGAGTCTTAGATAATTCATAATGTCCTAATGATATTTCATTTGGGAACCCCTGGTCAACATGCTCAAACAGAATGCAAGTAGTCTATTCACCTATGATTACCTATGCGATATCATTTGAAATATCATAGCATTGTCTGATACTTAATAAATCTATTACGGACCATTTCTGACCATATCCCAATAATTCAGTCTGTAAAAGTAGGCACAGCAGCTAACATTTCATACTCCTCGCTGCATTCCACTGCACTGTGAAGGATAAATGGTTTGTTTGGACATAATCATATTTACAGTTCTGCAGTTCTCGAGGACTGGATACACTGAGCAAGTCTCCGCCCTGACTACGGCAGGCATCCCGCGCCTCGTGCCACGAAACCATCGCTGTGGAAACCACCTGATAACATCGACCATCGAAGGGGCCATCCCATAATGCACCACATCCCTCCTCTGAGACAGACATCATAGGTTGGGAGAGACCGGATGAAAGAGATAGCCGTAGAAAGAGAGAGAAATGAGAGAAAGAGAGAGAGATAGAGAGAGAGATCTTGTACTTTCTCTTACCCAACAATTCAAAAAGCATTTTCTCATTCCATAATGTACATTATATACAGAGCAGAGCTTCCTGTTTTACTAATATGGGCTATGCTGATTTGGACTGTTGCTCTTACTTGATATCTAATCTTTTAAAATCTATTGCACTGTCACGGGTTTCAAGTAAGAGATAACGTCAAGGGTCAGGGTTATGCCGGATCTCGAGTCTATCCCAGAAACACTGGGCACAAGGCAGTAATACACACTGCATGTGATGTCAGGATTAAATCTCGGACCCTAGACCTGTGAGGCAGCAACCCTACCGGCTGCGTTATCAATTAACTCACCGAGTTTGTTATTTTCAGATGTCGGTACACGTCCAACATGCTCACATAATACAAGGAGCACTGGTTTAGAACTGTGACTAAGTTTTATGGCAGGAGCTCCTTTAGAGGTCTCCTGATAAAAGGAATTAGTGTATACTTACCAGCCAATCAGAAATGAGTAACAGTGGGCATTGTAGAAATAGTAATATTCCTGTTTACAATCATGCAATTATTATTACCAAAAAAAAAAAAAAAAAAATCATTAACTATTCAGACTCTACCAACAAAACAACAGAAAAAGAAGAAAGGATGTAAGCTCACCATATTTTAGACAGTTTCCCCACTTCTGATCATTATCATAGTTCTCAGTTGTGGAACACCAGGCGAGAGAGTGGGTGGCATCAGGATGAAGGCAGCTGTGGTGCCAGGTTTGATTGTATAGGAAGGGGAACGTGCAGGGTGCACCATAGGAGTTACCACCGCTGGTGTGAATCGCTAGGAACACAGATAAACAAGGGTTGATTGCAAAACAGAGAGGGTGTGTGTGTGTGTATGCTGATGGTGAGGAAAGTCCCCAAACTTGGTTCAAACGCACTGTAAACCTGCTTCTTCGAACCAGCTTGATTACACTGTAATCGTCCAATAAACACCAACAATAGGCTGTTTAAAAGCAAACATTCACTGCAAGACAACCACTCAACAAAACAGAGTGTCGGCATTTAAAGTCACTCAGTACTGGACTAAGTTCTGGGTGTGGTTGTTAATTTGTCTTTGGCTTACTTTGAAAGAAGTGAAAGCGAAAGTTTGCCTAGGATTATGCCCACGGCATTTGTTCCACACTGTGATCTGTTGACGAGAAAGATAACGTGAACAGAATTCCCCAAAAACTCCACAGAAACTGAGGTGCATCGCGTACTTACATACAACAACCGCAATATGCAGCTATCTGATGAATCATGCCGTACCTTACGCACATGCTCATCTCTAAAACAACCAGAACTTACAACTTACAGGCTTAACAGAAGAATTAGCAGAACAGCGTTAAAACAGGAACGACCATTAAACAAAAATAATCTGGGCTGAGTGGCTGTCGATCAGGAAAGTTACAAAATTCTCCACCCAAGCAAAGCTTATCGTATGTTTATACGCATTTGCATGTACAGTGCCCTCCAGAATTATTAGCATTCTTCATTTAAAACATCTTGCAAAAATGATCGTATAAACATTTCACACAACAATTTAGACTTTCTATTCAAACAATAGAATTTTTAAAAAGCTTTTATCTCTAACAAAAATTCACTCTTTACAAATACTTTTTTTTTTTTAAATAGCAGTATTTTCTCTCAATGCAAATTTTCATTCTTGAAAAACGGTTTTATTTTAAAAAAATAAACTCAGTTCTCAGTACTCTCTGCTCTCAGTTCCCCATACTCTGTTGTTGCTTTTAGCCATGTCCTGTTTCCCAGTGGTATAAATATAGGGTTGCATACATGTAAAATCCCAATGGCATCTATTACCACGGGGAAAAACACACAATTTTCAACACAAGAGAGACATGTGGTTGTTCACCTGTGCAAAGCAAAGTAACAGATCTGAAAAATACATCAGCAGTTAAAAATAAAATTAGCACGCTTAGGGCCATAACAATAATGATAACAATAATGAGAATTCACATGTCTCAAACAGGTGGACCCATGAGCACACTGCCCCTACACACACCCACACACACAAACACACAAACACAGCGAGAAGGATAGTGAAGGAGGGAAAAGCAAGCCCAAAGTTCACAGTTTCAGAAATGAACAGTTTAAGCTGATTGGGGTGTAATGCAACCACGACTCTTTCAAAACAACAAGCTCTGAAGCTCAAATTGTTGTAAGAAAGATGCCCTTCCTGAGAGCATCTTATATAACACGGCATCTAACCTTCTTCATTAAAACTATTACTGGCACTGTGTGTTGTGGTTAGATGGAATCAAAATCAAGCATTATGGTCATGCATACCATCGTTGCATTGTTTGGCGACAAAAGGTGGCACCTGTAGTAGCCACTGTAAAACATGGTGGTGGATAACTGATGCTTTGGGGCTGTTTTGTGGACGGTGATTCAGGGGCTCTTGTGAGGAATGACAGCATCACAAATTATGCTAAGCACCAGGATATTTCAGACCAAAACCTGGTTCCCTCTGCCAGGAGGCTCAGACTTGGCCATAGATAGACCTTCGAGCTTTGATCTTATTAGAGAGATCAAGGTGAGCCAAGCATACCACCAAATCAACACAAAAATGCATCAAGGAACACAAAAACAATGACCAGTCTCCAGATTTAAACCTGACTGAAAACCTATGGTCTGAGCTGAAGAGAGATTTAAATGTTCTGCATGAAGGAGCATACTAAGGTTCCTATACAAGTGTCTCCACCCTCGTTATACATTACAGGAAGAGAATCCATGATGCTATTTTCTCCGGGGGGGGGTTATACATGTTTGGGGGGGAAAAAACAATATAACTACACAATGTCCCTTTATGTTTGAGCTCAAAATAACACTTAAAACTTGATTGTGTTCTTCTTTTTATATATTAATTCTTTGCTCATTTTCATGAAGGGTGCCAATAATTCTGGAAGGCATGATATGTATATGTTGGCGTCTCTTACTTTGGTATGGCCATTCACAGATGCTCTCCGTAGTACCTCCCCTTCTCCAGGAATCAGACGCGTCCCGTTTGGCTGTCACGGCCCCGCTGGCGGAGACGCCCAGCCTCATCTGAAAGGTGGTGATAATATATCCCTCATAACAGCGCCATTCCAAAATGGCGTCGTCGGAACAGCTGGTGAGAGACAGCGTTTTGGACAGAATGTCCAGTCCCAGGCAGGCAGATAAACCCGTGTGGAAGATCCGATGTCCTGAGCCCCACTTCCACGACTGGGCCGTCGCTGATGAACAGTTTCCCAGAGTCAGAGATCTCTCCTGAGCCAGGAAACATTTGCCTGTGCCCTCATGCTGGATACTGAAGGTGCTATCATCTGTGGCACGACAGAGACAGATTTCACTGTAGCAAAACAGATATTTAGCAGCAAAAAAATCAAGCCATATTGTTACAGTTTTAGAGAGCTGATTCAAAGAAATACATTCTCCTGATTTATTATTTTTTTTAACTCATTCACTTTCAGTAACTGCTTTATCCTGGTCAGGGTCGCAGTGGATTTCGGGAATACTGGACTGGAATACACCCTGGATGGGGCATCAGTCCATCACACACACACACACACACACACATTCACATGCTCATTCATATGTAGGGGCAATTTAGCGTCACCACCTACCGGCATATCTTGGGGAGGTGGGACGAAACCAGAAAACACAGAGGAAACCCACACGGACACAGGGATTTCATGTGAAACTCACAGGCAGTAACTCGAGCTCTGTTTAGAACTGGAGACCCTGGAGCTGCGAGGTGGCAACACTACCTGTGTGATTTTCTTTATACCATACTGAAGCAAGGAAATATTCCTTCTGAAAAGCTGTGACCTCAGAGATGGAAACTTCTCATATGCAACCACACCTCCTATGTCTCTTCGAGCTTGGTTTAGCTTCCATAGCATAAGATCATCAAATGAACCTGTAATTTGGATTTAATCAAGGATAATCTGATTCTACAGCCTGTTCAGGGTTGCATACTTCTGACTGAAGTGTTTCGCAGTCAGTGCACGAGTATAAGATTGCGTTCTCTTGGCAATAGTCTTCTTGTAAACACTTTCATTTTGAAAATAAAGGTGCAGTTTTGGTTTGCAGAAAGCAGGAGGGAGTAAAGGCCTTGTGGCTTTTGGGTGGAGACCAAGCACTATTATGAAAACAGTTTCAGGACAAGGAGGCAGGCTTTCTAAGGATTAAGTTTCCCTTTTCTGAGGATTAGGACTCTTGAAATATGTGTACACATGTGTATAAATTATATGAAAGTAAAATGTCAGTGACTCTATTCACTTATAAAAGAAATAAGCTCTTCGAGTCATGCAGTGGTGCAGTTAAAGGACTGTAGGTTACTAAACATACTAAACATACTAAATAGTATACACAGAGTACAGAGAGGGCTGTAGGTTACTGAACATACTAAACATACTAAATAGTATGCATAGAGTACAGAGAGGACTGCAGGTTACTAAACATACTAAATAGTATACACAGTACAGAGAGGGCTGTAGGTTACTGAACATACTAAATAGTATACACAGAGTACAGAGAGGGCTGTAGGTTACTAAACATACTAAATAGTATGCATAGAGTAGAGAGCAATGCTACTGTTTAGTGTTTAGTGATAATTTGGCTGATGTGTTTCTCTGAACATAAAAACAACTGAAAATACAGAATAAATCTGAACTTAAAAGAAGTCCTGTGTGTGTGTGTGTGTGTGTGTGTGTGTGTGTATCAGTGTTACTGTGAGTCTGGGAAGAAGTTTAGTATTATAGCCTGCCAGAGTGTCCAACCTATTAACCTACATGTTATAGCTGAAGCTAATGTAACAGATTTGAATACACTTCCTATTTACGCAGCTAACCAACCAGTCAGCTGCCTATTTAAAGACACATGAAGCTATTGTTTGTTTGAAGCAAACTTTCAGATACTAATGAACCCCAGGCTTCTGCGACTTCAGACTACTACAGAAGAGACCCATGAAGAAAGTTAGCATGTGATGTGCTGTGCTGTGCTGTGAGGATATTCTGCGTGGCCTCGCGCGCACTGTCGGAGCAGCCTCGCGCAGGAATGCAGTCTTACCAGCGGTCCCGGCCAGTGCGCAACTTCCCAAACGAACCGTGCTTTCTCCACAAAGTAGCCACAGAACCGCACAAAGCACTCCCTGCCCAACCCAGTCCATGGTTACACGGCAAATCCCTGCTGCTTTAAGTCATTCGTTACTTTTCTAACACTGACAAGTTCACTCCGTTACTCTATCCCACGGAACTACTCGCCAAGCTTCCCCTCCCAATGACTTGCAGCTATGCAACACTCTGTTTAGTGTTATTACCCTCCGAAATGGAGCGTCGCGATTGGCCAGCTGTCAGTTACGTCACGGCTCAAGAAACCACGCCCAAACATAAAAAGGCTCAGGGTATTCTGTCAAACAGAGTGACTTATTTATAGTCTTACTGGAAATTAAAGACTTCTAAATGTTAATTTTGTATTTACATCCATGCATAATTTGCTATTGTTAAACAAATTTACCAGTATTTCCAAATAGCATTTGGGTGATCATTTATCAGGAGAAGTAAAAGGAGAAGTTTATTCTAAGACCTGCATGGCAAAGAGAACTCTAGCCAACATTGTGGTTTGGTCATGTTCTTCACAAAACTATTTGTGTAGTCTTCAAAGAAACGTAGGGAGAAGTTACACTGAGCACATTTCCTTTATTTCAACTTACTGGGAATGAAAACTGTGCATTGTAAGAAAAAAAAAAAAAGTCACATATACTGTCTATGTGTTGGATCTCACAGCTAAAAACTGAATGTACAAGCTTCCTCTGTCACACAAGTCATTCAACAAATAAAAACAAATAAAAGTACATTAGGAATAGAAACAAATAAAAGTACATTAGGAATAAGAGGGAAGGGCCCTTGTGGCAGCTTCATACAGCTGTTCAAAACTATTTTTTACTTCATTACAAACAAAACAAACATGGCAGTAAATCTGTAAACCATGATTCAATACTGTACAGCTATTTCTCATGTGGCACAAAAAAGTCACATCACATCAAGCAGAAAAGGAATATTAATGCCGTTAACCCTTTCAGTGAGCACAGTGCATATACAAATTGGAAGCATGACTGTCTTGTGGTCTATACCAAGTTTTTTTTTTTTTTACACAGGAACCTTTATCTGACACAGAACCAAAGATGCTGCCCGGAAAAAAACCGAAACAACAAAACCGACTATAAAGAAGACCAGGCATCATTGAGCCACTCTTTCTGTTTAAAGATACAAACTGATCTTTTACACTTTACTTAGAATATCCAAAATATATACAATCAGCTGGGAAAAAAAGGAGCAAAAATTACGATGAACTCTATACAAAAGACATGTGAGCCGTACATAGGCACAGGTTAATATTAACCAGTTATTCTGAATTAGCTGGTTTTACTGGCTGACTCTTTATTGTACAGTTGTTTTGTGATTTAGGGATTAATCCTGGATTTGGAAAGTCTCAGCGGCCTTTATTCCACTAACAATGCTGAAACAGAGCATGGGGAGCTGAAAGAAAATAAAGTGCTCGTCAAAGAACAAACATACAATTCTACAATAATTTTTTTTCCCGATAAAACAGGATTCACAAATTCAAAAGAATAACACTCACTAAAACCATGTTCAAATACTGATAACAATAGGCTGTGCTGTCTTTCCAAAATAAACAAGTCTGCCTTGCTGCTGCTTTGGTGTGCTGCAGCTAATTTTAAAGCTATTAAAGACCATTATTCCTGAAGGATTCATTGTTTATTGTTCTAATCCAGGCTAGAATAAACTTCCTGCTGAACAAGGCCTTCAGGATCAGTCTTCTGAGGATGATCTTCACATGAACACGTGTCAAAGTTGCATAAATAACATTTACCAGCAGAAGTTTCACCAGAAGACACTGGTGTTCGCTGGCTTATATTAACAGTCTATAGCTGTGTTCACAAAGTCTCCCTGATGCTGTGAAAACAAGAAAATATTACTGTTTAACTCAGGACTATCCTTCCTTATTCCCTATCTTCCACGTTACTGTTTAAAAGCATGATGTGCATATTGCTGCTGCTGTTGATCACAGCAAAGAGAATCATAAACCAAAGAGATGTCGTTTAGATGCAGGATACAAGTTTGGTCCTGACCACAGTATCCCTGAAGGAAATCTCTCTCTCTCTCTCTCTCTCTCACATACACACTCACATACACACACACACACACACACACACGCACACACTTTTGTCTTACTATCCATGAGAACATAATTATTAATACAGCTAATTATTGCTATGCTATACCTAAATCTATACCCTAACCTTAACCCCAGTAACCAAAAAGAAACCTTTTGGCCTTTTTTTTTTCTTTAAAAATAAAACTGTCAGATATTCCTATTCTTGTGGATATAAAAACATGTCCCAGAATACCCAACCCACCCCACCAAAACCTCTCACACACACACTAATCCCCTGCATGTGTCTCTAGGTCCGTCAGGAGTACGTTCCCATCTGAGTCCGTGGCCTGAGAGCTGTAAAAGGCGCTGCCAAGTGACGGAAGCCTCCGGAATCCCAGCGTGTTTCTCTTATACACAAACCACAGCATTCCCGCCATCACCGCGAAGAACAATATGGCCACTAAGACTGCAGCTGGAACAACTCCATGATGCAAACCTGGAAGAGGAAAATGTCGTTCATTCAGTCGTTCTTTCAAACCAATTCATTCATCCCACTTTCCCAGCTACTACAGTTCTCATGGGTCTTACAACAGCTACCAATCTGGGAGTGAAGTCACCACATCTTTTTGAGCTGCTACGCATGCAACATCATAAGTCAGCTGAATGCACTCGGGGAGACGCTAAGTGCCTTTTTCCCTACACATGAGCTCACAAATGTTTGCGATTGACAAGTGTCAGTTTAATAGGGGAGAGAGGAAGACCATCTCTCTTACCCAGAGAGCAGGACTAATTAAGCTCTCACAGACTCCAAGCCATGGCATTGTAGGGATATGAAAGCAAAATTATAATCATCCCCTTGCATACACAATATCATATTAATGCACTAAAGCATGAATTTCCTGCCAAAAAACAGAAATCTCTATTCATGCAGTGCATTACTCTATCTTGTAGGTGGGAGTCTATCTTCTTTAGCTGAAATCGTCTTTGGCTGAAATATAGTACAACACAGTGCTGGGAAATCAATAAGATGGCAGCCGAGACTTATGATTGATGAAATTTCCCTTACATTATCAAGTTACTAATACAGCATTTTAAAGAGGAAGGGTGGTGAAGGGTAGCAAGCAGAGGGGCAAGACAACACAGTGCGAATGAGAGAAAGCATTTACCAGTTATTGGCTCCACCTCCACCTCTTGGACTGTCTCTGTCATAGAACAAAGAATAAAAAGAATATGGCGTCAGTCACACACTTCATACATATACCAAAATCCCTTTAGTAGAAGATGATGATAACTGAAAGATAAAAAAAAGCATATGTTATAGCTTATGTTATATTAAGAATCTGGCACATAATCATTCTGAAGGCTGACGGAAAGTGTGTGGCTGAACCTGACTGTTTACAAATCCATGAAACACAAAAAAATACCCCAAAATTCTGCATCACTGAGTCAGAGACGCAAATAAATCACTGACACCAATAAAAGGCGACTAGTCATTTGAAAAGTATGATCTCTATAAGTAAATCTTCCAGTTCTAGATGTATAATTGTCTAAAGTAGACAACAATATTAGGCGGAAACTGGAGTCATTATATTAATAAGATCGATATCCAGATAAGTGAAATACTGTAGGGCACAGTGATGTTTCAAGGCGTGCAAATGCAAATGCGGAGGTCTGACGTCATAAAAATTTGTTTGTACCTGAACGAGTTTTGCATATGAAGCCAAGCCTGTTTGTGCAGCTGGCCAGGAGCCACTCAGCGTCTGATATCCGCATCGACACACACGTGTCTGCATGCATCACACTCGCATCCGGAGCCTTCAGGCGCCAGTTTGTGTAGTCCAGTGCAGAGCCATCCAGCCAGGTTAACGCATCCTCTGAAAAATAAACATTTTCATTACTCTGTACACGTCATTTTTCTCTCTGTTTTATCAACTGAGCCTTTTTTATAGGTTTATTCAGATATCTCTCTTACTGTCTATGTTATAATAAATGCCCAGCCAGACAGTCTCAAAGCCATCATAAAAGTTCTTCATCTGCTCCAGGAAGAAGCGGTTCTCCTCCTCGTCTCGGATCGTCAAAAGGTCAGAAGAATTGTCTGGAGATGACAGAGACAACACAAAGTTAGGAACAGAATATTCAAAGACGCTTAGCCACCCATAGAATACCAAAAGCTGAACTAAACCTCTGCAGCAATGAGGAACAGTAAAGGAACTATTCCCTCTATAGACACTAGGTAGAGCACTTGTAACATGTTTTCAATAAGCCCGGGCTGCAGTACCTTTTTTCCTGCAGTGTTCTCTTGCTTCCTCTAGAGGCATTCTTAAGACAACGGGCTCGAAATTGTAGCAGCTTCCACGAAACTTCACCCATGTTTCTGGGCAAACCACTTCAGAGGAGAATGCTATACTTTCTGAAAGGGGAAGATAGAATGTCCCAGAAAATGCTCAGGGCGGCCGACAAATTTAATAAGGTAATAAACAGGGATGTAGGCATAGATATGGGTGTATGAGCGCGCCGCAGCTAAAAAGGCTGCCCACTGCTCCGGGTGTGTGTGTGTTCACTACTGTGTGTGCACAAATTCCGAGTATGGGTCACCATACTTGGCCACAAGTCACTTCACTTCTCACTTCTTATGTATGGAAGAGAAAAGAAGAGAAGAGAGGGAAGGGAAGGGAGAGGAAGGGGGAAGGGAACTCACTAGGTGCAGGTATGTAGCACAGTGCTCCTGGAAGAGGCATGTTACAGTCAGCTCTTCTCCAGCCACCACTGATGTCAATGTACACACAATTTCCCAACACGAAAGAATTCTCCCCATCATCGTCCACTGTGTCCCAGTGTGTGAACATATTATTACTGCCATCAATCCAATGATAATTTATACCGTCCTGTGGAGGGAGACTTGTTCAGTGTTCACACACACACACACACACACACACACATAGTACATAGCTAGCCATATCGTATAGGTATACTTACGTCCTGACTCACAAGTCCAATCCAGTGCGGTGCTCCCAGTCGGTTGACCAGTACAGTGAGGTAGGCCTGATGAAACGGGTCAGTGATACTCACAAGTTCTGCATTTTTCTCCATACAGGCAGTCAGGGCTTTGTACCAGCTCATGTTGCCATGGACAACATGGTAACTCCGGTTCTTGTACTCAGAGAACTCTAGGGAGGCAGGGCCAGGATATGAGTGGGAGGGACGTTTGGTTTTGTCTGAGATGGGAAAAGAGAGAGAATTAGTTACTGATTTAGTCATGTACAACCTGTGCGATCATGTCAGTTCAGATACATAAATACATGCAGTCATGTGAGCACACCTTGTGGTTTTTGACATACAAAGCCATAGCCACTCTGGGTGCACTTCTCCTTGTACCACTTTCCCGTAAAGTGAAAGTTGTGAGAGTTGGACAGAACTGTGCACAATGGTTCGGTTCCCTCAGTCAACCACTCCTCCTGCTGTAGACACACACAAAAAGTCAAATCACAAGCAAGAGCACACACAAATACAAACTCTTTTCTTGAGTTAAGCACATCTCCACCTACATTTACAGAGTGCTCTGGTTCTACAGGTGACCAGTTTGTGTACGTTAGTGGCTTCCCATTGGTCCATTTCATGGTGCCTGCATCCTGTAAGCCAATCCAGACTCCCTCAGACTGGCCATGAAGCAGCATGGTGATGTAAGCTTCAACGAAAAGAAATAATTCCCAATGTTAAGGGGGTTTTGTGCTATTTTTTTTTAGTCATTGTGTGGTTCAGGTACAGAGATGAGCAGCCTCACCTTGCTCAATCTCGTCCTCGATTGTAACCAGCATGCCTTGGAAGCTAGAGCAGATGGACTGAGCATCTGTCCAGCTCTTCCCCTCTTCCGGCTGGGATGGGAGATGCAGCAACAGACACTAGCCAATCAAACCAAAGAGTGAGATAAGAAATCTCAATAGCATTTAGTAAGCAACAGTTTAGCTACGTGGGAAAAGACAAAATTAACTAGTTAGTTAGCCTAACTGAATGAAGCTTAATTAAATATTAGGACAATTCTCACAGGTCCTGTTGTAGTGTTTGCTTTGCCTTTCCTAAAGATTAAAAGCTTACTGACTGCACTGTCAATGAAAACTGTTTCTTCCTACATGACCAAGCGCTCTTTAGTGTGTGTTTTACACCAACTGAAACCTGCTGGTTTTACATGAAGAACTCTGGATACATCCAAGGCAACTTAATGCTACATTTCAAATATGGATCTAATTCAAATATCTTTAACATTGATAATGTATAATTTTCTGTCTTTTTTTTTTTAAATGGAGTAGTTGAAAAATCAAACTTCCTTAAATCGAGCCCTTGGCTCTGGTACAGCACTATCAGTGATCAGCGTATGTCCATGTTTCACCTTGTGGCCGAAGTAGAACCATTTTTCCGGGCAGGCGCCGATAAAGTGAGGCTCCCGTGGGGTCTCCACCACCGATATGGTCCTGCGTTTACACACGTAACCACGAAGATCCACACAACGATTTGCTGACCACACCCCTACACAGAACGCATATGGTTAGTGAGACTGTGTGTTGAGAGTGTCTGAGAACATTTTGGTGCTGCTCACCTGTCAGAGACATAGAGATGCAGTTTTGTCCAGCTTGTCTGGAAGGCCTTCCATTTTTCCAGTTCTCAAAATCTAGGGCTGTTCCATCAGTCCAACTATAGGACACAGAGACACACATATGATCAGGAGAATATACATAGACACGCATTCATGCACACACAAATAAGCACCGTGTTGGACTTGCTCAGGATGACTATATTTAAAGAAATTCACTGTTGTACCCTGTGGCCGAAAGCCATGGACACTCTACAGAGATGGTGGATAGAGATCAGCATAAAAAACACTGGAGTAGTACTTTTAAACACTGCACGTTCTGATGAACATAGACTTCTTCTCCCATAAATCTGACTAAATATAAATATGCAAAATCACCTGAAGCCTTCATGTGCGCTGTTAGCTGACAGACCAATCCACCATTCAGTAGTACTATGACCAGCCTAAAAAAGAGAGAGGAAAAAAAGAGTGAAAGGGGAAAAATAGCACACTAAAGTGAGAAATCACCTCTTATTTTGGCCTTCCACAGCCATCGCTGCTCCAGCATAAAGTAACCGTTCAGTCTTCACACCACCCTGAAGGTGTCTAGCATTCTGCGCACTCTAAATTCCCTAACTCCATATACTACAATGTTTATATCATTCTTTGAATGTGGAAAGAGAAATCTATTCCACTCTGGCACTGTGTGTGTGTGCATGTTTACCTACTTTCATCATGCGTTCTTTGATGAATCCCAGTTCCTCTTTGGAGTGTAAGGACAACAAGTCTGCTCCCATCATCTTACAGGCGAACAACACGAACTCCCAAGGGTACGCCTGGCTGCCCAAGTAGTACTCGGCTCCACGGTAGAACACCCATGGCTCATTCTCTATACATGTAGATACTGTGTTAACTATGCTTACCACCACTATCATTAGATTAGATTAGATTAGATTAGATTCAACTTTATTGTCATTACACAGTATGAATACAGAGTAACGAAATGCAGTAATGCATTAGCAATAGGGCCTGAATGATATACCATTGGGCAGATCAAATTAGCCTATATTACATTTTCACACAATACTCTGTCAGCAGAGGTCAACTGTACGGCACAAATGTGCTCCTTTGGATGGCTGTGGCATAATCAAGATGCAAACCTGTGATCTTCTGACAACAAAGTGAATCTTTAGGCAGCCATGCCACACAAGTTATATACGTATGTATGTATACATATGTATATTTGATCATGTATATGTATAATACATATGCATTACACCTATTGCTGATACAGTTGTTTATCTGAGTTTAAAAAAGTGACACTATTATCTTCTTATTCACCGATAATATTGGTTTTGTGACTTTTAGCTTTCAAAATCAATCAGCAATGGTATGGATGACAAAAGTTTTATAACGGTCAGCCCTTAGTTAGTAGTAAAGCTAATGTGCGCTCCTGGTTCACTTACGATTGTTGTACCAGTAAGGCTTTGTTAACTCCACACCTGAAAAAACACGGGGATGTTAGTCATGCAATTACAATGTAAGATCAAATAAAAAATGAATTTGTAATGAAAGCTTAGGCTGAGAGACTCGGTAGAACTACTGTGTGTAACACGCATACAAGCATGCACACACACCCACACACACACACACCCATGTATGGACAAACTGAGACCCACCTCTGGGCACCTTGCAGATCCATTCATGTTTGGCGTCACAGGGTCGGGGTGTGAGAGTGTTGGTTAGATCGCTGTACACTGCACAATCGTGAGTGCTCACATCCTCATTCTTGTCCTCTATGAATGATTTCACCACCTGTAAGACCAGCATTAGAATGGTACTGAACAGACAGCATCACTTAAACTGAGGCATTAGCGACTGAGCACAAATAACACGACCATTCGAGGACAATTAACCCATTTAAGAAATCTACTGTAGTTGTATGCTAATGCGTTTATTAGCATTAAGGAAAAAAGCAAAGATAATGTGCATTGTATCTAATTCAAATCTGCAAATATCTACTTGCAAAGAGAGACATGTACATACAGACACATGCGGAAATCAAGGCAAATTCAGTAGGAAATATATAAACCTCCATGTAACTGCTGAAGTAACATTAAAATCAGGCTAATGCAAGAATTCTACATTGCAGTACCTGCTAGAGGGCAAAAAAAAAAAAAACATATTATATTCCTGAAAATTAAATCCTTTAAAACTATGCGTTTATCTCTCTAGTCATTCATATACCCATTTCTCAGTCTCTCTCCTTACCGGTGTGCCGTCTGACCACTCCCAGGCTCCAGCGGACTGTGGATCTCTTTTAGTGAAGCCAACCCAGAACCAACGACCCTCTGTACTGGAGGAGAAGAATAGAAAGAGAGGGACAGAAAGAGAGAGTGAGAGGAAGCAAAACTCCTCTAACAAATCAATTTAATGAGTAATAAATTTGATTTTTAAAATGAATTACAAAGTAATATATATAAACAAACTGAGATGGAGTCTGTAATGCCTAGTGTCACCGTGTGAGCCAACCTGTCAAACATCTTAGTCAGGAGCTGTTTGACAAAGGCCTGGTCCTCGTAATAGTGAAAGCTGGCAAGGTCTGCCCCAAGAGCCCGGCAGAAAAACTCTGCTTCTGCCCATGAACGACGCATCAAGATCTTCTCATTGTGGAACACCTGAGAAGCCCGATAAACAATCGATTGTTACCATATTTTAGCAAACGCAACAACAGCAACATAAACCCACAAGTGCATCTGGATTTGCAAACTTTAAAAGACTTCATACATACTGTATCCCCTTAATGTTCTGATGCATTGTTCTCTTATTCATCGTAAGGCCTATTATTTACTATCTCCTGTGAAAGTCAACCATGCTGTATATGGGTCCTAATTATTTACAGGTATCAGATTTCCTTCTGTGTCAGACTTATTGCATGGTGGTGTGTTTACTGACACTGGAATACGTCTCACACCTTGTAGCAGTGATGCAGGCCGGGCTGACTCTCCCATCCGTCCTTACAGGGTGCAAAGATGTCTACATGTGGTATGGGAATGAGGACATCATGGTAAGTGCTCACGCTCTGCTCGCACACTGCTAAGGCCTTATAGGAATTGCAGTTCTTCACCTCCCAGTGCCCGAGACGTTGCCCTCCTGTCATCGCCACGCAACCTCCTCCGGTCACTACTACAAAACGTATTCACATTTAAGTAAGTACCACACCACAGTAGCCATGTTTCAGGTCCTTAAACCATTTGTTCAGTTCACTGCTTTGTAATTTTGATTTTACAATCAAACAATAATACAACTGTTCAATCCATTATACAATGGATTATAATATAATATATTGTATTATTAAGAAACATACACAGGACATACACCCCTAACATCGAGCTGAGCATAAGGGTTAATGACAGCACTGCTGACTCACAGGGCTGGTGGCGGTTCCAGTTGGTGAAGGTGAGAGGTGCTGTGGAACCGTTCTGCATCAACCAGCGATAATCTCCGGTCCTGTTCTGGTCCTGGAGAGCGGTCCAGTAAAACTGGGACGCAGAACCGTTCTTTGCACTGATCAGGCTGTTCAGAAATGCTTGCTCAAACCTGTGGTAAGATAACAGATACACTGCGGTGGAAAATGATTACTGTGTGCGATGCAGGTAGTGGTATTATAAAAGAATGACTACATACCTGTCCTCGATAGTGACAAGAGATGATTTACAGTAATAACCCTTCACTGCATCCTCGAACGTCTGCTCCTGATCGGCAATCTTGTAGCAGGAGTTTCCCTTCCTCTTCCATCCCTTTAATTACAAAAGACAGAGCACCAATGCTGGAGCACCATACAGAGATGTGACACAAAAATGAGTCACTTACAAAGACACAGGAAACAGTTAATAAAATTGTTGTACTCAAAGAATCACAATACTTTAAAAATCACAATACATATTAAATTGACAGGTTTTTACAAAGATTTGCAATCTCTGTAATATTAAATGATGCGGTCTCTGCTGACGTCCACCAGTAACACACAACATAAGACAGAAGAACCCAAAAATACACTTGCAAAACCTGGGAAAGTTTGGAAATATGCTCAAATGTTCATTTTCTCAGAATCTTAGTCAGGCACATGGTATGAAGGCCCCTGACTGTGTCCATCTGGTGTGAGCCAGCTAGCTGTTGAGAAAGGAGCAGTTTTTAAGGCTGGGCTCTGCTTTAGGGGTCAGTAGGAGAGGGCAGATCTCATCAAGCTGCCTGACTTTGTTTTCACAACTGCTCTTCATTTGGCCCTGATTGAACTGACCCTCATCTTACAGGCACAGGGCATACACACACACACACACACACACACACACACACACACACAGACACACTGCTAAGGAACATACTGCCTGTAACATAAACTAGCCTGAAATGATCTGGAGCCATCTGCCACCATTTACTTACTGTCTTTTATACCTCTCAAATGGTAACTTTAGTGTGTGTGTGTATATGTGTGTGTGCGTGCACACCAATGTTCAGTGTACAAGCCTGCATGTAAATAGAGTGTCTGCCAGCATATGTGCTAGTGTGTATGTGTATGCCTTCACACGCTGTCTTCTTTTGTCTCTGGGCATGTTGCCGCCCATGTGAGTTTGTCATTCTCCGACAATCCCTGTCACGAGGCCAATTCCTTGCCCTGTAAAAGTTCAGGCTGACACATGTCAACTACTGAATCAGACTATTGTTTCTCTCCTTCTCCCTGCTCTGGCATCACTCCCACCCCACTTTTGTTCTCTCCAAACCCCGCTTTGCACTGTGCAGAGACCCACACAGGCGCAGTGTCTGTATCACTAACCACTCTGTACCACTCTGCAAGTCAGAGAGTGTGTTTTCATGCACACACATACACAAAATAAAATCTAAAATAGGCATTAACCAGAGCAGTCATATGATCAGCAAGATAGAGAAGAGCACCCCAAGAAGCACTGTAGACTTAACAGCTTGAAAATGACAGCTTTTTGTGTAATCTGCCATCATATAAAACTCCCAAAGTAATATTTAGCAGCAACAGAAGCCCATGTTTAAAAAAAATGCATCCTGGGAAAATTACCTTTTATGACACAATCCTCCTTCTTCAGTGTTTTTATTTGCAGAGTGCAGAGCAGCTTAAGATGTGCGTTTGTGTCATACGTTCATATATTTAGAACAAAATCCAATTACCGGCCGGTTCACATAGACCTGACACTTTCCCATTATACATAGGGCTAATTTTGCATAGCCAATCCATCTACTGGCACATTTTTGGGAGCTGAGAGGAAACCGGAGGTCCTGAATGAAAGCCATGAGGACACATGGGGACAATAACCCAAGCTCTGAGGTTCAGAAATCTCGAAACAGATATGAGAACAGTGACGAATATTGTGCTGCTACAGCTTTAGTGATGTTCTGAGGTATCAATAGTGTAGACTATAGATACAAAGATATTGGTGCTTTGATAAGTTTCTTTCTCGACTCTATGTTCTTCATAAACATGATGTTTAAGTATGAATATTATTTGCCGTGTGTAACAACACAGTGTACCGTGTGTACTGTATGTACTGTACTGTATGCAGTCACGCAGTGTGTAAAATACAGCTGCTTTCTGTCTACCTCTGGGCAGCCTTCATCCCATTCTCCTGTTGGGTGTAGGGGTACGAGCCCAATGATACGGCAAACTGCTGGATACATCTTCTCGCACTCTTCAAACTCCCAGTTCCCGCTCTGCAACAGACAGACACGTGCAAAAAAAAATGACAAATGCTTAGGCTTTTGTATTTTTCATTGCAATCACTTAATTAATTAAACATAATCAATGGCAATATTGATGATTTGAGCTAAGGTGAGCTCACTGTATTTATATTTATCATTTACATAATATACTCAGATAATGTGAGCAAAAAGAGAAGTCTTATTTCGATTCAGAGATTTACACATTTGAAAGGAAATAGGCTTCAAGTGTGTCAGAAAAAGTTGCTTTGTGATGATTTAAAATGAGAAACTGCAATAAAATTATGTGACCAACCGACTGACTGGGTTATTAAGATTTCAGTATTAAGCAAACTAGCTACAATGAGCATTTTAGCCATTACTGTGCAGCCCTGCATACAGTGACCTGCGCTAATTTATGATCTCGTCAGATCCTGTCTACCTGTGCAATCAATAATAAAGGAAAGCAATGGTGCCCGTGCTGATGTCTGACCTTTACCAGCAGATCTCACCTTCCTGTCTGCTGCAACACACACGCGTTTGCCTTCAAGGCGAGGAGAAGGCTGCTGCCGTTGCCAGGATGTAAGAGTGAGAGGCGAGCCGTCTGACCACTCAACTGTTGGAGAACCAGCCTCCATATATAAACCAATCCACACCTTCCAGTCAGAGGCTAGAACCCAAACAGAAAATAAAGACAAATTATGGCAGAGTTTTTAAAAGCTCATGTATTTAATAAGAACAATATATGTGATATGGATTAAACATTTCAGTTCTAAGTAAGCATGCTTGAGTAACACTTTCATTGCTGTTATAGTCATGTTAAAAGTTACATACTTATAGCTTTGTTGTAATATAAACCTGAACGACAGCTGAAATAGTGACTCTATTCATTAGAGAAAAAAGAATACGAAACATTCAGGCTAACCGTTAATAAGGAGTGCTAGCAGTAGCTCCTGCTCAGAGAGGGAGTGGATGCTGGTCAGTTGTGCCCCAAGAGCCTTGCATGTGTTAGAGGAGTTGTCCCAGCTCCCCTTCTCATCCACATAGCGATAACAGAAGCCATTGTGATCAATCCAACCATCTGGACACACAGTCCTCTTATATTGCCAGTTATCTGAAATCAGGGAGTACCACATTACAAGTTACAATGGAAAACCTTTTTGTTTATGCAGTGCAAATATGGGAATATATGTCTTAGAGAAATTCAGACTGCAGGTGGGCCACAGCTGTTATGCCCGGTAGAACATTCACGCCCAAATTCTACACCCAGATCACCATGGAAAAGGATGTAGGATGTATTCTAACTCACTGATATTGAGGATTTATATTCACAGATGACAAAGCTCAGGACAGTTTAGAAATTTCCTTAAAAACTGCCATGAATAACAGAAGCTCCCTGTGACTACAATCTCAAAAAGCATTAAACTTTCACATACAGAAATAAGACTTATCACCTGTAGTTTGATTCACACTGACAAATATATTTATAAATGGATTTCTGCATGGAGGATGGATAAATTGGTCTGACATGGATCATTGGATGGATGGATAGATTGGTGAATAGATTGGTGGATAAATGGATCTGATGTGGATTCCTGGATATATAGATGAATCTGATGTGTATGGATGTACAGCTAGATGGATGGATCAATGTGAATGGAAAAAAACAGGTGGATGAATTAATGTATGCATGGATGGATGGATAAACAGATGGATGGATCTGACGTGGATTACTGGATGTATAGATGAATCTGATGTGTATGGATCTAATGTGGATGGATGGATGGATGGATGGATGGATGGATGAATGGATGGATGGATGGATGAATGGACAGATTGATAAATGGGCCCGAGGTGGATGGTTGGATGGATAGATGGGTGGATGAGTGGATGGATAAATACATGGATGAATAGAGGCATCTGATGTGGCTGGTTGGATGGATGGACTGGTGGAAGGAAAACTAAAAGGATAGAAGTATCTGATGTGGATGGTTGGATGACCTGATGGATGGACAGATGGATCTGTTGTGGATTACTGGGCGTACAGATGTAGCTGATGTGTCTGAATGGATGGATAGATCTGATGTAGGTGGATGGACAGATGGGTGGATGGATGGACGGATCAATCAGGCTTGTTACCAATAGGCTCAGCTCTCCTGCTGATATTGGGGGTTTTCTTGCAGATGTAAGGCAAAGCGGAATCACAGGACAAGCTCTGCCAGTGCCCTGTCTCCAGAGCTGAGTTAAACACTCCACACAGCTGGTTCTGCCCCACCACCAGTGATGTCATGTCTGGCCACAAAAGGAAAAGTGGAAAGAGGGCAAAGTGACTTATAGCGTGCTCATAGTGATCATTTAGGTCATCTAATAGTTACAGCATTAATTACAGTTAGAGATTGGAAAACTAATTAATTTTTAGACGTATTCTGCATTGATCCACAAAATGTCATAATCAGACTTTTACATAAGGCTGTATACATATGTTTTTAATAGAAAAATATCAACAATACCGAATGTCTAGAATCACTTTCAAGGATCCTGTGTGGTGCAACAGAAACGACTTCACCCTATCTTCATGATCATGAGCTCGAATCCTGAGCTATCTGTGGCCATGACATCAAAACTGTCCCTGCTCTTCACACTCATTTCTATTCAGATTTAGTAAGATTTTACATTTATTATGCTACCTGTGACCCATATACTGTAAAATCTACCATTTTCAACACGTCTTTACACAGAAATAATGCACAGATAATGCAAATAATATTCCAAATGGCTTCCTATTCACTATATATATGCTAACTACATAGAATATAACATAACAGCATATTCACAATGCTCTCAAAATCCATTTGAGATTCAGAGTAATGTAATAATACTTTAAATAGTCTGTTTGCCTTTAATACAAAACAACGACAACAAAATACCTTACAACACTTTGAAATATGAAATTCATTCTGACAGCATAAACGCTAATACATTAAGCATATAACGTTTCCTGATGTCCTAAAATTATAATATTGAAATGATGTTTTAAAAGATGAAAAAAAAAAAATACAGTGGCCATGCTGGGAAAAAAATGTCATAATCTAGGATCAAAACTAAAAAATGAACATGGATCAACAACAAAAAAGAACTGTTTTGAAATAGAATAATTGCAACCAGAATTAATTCCCGATTCCCTACTGCAACATAAATAGTTACAGGAATTTACAGAAAACAAAGTACTATTCTAACCTGAGATATACTGAAGCAGAGCCAGCGGGGATCCATCTGACCACTGCCACCCCCCATCGTGAGCTAGATGGTTTAGCCCAGTCCAGACTATCACACCCATGTCTGCGAGTCTCTCTGTGGAGGGATACGTTGCAGTCATTTTGGCTGCAGATACATTAACTCATGCACGGTGTGTGTAGGTGTGTGCGCGCACCTCTGATGTAGTTGTGCTCTGCAGTGTGTGTGATGGACAGGAGACTGGCTCCCTGTGACTGACAGGAGGCGAGTGCTTGGCTCCAGGTGAGGAGGGAGTACAAGTTAAACTGATAACAGGCTTTCAGCTCAACACTGCTCTCCCAGAACGGATCACAACCAGGCACTGTGCATAATACATAAGGCACAGGAAATGAATCCAATAATAAACATAACAAACTTGTAATATAAATGTGATATGTGAGTCACAATCGCATAATATTTCTATTCACTGTGTGTGTTTCTTGTCTGAACAATGTCTTATTCCAATTAAATGAACCCTTTCATGCGTACATTATTTATATGCATATCCAGATTCTGTTTTAACTTAAGATTGCATGATATATGAATTTTGATTGTCTAAATATCAAATATTAAGAGGCAAGGATTGTCCATGAGTAAAAAAGTCTAAAAGACTATGCCTGAAATAAATAAATAAATACATACATACAAATCTTCCAATGTCCAAAAGATTCAGGTCTAAAATATATAATGCTGAAGACAAACTTTTTTAGAGAATATAATTTCTGAACATACAAAATGTACACAGTTTAGGACTGTTCCATGATGCAAAGAGGTTAAAAAAAACATCAACTAGTTTTTAAAAAAAATCTAAGGAGATCAGTGGAGGCTGTCATAAAAACATTTTTTAACTTACTTTTTTTTTTTTTTTTTTTAATTTATGAAGAATATTAGTAAAGATTGAGAATGAAAAACAGCCTAGACAGCTACAGAAGGTTCATTTACAGTAATGCTCTCAAGTGATTTGGAGGTAATTGATATTTGATATTTTCCTAAAATCTAAAAAGAGAGGCTTAAATTGAATGTCCATGAGCGTGGACACTATGCATACAAGGGTTAAGCTAGACACAGTATGTACTAATTGTTATTAAAATTGAACAAATATATAAATACAGAATGTCTGCAGGTACTCTCGAGGCAGAGTTTATATTATCTTTAACACAAATATAAAGAAAATTGTCTATTAAATACAGAACTACAACCTCTGTATAGAGGTCACACCAATGACTCGTGTAAGAAAACCGCAGTAATGCCATAGTAATGAGCTGGATGTCTCTGTATGCTAACAGCGGATAGCAACACCTTGTGAATTTAAATTTAAGAACAACTATATACATATCGAGGACCTGCAGACACCCTGTAAACAAAATATTCAAGAAATATATATATACACATTGCCTATACTATGACACTAAATTAAGCAAAACAGAAGATCATACGAATCATTGTTTAGGTCATGTTAATATACACATCGCAAAATTGATGAGAACGTGTAATGTGTAGATCTGCATACGGAGTGTGTACTGTACCTGCAGTCGGGCAGAATCCCCACTTCTGGTCCCGGTCATAGCTGCTGGTGGTGGCACACCAGAGGTGCTGATCCTCTCTGCCTTCTGAGGTGCAGTCCCAGTACCACTTACCACTGTACTGGAAAGGCAGGGCACAGGGGAAACCCTGGGCGTTCCCCAACAGAGTGTGGATTTCTATACACACACAAACACACATTTGAAATAGGATTTTGTTAAAAAACAACAATAAAAAAAAAAACCCAACACCACCAACAACAAAAAAATCTCCAGCATATTAATGAGCACTGCGGAGAAGAACATGCATATTAGCTGTATACTACCTGAGCACATTGATCAGTTTTGGATTTTTCTGAGATGAATTCTAACACAAACACGAATCACTCTGTCATGCGCTCTGTTACATCCTACCATGCTGTAATCTCAATAAGTGGATGTATATTATATCTCCATTCTCATGTCAAGATTGTATAGAGAGAGCTCTAATTAAAAAATATCAACCATTGTTAAGAGAAATGATCTTTTCCTCCTAATAGCACAAATCCCATTGTGTTTTATTTCATTAAAGACATCTTGGGTGCTACTCCTCCATAAAAACCTTTGATATTGGCAACTGATTCATAAATCGAAACCAAAATTATGCTCATCTTTTAAAGATTGTTATGGCAAGAAGCAAAATAGGAGTTATAAAATGCTATAAAAATTTATGTTCAGTGGAACTGCTTATATATACGGTATGTTTCCGTTACAGAAAGACAGAAATGTAACACACTTGAAGTAAGATTTTACTTAGCTAAAATGAGAAAAGCTGTACAACTTGGTATAAATCTGTTTACGCCTGGTTGTTTAATGCATTTGTTTACGGATTTGCATTTACACTTGTAGTCAAATGCAGATTAAAACTGGATTGCTGCATCACCCGTGATATGCAAAACAGATCATTACAGCTGACAAAAAAAAACTTCCTGTGGTGTTTGTCATCTACACTTGTTCCAACTGTAATTTTGCATGACGTTCTTAATTCCCTTAGACTCAGACGAAGATAGCCAGAGTGGCAGTCAGAGCAAATTACTGCTAATTACTGATGAATCTGGGCATATGGAATAATCCTGAAACTCAAAAAAGATGCATAACGTAACAAAACGTTTATCGGATCTATGCATATTTATGCAAGTGCTTTTATGTTCATGTAGGCAAATTTAGATTTCTGGGCAACGAAACGTATCGTGCATCGGTCCTGTGTCCTCTTAACTGATAACAGTTTGAAATAATATGTATGAGACAGGAGATGAGAGCTAAAGCAATCTGAATGCACATCACTACAATAACTTGTTAATAACTTGATTTGCCTTCGTAGGGGTAAGTACAGGGAGCCTCTCCGAGCTCCCCATAGATCCTCCACTCATACATGATGGATCTCTTTACTGTCACCCGGGAGCCCACCACCACTAGCTTCTTCTGGGTGGTTCCATACAATGCACGGCCATGACAGCGCCACCACATGGAGTGTAAGAGAGCGTCACACTCGAACATGCCCACTTCGGACTGCTGGGTCGTAGAGTTGATGCCCAGGCATTTGCTGGTGCCTAGGTTGAAGAGGCGATGGCGAGACACCCACTTCCACAGCGAGCCGGCGGTTGGGCGATCGCAGCTGGCCAGTGAGATGCCCGAAGAGTTGGCGAAGAGACAGCGCTGCAAAGATACGCTCTCCAGAAGGAATACACCTTTATCTGTGATGAAACACACACACACACATACAGCAAATCTGGTTGCATACAAGCAGAGTAACACAAAGATAGGTGAATGTCTACTAGCATTATATATTAGCACTGACATCCCATGGCCACTAGTTGGAGCCTTCAAGGGACCTTGACAAAAAAAGGATCAGTTTGTGCCTGGAAATACTGTAAACTGTGCTAATGTGCAAATTATTGTGGGAAAAAAAATCAACTATTTGATACAATTCAGTGTCTCTGCGTATCTAATAGACCCGAGAGTGAACTATTCACACAATGGGAAAGGTCTTTCTTTAAAAGTATTCTATGGTCATCTGCATGTAAGCCCATGTTAGATGCTGAGATGAGAAGTTAGTGGAGAATGAGAGCCACTCAAAGGAGACAGGTATTGCACAGGACTGATAATATGCTCCACAGACGGAAAGACAGCACCACTAGATCCTATTTCACATCGCCTAGTATTTCAGAGTTCTCAAAACCCTCTAAGGGTGAGGGTCTTTTGTACAATGACATGAAAGTGTAACTGAATATCTAATCTAGTGGCAAAAACACAAAGACACTGCTTCAAATGGGAGCCCTGCAAGTAAAGGCCTGGCCAGCTGGCAAGAGGAGAGTTTCTGATTCAGTGTTTTAGAGAGTTCTCCGGTAGTCTGGGCCACTGAGACAAGCCCAAAGGCGAAATACTTGTGACTGTGTTTACTTCTGACCACTCAATTACATTCTTCACATTCATGTAATTCGGGGAAGGGGTGTGTGTGTGTGGTTTGTGGGGGGGTCGGGGATCAGTGTTTCATACATTCTTAGCAAGCTAATGATTGTAAGTCATTCGATTCATGGTTACTTTCTCAGAGAGCTCCAGTCTTGGTATACGGTGACTCATCAAAAGTGAAATCATGCACATTACTGGAAAGGCATAAGCTTAGCAGAACATGTCGAGACCTGTTTTGACCTTCAGAAAGACATTTGCCTGGTCCCCTTGAGGAAATCTTCAGTAGGAAAAAACTGGCCTGAAATGTTTCTTCTTTTGTTAACTAGGTTAAGATTTAGGTGTAGCATAGCATTTTAGCTGCACCAGTGGAAGGTCCTCGGGTCCTCACAAGGATAGTAAGAGATAGGTGTGTTTGTGTGTGTGTGTGTATGTGTCTGTGTGTGTCTAAGCTTGAGATGAGTTCTCAGTACTGATCACCCTGTAACATTCTGATGGATAATGAATGGCACACACACACACACACACACTTTGCACTGACAATTCTTATTTGTTATGTGCATTTGTTTTTGCTCTATTACTTTTGAATGGATTGGAAGGAACTAGGAGAGAGAGAGCATGAGAGAGAGAGAGCGAGAGCGTGAGAGAGAGAGAGAGAGAGAGAGAGAGAGAGAGAGATCCGTCCACACCGCAGCTCGTCCTGTTTGCTGTTTGTGCCTCCCACTGAGACCCAGACCACATAAAAAGTGAGAGCAGCTGAAATGCTGGACAAGCTCCAGATGCCCACTGAGTCTTTCAGCTCTGAAGGCCAGTGTCCATCCTCACACACTTCATTTAACTGGCCTTAATTTGACACGACAACTTTGAAGATTTGATCTAAGAAACGTTGCTTGAAGAACTGCAAATGTTTTATTCCTTACTGTAAGTAATCCAGCACTGAGTCATCACGCAGCAGACAAAATGACAAATGGATTAGTTAAAGTTGTTAATGAACTTGCAAACGGGATGAAGTTCCTGTTGTGGGGTCACGTGATCCGCTGCAGCCTATCAGAATGGATCAACATCGGCGTGTTTAAAAACAGGTTAATGATTCTCGCCCATAACAGACCTTTATATTAAGGGTTATCTCTGATAAAGCTCTGTTCAATAAGACAATAGTACTAGTGTTTCATGGAGTCTCCATGGGCTTTGTTTCTCCTTACACGAGTCCAGGGCGGTTTTGTTTGTCCAGGCGATACGCGCCGGACATGTTAATGTATTTTGCAGACCACAGCAAAAAAAAAAAAAAAAAAAAAAAAAAAAAAGTTGAAGTTGAAATGACTAAACAACAGTTTAACACCAGCCACAGTGCAGCCGCGGACGCTAAACACAACCCGGTGCAGTGTGAAGAAGTGTAGACTTACTGTGCAGGTCGGAAAGTTGACTTTGCTCCACAACTTCATGTTTTGTGGCAGCAGGACGGCTGGTGCTGGTCACGGCGGCGGCAAGCAGCGCCGCACACACGGCGAAAGCCTCCACGCTGAACAGCTGCTGAAGAGTTAGGCCAAGTGCTCGCATTTCCACAGCTGGATGAAGCGCTTTTCCCGCGAGCACAAAGAAGAGCTCATTCCTGGCTCTGGACTTCCCACTGCAGCTGGGGTGTTTTTTTTTTTCCCCCTTTTTTTTCGCAATTTTTCCGTATGTTTTGTGGGTTCTCTACGTCAGCGCCTCCGCAGGCAGCAGGCAGGCAGCAGCAGGTCGCTGAAGGCTCCCCCGCGGGCTCGGACCGGTTCTGGGCGGGTTCCGCTCTGTCACGCGCCCCTGGCTGACTCCGAGTGTATTCCCGAATGATCCAACACTGATTTACCAAACACCCTTTAAACTAATCTAACCCGGATTAAATCATTAAAAAGTGAAACACTTTCAAATCACGGAAACTCGAACAGGGCATTTGTCTTTTATTGTTAATGTGAAGGAAAAAAAAAAATTGCCAAGCCCCAAATGGCAAAAGATTAATCCTGTATTGGTGTGAAGAATAAATCATTGGTCAGAAAATGAGCAAGAGTGAAACTAATGCCCTCCTGAGAGCTCCTGTGCCTCCATTCGCTGGTTTCTTTTTCCTGTTTTTGGAGGAAAAGCTAGAAACAGGGAAATATATATATAAATATATATGTTTTTTTTTCTTTCTTAAAAGATTAGTCATTATTTGGTTCTCTGCCACACCTGATGCAGCCCATCAAGAGTCACAAGACTTATACATTTAAAGAAATCAAAGGGAAAAGCTTAAATACTAACTTCCTTTATCTATTTGTTTAATTCTGGCTGATTTCCTGACCAATAATTTATTATTTTTTTGCCCAGGCATGTATATAAACAACACTGCAAAAGAGCTTTGCCAGCAAAATCCAACTTTATTCGACGTTGAAACTTTAACTTAGGACATTAAAACAGCACAAGGCTCAGCCTCAGTGTAGTCCATCATATAGGCCACATTTTACAAACCACAACATAATACACACAGCACACAATAAAACAATCTGAAACTGTTGTAAATGAATGCTAAACCGATATGTCCAGTGTTCTGACTTACAGTAGTTAGCATTAGCATATAAAAAATACAGTCAGGAAAGCTACAGAAGTATCAACCCTGGATTAAAATGATACCTTAGAGAGAGATTGCCTGGATTAAAATGACAGATGATGAGTTACAAAGATGTTTATGTGTGTGAAACGTAGGTTATTGCATCACCTAAACCTTAAAACCAAAATGGTAAGTGTAATTAAAACAGTTAATGTAAGCGTAAAAATGGGGTTTTTCACCTTGTCTGCTTCTGTCTTTTGATTCGGTAGTTTGTGGTTTTCCAGAAACTGAGATGTGCCAAAGATGACAGCTTGTAACACAAACATGCAATCATGAAATATTCACCAGGCTATGAAATAATTTTCTGAAAGTATTGCTATCAAGCAATAAATACGGCTGCCAGTAACACATTTTTAACAGAAAACTAGAAAATGTGCAATTTCTGCTGATTCCACTGAATAATCATCAATAAATTACAGGATTTGTTTTCCCTAAATGAATATATACATTGTTTTCTACTTCACTCATTTCTTTTTATATATATATATATATATATATCAAGGTTCAAACAACTCTGCATTTGCTGTCTTTGATTTGGTTTAATCGTTTAGCAGCAAATATATTAACAATATAAAATATTTCCCACAGCCTGGCTCTGAGAAAATACCACAGATAAAATATTTTTTTCAAAAAGTCACTCGTATATGCACACACACAGACACACGCCATTCCAAGAAAAATCCTTTACAGTCAGTACATTAAATCAGTTTGTCCTTTAGTCTTGTCAGCAGACATCATCTCTCTGTCTAACTGTATGTTTATATGCTACATTCTTAAATGTTGATGTTGAGCTCCTGAAAAGAGGGTTTGTGCCCTGCAAAGGGAAATACAGCAAATGGTAAAGAATGAAGAACGCAAATGGTTAGAAATAAGAAATACTGTTGGACTTTTTCAGCATTTTTGTTTCAACATTTCAAAAGTCTCAGGAAAAAGGGAAAAAAAAGAAAAAAAACTCAATAACTTACTGATTGCCATTTTGCTTTAGCTCTCTCCGCCTCAAACTTGGCAACCTCTTTTTGGTCGTGGACATATATGAAAAGCTTCCAAACCACCGCTAGTATGATGCCAATAGTGAGTACAGACATGCAAACACCCAGAGCGATCATAGCGATATTTAGAGGCTTGGGACAATCTGCAAGACAATCAACACAAGCACATTTATTAACAAAGACCCATATGAGCATATTTTCTTTCCTGATCTTTACTGATCGTAACAGGCTTATTGTAAATGATACCCTCAGCAGTCTCTGCAAGAGTGTGTATATCTGAGTGTGTTCTCTGTTGCTGTTATTTGACGAGTTTATTAATGACGTTCCTTGACAGTCCTCTTCAACTTATGCAATCATTTGCGGTTTGACAGGTTTATGACTAATGCAAGCACTGACTGCAACACTCGTCTGGGTTTTCTCTGTGTTTCTGAGTGAGTGTGTGCACGTTTATTTAGTTATGGCTTATTCGGTTCTTCCTACAGATATCATCCGCTGGTTTCTGGTCAATCGGTGGGAATTTAGTTTTGCCACATTTGTATCGCTGTTGACTTCTTTAAAAGCCGTATGCCTGGATTCTGCCATGCATTCTGCCTCTTGTTTAAGTAGCCTTGGTTTAAAGCAGCTGCCAAATGCAAATGGTAATGGTAATGACAGGGTGGGTAAATGAGATGAGTGGGCTCTTACCAAGCCTGAGCTTGTACACAGCGCTTCCCTTTTCACCGCCCACTAATGTGAAAGAGATCAGACACTCGTTCTCACTACGGAGAGCACACATCACCGCATGGCTCTCGTCAAAGTCTAAAACAGGAAAAGAAAGCAATTGTGTGTGTGTGAGTAATGAATTATGAAAGACATACATAAGACAGAGAAAGTAGGCCATAGTTTGTTAAAGACAAATTTAGACATTACTAAACCTAGGAAGGAAGGCTTTTCAACTTGTCCCTCCTTATTGCTGACTAAAACACATTATGGTATATTTGGCATATTAAGTTTGCCTGTAACTGACATTATTTAATGCATTAGTTAACATGAACAAACAATGAACTTCAGCATTAATACATCATCAATAACTAACGAAAAAAGTAACTAACACTTGGCTTAATTGATGTTTTTTAAATAATAAAACAAATACCAGTATGAACCAAAAGCTTAATTAACATATTTATGGTAGTTAATTGGCAAATTTCAGAACTGAGGCAAGCTCCAGTGTGTATACCTGGAGACCAGAGTTCACCAAAATCCAGCCTATCAGCATTTAGGAACATACTGTATTTATGTAAGGAATAAACCCGCGACAGACGTCTTGCGATAGGAAAATATTCAATTTCGGGACGGTGTGATTTGTGTCAGGCCATTACCAGCAAGTTGATCATTTTCCAAAGAAGTGTTTTATTCGATTTCGTACCACAGCAACTTTCCAACAATTTCAATTCTCAATGTATTAACAAACAACAGATTGTGCTTTTTAACCATTTAATATTTACATTATAACAGCTAATGTTTACTCCCTCGCCAGTCTCTCCTTTTCCCTCTCTTGAAGTTCATAAGATCAAAAATTGCAACTAGTCATGCTATAAAGAAACCCGGAAAGTTCAAAGTCCTCTGTCCTGAAGGCTCCCGTGGCAGAAGACTGACCGTTACAAAGTGCTGACATCTGAGACTCTTTCCACAAATGTTAAATAAACATCTCCTTACAGAAAATGTAATGATATTAACACTTATACATTATTCTTTGTTAAATAATGTTTTTAAATTCCTTTATTAGTTGATTAGATGGAGCATGCACTGTGCAGGTTCCTGGATAGGAGCTGTTACTATAGAAACTCTCAAACAAATATCCACAACTGTCTACACAATAATCCCACAAGAAAGAACAAAGTCAGTAATACTAGTTTGTCACGAATCAGATCATATATCTGTGATGTTACAGCAAAAAAAAAAAAAACTAACCAATCCCTCTTTTCATGGTAAGAGGATACAGTTTTCCACTTTTCAGACTTCCAGCGAGGTGCTCACAGAAGCCTGGCAGTGTTTTGTGTCTCTGCATTGTATTTCTCAGTTGGAGACTACTGATGCGGCCTCACACACCTCATTTCCTGCCCAGACTGAGGGCTCTTATAATGGCCTGTCCTTGTCAAGACACTTGATGGGCGTGTAATCACTGAGGCCCAACAATAGTGCTGTCTTGCACAAAAGCCTGAGTGGCTTGTACATCTTTGTTAAGTGTCAAAAGACCTGATCTATAGCATGTGTGTTTGTTTGTGTGCGAGACGCAGAAAGAGGCGTGAACTCACAGGATATGGTGACAGAGTGTGTAAAGACTCTGAAAACTGCCATACCGTCTACGTGTTTTTAACTCTGTTAGTATCAGTCAGCCATTCTGACTTCCACACAGACACAGTGCAGTTTTCCTTGGGATTTGTCATGTGTTATAAAAGGCTTGTTGCATAGTTGTGTTGTGGGATTGTTGGAAAGCTTGGAAAGAATGTCCTATGAGAGTAAGCATTTCAATTTTCTTTGAAAGCTATGTACACATTTAAAAAACAAACAGAAAAAAATACTGGTTTAGCAGAAGGAATAGATATCAATGTAAACTCAGTATAAAGAAAATATGTCTGCTAATACGAGAGATATTTAAATTGTAAAACTGTAAAATACGGTAAACTGATTGGTAAATAATTAGTTGTCAATATAAAAATGTTAATACTAGGAACTCTCTTGAGCAAAATGTTGCTGAATGGAGAATATTATGGACTTTGGACAAAGTGCAGATCTTGATATTATTCTAATCATCATATCAGTTGTACCAAAAGGTTTGTAAAGTTATCCATCATGTGATGTTATAGTATGTACATCTTTTTGTGAACAATTTTTAACAGCGAATGCTGCGATCATAGAAATGATGTATATTTAAATAGGGAATACATAGACTATGTAAAATCCTCACAAATTACATCTAAACTTCAGACATGCCCTACTAAGACAATGTCCCCTCGCTACAAAGTAAGAGACAGCAGAGGAGGTGTACACTGACCTGTAGAGTTGGTGACAGTGGTATGAATAGTGTTACACTTATGGACACACTCTTCTGAGGGTTCACTGGTTTTCAGATAACACTCCACACAAGACCTATGAGAGACCCACACACACACACACACATACACGTCAGCCCTTCAGAGGATTCAGCTCAACAGAAAGTTTGGTTTTGTGTTTGCTGAAATAAGAAAACATCTGGACACTTTTCTTGTGTCCTTTCTAACTTTTTATCTGAACCTCTGGACTTTAAGAAAGGGGAAATGAGACACTAATGACATGTGACATGGTTTCACCTGGCTTTATATGTGAGAACAACTGGGCAAATGGAAGATGTGAATGAAACATACACACAGATGTGCTGTTCACGGTCCAGCACCCATTCGTAAACACACACTAACCGGCCACTTTAATAGGAACACATGTAGAACTGGTTATCAATCATAATGCAAAAGATACAGGACGAGAGCTACAGTTCATGTTCACATCAAACTGATGTGTGAGGAATGAGGAAGCTGATCACGGTGACCATGACGCGGCTGCTGGTGCCAGGCAGACCGTTTTAAGTATATCAGAAGGATATCTTCAGCTGTCCAATTTTGGTGAACCCGTGCCCACTGTGGCCTCACGTTCCTGTTTGTGGTTGACAGGTGTGGAATCCATTGTGGTCTTCGGCTGTTGTAGCCCATCTGCTACGTCCGCTGATGTGTTGTGTGCTTTGAGATGCTTTTCAGCTCACCACAGTTGTAAAGAGTGGTTATTTGAGGTATTATACAGTAAATTCAGTGGGTGGTGAGTGTATACAGTATGGACAATATATTCGGTTTATATTTTGAAACGTATTGCAATTTCATAGAGGGATTTTTTTTTTTTGCAGTTGAGAATCCATACTTAGGAAAAAGACTACAAACTTCACAAATAAACGTTTTCATTCTATGTGTGCGAGAAAGAAAAGGTGTCTGTACCTGGTTGAGCTACAGGCGTCTCCACAGGTAGCGCACTTCTCACACTTATCCCCTGAAGCTCCGGGAACAGAACACTCGCACTTCCCGCATACACACTTTCCACGTCCGCTGCAGACAGACCCATCCGCTGACTCACAGGTGTGTGTGCTAGTGCTGCAGTTGCAATACTCGCTTGTCCAACCCTCATGGCACACACACTCACCACAGTCACACTCCCCATTACCTGAACACAGGCACATACAAACACATACACAGACTTATTACTATATATGAGATATATATATATATATATATATATATATATATATATATATATATATATATATATATATATATATAAACATGCTGCTTACTTATATATTCATCACTGACTCCTTATACCTGCCACCCGGACTTCTGCTTTTCCAGGATGTCTGAATCATTGATTATGTATCTCTGCAGTCTAATCCTGAAACCACTGCCCTTGTTTCGTATTGTATCATGCAACCTGCTGTAAGATTCAGCTCTTAAATGTTCATATCATTGTGCCAACAGTTTCTGTTACTTATCTTTACCAAAAATGTAAATGTTCAATTTAATACTTAACCATAACACTCACCCCAATTTACTGAGACCCAAATAATAAGTGCTCGTTTGCATGATAAGTTGTGTGTGCAATTACTGGGCCTGTTGCAGGTGATTTAGAGAAAAGAATTGCGTGAAATATGTGACGTGAAAAGTAGGGGGAGGAAACAATAAGGAAATTATTAATTGCTAATTGCCTGTGCTAATTGTTCGTGAGAGGCGTGATGAGAGTCCCGGAAGTGTAACTGAAACTGAGCCGAAAATGAAATATAGAATAAAGAAATCAAGAGGCGCATCAAAATGCTGTTCAAAATATAATGTGAACGCAAAATAGAAACAGGAAAACAGGACAGATTTGCATCAGAAATGTAAATGATTTGAAGCTAACTTTACATCTGTACTGATATGTCACAGTTTAAGAAACTTTCTAATAATTTTACTAAGTCAAAGATTCAATTAAAAAAAAAATCTCATTATTAAAACTTAACTATTAAGAAGTAAAGGCTTAGTAAATAACATTGCATGGGCAGAATGAATCAATTTTTATTGGCACCTCTCTGTGTTTTGCACCTTTATGTAGAAATACCCTAAATTACATACATAATAGAAACTATCATAATGTCTTGTGTAAATGAACCAATTAATAATTGCTTTTACAACTTATAATATTGTATTCAAGGGACAGTTAGCATTACAGATAATGGAAACATCAAACTTCACTTCCTGACTAAACTAAATGTGTGCTACAAACATACATATCTTGCAATCTGGTATAAAGTGTTATTGGGGTACTTTTTATTGCAACCTGATGGAAATTAAGAATTGAGATTTCATCTGATTTCCTACCTCATATGAAAGGGTATGACTGCACCAAACTCTGACCCTAACTCTTTAAAATTCTTACAAATTTGCAAGTATTTGAAGATGTACAGTGCTTAGTGATGGAGGGAATTAAACTGGACTGATTCCAGATCCAAAGCTGTTCTTCCAATATCTCCTAAATGACTCCTAAATGCTGCCCTCTCTCTTTCTGCTAAATTCTCTCGCTCTTGTAAATATACAGATCCTGATAGGTGCTACTGAATAATCAACACTCTCTGCCTGCTGCACTGCAAATCACTTGCTGTAGAGCTGCTTGGCAGACCTGTGATGCTGAGACTAATGCATCCTTAACTCCCTGCATAAACTATTAATGTGGGTGTTAAGACTGCATGTAATTACCAGAGTGTTTTTGTTTCATTAACATTCCGTACAGTGAGAGATCACATACACTCCTCCCTACGCACGGTGGTATCTGTGCTTTCTGTCAAATCCTACTCAACCCTTCTCTCTCTCTTCTTTCACTGCTACTGTTACTGACCTCCACACAGCTTCCCTCTGAATCGGAGGCAGGAGAAGTTGTCACACTCGCAGTATTTTCCGTACACGAGCCCAAAGCTGGATGGGTAGCACACACACTGGCCGCAGAAGCACTCTCCCTGCCCGTTGCACACCTCTGCACTATCATGGGCCCTGTGCAGGGTTGTACACACATTATCACGCATCATTAAGTGACTGTATGTGGAAAATCTACCAACGCACATTGGTGATGTTTAGAAGTAGCAGGTTGTCGGTGACCTTTCTCACCTGCAGTCACTGACTTGACCTTTGTCCTCTGCGCACTCACACCTGGGACCTACGAATCCAGCGTCACATATACAAGAGCCACACTCCAGAGCCCCTTGGCCTTCACTGCAGTATGTGCTGTTTAGCTCGGTGGTCCTCTGGCAATCACACACACACAGCGACTCCAGCTCCACCTCCAGAGTGTCCTGGAAGCCCACGGGCCGCAGGGAGAAATGATGTGGAGCATCCAGACAGCTGTCCAGCTCCACCGTCACATTAAAGGCCACCTGAGAGAAGAATATTTCCCTTCACTTTCACAGAACACTTGTTTGTCTGATGTCATGTATAACATGCTAAGCAAACTTTCAGCACTCTAATACTCCTTGATCACTCAGGGATCATTATGTCCTTTTATTTCCTACAACATCACAATCTTTTATTTAACCAAATTAGCATTCGCTAGTGAAACGATGGAGGATTATTATTGTTCTGTTGCATTAGACATCTAATTAGTCTAATATCAGAATAACTGAGGACTCACTATGTCTCCAACTTTGACATTGGTGCAGTGTTTAAGCCCCGGCCGGACTGCACCATCTGGACAGAGAGATGTGAAGGAGATCTGGAGATTCTCGGAGTCCCCCAGGACCTCCAGCTCAATCTCGGACCTCAGCTCCTAAAAATCAAACGCACCAGATTCATCACACTAGGGATTTATCTGAATCCATATACATTATTTGAATTGAACAGATAATGCGTCCTAAATGAGTACAAACACAGATACAAACAGTAGGAGGAGTATTCATTTTTTGTTGCTTTTAAAAGCTTGCCAAGGAGCTTCAGAATAAGTGTGGCCCCTGCAGGATGAAAAAAACAAGTCACACAAGCACAAGTTTTTTTTTTTTTTTTTTTAAACGTAGAGCTAACGTAGAGCTTGTGGAAGCTTGTGGATGGGGTTACCAGATTTCATCAACTTCTCATCACAACCACAACTCAAAAACCACACAAAAGACTTGAGACTAGCCCAGAATGTTCTGCCATAGAAAAAGGTAGATGCATGTTTCTTCTTTTTATCAGTCTTTTCATGGGAAACAAGTTAACAGTGGTGCGCATATCTGATTGGCAGTATCAATACTTACAATCATTACATGCAGAACTGGCAACCCTGCTTGTAAAACTTAAACAATGACCAAGTTCACGAAAGGCCAAGCTCATTAACAGGACGCTAATACGAGATGCACTATTTGTTTTTTTCTGCAGTGGTTTTCTCCAGTATCCTGACCTAAACACTGAGCTCCAAAATAAGACCATATTTCTGTACGAACAAAAAAGACATTCTTAAATTATCATTTTCCATCATTATTAAAAATTTATATTTTCTGAAAATCCTATGGGCATTATAATAAAATGACCCCATTTTGACCTGCAGAACCACTGTGATTGCATCCCAGCATTTTAGTAGATTCTACTAGTGTATCCAGCGAACATTTCTGATCTTTCTTTAATGTAATAAACCCAAAAATGTAATGAATAAAATATTATTAGATGACTATTGTTGTCAACAGTAAATAACAGGTTCTTGATTTTGGAAAGATGTTGTCGATTTGAAACAATCACACTATATGACCAAAATGTGGACACCTAACCATCACACTCATACGTGCATGTTGAACATCCCGTTCAGATGTAGTCCCCCCTTTTCCTGCTATAATAAGCTCCACTCTTCTGGGAAGGCTTTCCACTAGATTTTGGAGCGTGGCTGTTGGGATCATTCAGCCACAAGAGCACTGTCTGGTGAGAAGACCCACAATCAGTGTTCCAGTTCATCCAGAAGGTGCTCAGAGGGGTCGTCTTCATGGACCTCGCTTTGTCTTGCTGGAGCATGTCTGGGCCACCTAGTTCTTGTTAAGGGAACTCTTAAAGCTACAGCATACAAAGACATTCTAGTTTCAAATTTTCATCACAGCACAAACATTGCTGTGATGGTCAAGTGTCCACAAACTTTTTAGATGTCAGACAGTTTTCCTAAATGATGTCTTCATGTATATGAATAGATGCTTGCATTTTTAAACAGTGTATTCTTGTAAATTTAGTGGTTTAATATTACACGCATACTTTACATACTTTACATGGTAACATATAGCATTTTATTTATGCAAATGCTCCACAGGAATGGGCAGCAGTTTTGTTATTTAATATGTATATGAAATAAAAATAATATGAAATGCTATTTTGACATTTGCATTTGACTTACTTTCATCCAGCATGTTCATTTAGTGTTTAAAAGATTTTACATGATCGATAATATTCATTTTGTTATTCATAATACTTTCCGCTATAGCTAGCAAGCTGAATGCCTGCTAGATGCCTGCGTGATTTTGTAGCTAAAGAGTCACAGGAGGTAAATATAACAGCAGAAAATATCATATTAAATATATCACAGCTCACAATATAATATTAATTGCTCTAAAGTCACACTAAGGAGGCAGTATTTTTTCAACCGTTCACACTTTAATGGAGACCATCGGTGTAATTTCTGAAGGATAGCTAGCATTAGCGATCGCTCTTTAGCACTCAGGACATATTTTTCAGCATTTTTAAAATACAAAACATTTTTATTTTAATCAATTTGGTTGCTGTAATTTGTAGTCTATTTTCCTACCATTCCTGATGCCCAGTTTGCCCAGTTTGCTTTATAAAGGCAGCAGAAATACTGCTGAAAAGCCCTACTTAGTGCGAAAGAGATGCAGAATAGCTACACTCTCACTTCGAGCTCTCTTTATTAAACTGTCAATAAACCTTAAGACTCTCACAAACACGCAGGCAGGAAACCCAGCCTCTTCAATAGGCCTTGCACAGAAGCGCAGGGTTCCAACGGACTGAGATGAAGCAAGTTATTAGAGAGCTCCGAGAGAGGAAAGAGGAAGGAGGGAGAGGGGGAAGAAGGAACAGACATGGTAAGATCAAACGCCCTAGAGAGGACGAGTGCAGACATGCTCTGTGAACGTTAAGACTCAGATAAAAAGAAGGAAATAGAACAGGCATGAAAGAGGGAAAAAGCAGTGAGCACCTGTATGATATAAGCACCCACACTCATCTACACGATCAAACATATTCATTCAAGTCCAAGTGCTATATGACTCAAGAGTTTCCTTTGCACAATGTATTAACTAAGAGTTTCCGACTGCAGTATCGTCAAGTGTGGCTCTGGAAGACCACAGTCCTGTGGAGATAACTGTTTTTAGTTTCTAACACACCAGATTGAGAGCATGAAGACCTTGCTTATTAACAGAGTGTTAAATTTGGTAGAATGCTAAACTCTGAAGTGTCCTTCGCGAGAGCATCCGGGTACCCTGATATCCCTAACCTGTTGCAAAATACTTCTCAAAGATATCCAGATAAAGACAAAGAACTACTGTACCTTATATGCAGTCAAGATCAGTTCGAGAATGTTCCGGGAATCATTTTCCAACACACCCACTGTTGCACCAGGAATTAGATTCGCATAGTTCTGTTCAAAAACAAAAATCAACATAAAAACAGCCACTGGATTGTGGAATGCAGAAGGTAGATATAGAGATATAGTGGGAATGAGTCCAGAGACAGGGAAAGGTTTTCTCATGCCTGGAAAACACGAATGACGTGATCATGTTTGAGCATGTCGAAAGCACAACTGAATAAGGCATACAATCACAAAATGCATCTCATCCTCACTTATACATGGGACTAGCTTATCCTCTGACAGAAAACCTTTTACCTCTGCACTGTGTGCTTTTGGCACAAGTACACAAGCCTTGGTGAAGTTTTGATCTCACCTCATAGGTTCGTCTCTGACTTTCAGTCACTGCGAATATGAGGAGGATGTTGTTTTCCACCAGTTTGTCTATAAGTTGTCCTAAGGTTGGATACTCCTAAACATGACGGAAAAACAACATCATGCAATGCCTAAATCAGAAGTGGATGCTCTATTATATTACTGCGGTTATCATCATCGACTTTTCACACTGACAGTTTAGGAGCTGTAAGGCTTCACCTTACCAAATGGCCTGCCATGGAATACTCATTGTTGCTGTCTAGGTGGCACTGTCCATCATTAGGGATGACGATGCCGGCCATTTTGCTGTCCATCCCAAAATGAGAGTCTGCATCGCTTGCAAAAACCAGCAAGCGCATGGAATCATTCCTCCACCCAATCTTATCCTATGGGAGATATTTTGTATCAGACACAAAATAGATTCCTTTCAGAAGAGCAAAGGTCCAGTGTGTCCAGTGCATGTGTGGGAGAATAAAATGCCTCACCCCACACACTGCTGCCTGCATGATGGCATCAAAGCCACACTCTGGAATGTCATTGTTTGCTGAGACGCGCTGTTTAGAAATGATCTTGTTGAATTGGTCTGTGCTGCTTGTTAATGGAAGGACGTGCTTGTATCCGAATGTGGGCAGGCAAACATGTTCTACACTCCTGGAGAACAAAATAAAGTCATGTAATGAAATATTCTTCTTTATCTTCATCAGTTGTATATCAATCAAAGTGTTTCTGTAAAACACAGTTACTACGTATTGTCAAAATTGGTGACTCAACATAATAAGCATTTAATAAGCTGTGTATTAAGGGAGGGTTACCAGCAGGGGTTTGCCAGCTCCTCTGGAGTAATTTTAATGTACGGCAGAACTGGCTTCTCCACAAACGAACCAAATCCCAATCGAAAATTACTTGTGAGACTAGCCATTTCTTTGGAAAGAGTCGAGCCCAGGTCTCTGATTCTCTGCAGATCATCATACATCGAAGCTGAGAGGTCCATAAGGTAATACATATCTACTGGATGGTCTTCTGATTGTTGTACTTTTACTTGAAAGGTCACTTGGGTTCCTGGTGTAGAAATGGAGGAACAGAGACGTCAGATTCTTTAAGACATAGGAGGTTCGGAAGAATGACTCGATTTAAGCGAGCTCTTGTACTTCTTCTGCCAAGGCATGATATATAATGATCTTAATATCATAAAAGTATCATGTTAAAAACATATCATCCTAATAACTGTGTTCATTTTGTGGCCATACAGTGAAAGAGTTACTTCAACACCGGATATTCTGCTAAATATAGAAATGTCATTTTATTCATTATTATATAAAATGTTAAGCCTAGATCGCCTCTTAGTTTCTACAGGGAGTAAATACTGGAATTGTGCTGAAGAAAAACAGACAATCTCAATTGCGTCTAATTTCCAAACGTGGCCCAGAATACAGTCAGTTGTTTGAGATGGCAGAAGGACACAGGGATGTTTCCAAATCGCATTCATGTATATTTATAGAGCGTGGCATGGTGACGCAGCAGGTCCTGTTGCTGTCTCAAAGCTCCAGCGTCCCCCAAAAACATGCATGTAGGTGGATTGGCTCTGCTGAATTGCTGGTAGGGCTGAATGATTGTACATGGTGCCCTGCGATGTATATTCCCGCCTCATGCACAGCGTTCTTGGCATATACTGCGACCCTGGATACAGCTGTGACTGAAGCGTGCACGAATGTATTGTATTTTTAACAGGGAAAGATGTACTTTTTGCCTCTTTCAGTATTTTTTTTTTAAATGGCTTTTTTAAAACATTTATTCAACGAATTTTTTATTATGTATATATTCTTTTAATGGTTCAGATCTGTTTAAATCTGCGTACCATACATCTTACCTGGCCGAAGTTTGAGCGCCATCCTCTGTGGTGTTATGTAGGACACATTAGTGGGGTCTGCACTTTTCCCTAGTGGCCCGTCAGCCAGCAGCTCCATGGTGTTCACTGGGAACTGCATGAACTCTTGCGGACATCCCTGAAGAAGAAGTTCCTCACGCGTACCGCAGCGCTCACTCACCACTAAAGAATCTGTGAAATTCTGTTGAGAATAAAAGTCATGTGATTGCCAGATGCGTTCAGTATAGTCCATTTTTCAGTTTTTACAAAAGTTTGGAAGCTGCTAACTATCAGCAATGTATGGTGAAACACTGACAATCATGACTGGATCATTTAACTCATCATCACTGGAGTCTTTATGTTTTTAGACTGGCTCCTCTGTCGGTTTTGCTATTAATTTGTTAGAAACTAAAAATCAAGGTACACTAAACTTCACCGCCACACTACTCTGTGAATGAAACCCATGCATGTGTGTTTGCTTTGGCTCAGTCTTAATTAATCTGACACAAAGTACTCCCGATATAACTAAAGCAACTCGGTAGACTATGTAGGCCTTAATCTCACACATGAAATTCAAATATCAGTGGGAGACATCTTAAATGATCTTAAATGTAATGACATTAACATGACAATGACAAGCTGCTATTAGACAAGTTTTACTACTGATTTTGCAGCTACACATTTTTTTGCACCCAGTTGCATGATATAGGGGAGAGCCTCCAGTTTACCCATAATTGTTTGCACTGGTTCCTTCCATCTAATACTTATTCTGTTGTCCTGTCTATTTAGCATGCACTGACCTGGGTATATATTGTATGTTTCTGAACTCAATTCGCACTGTGGTGTATGTAGTCTTGTGTACTGTTCTTGTGTACTCTTCTGGGAAGGCTTTCCACTAGATTTTAGAGCGTGACTTTGGGGATTAGTGCTTATTTAGCCACAAGAGCATTAAGGAGGTGCTCTTGTGATGTTGGGTGAAGAGATCCGGGACGCAGTCGGTGTTCCAGTCCATCACAAAGGTGTTCCGTGGGATTGAGATCAGGGCTCTGTGCAGGACACTCGAGTTCTTCCACTCCAAACTTAACACACCATGTCTTCACGGAGCTCGCTTTACACATGGGCACATCGTCATACTGGGACAGGTTAGAGCCTCTTAGTTCCAGTGAAGGGAAATTTTAATAGTACAGTATACAGTGGATAACCAGAAATTCTTTAGGGAAAAAAACTTCCAATACCCAGCTTGCATACGTGTGCACACCCTTTTATAATTGGGAGTGTGGCAGTGTTCAGAATCAACCAATCACATCCAAACTCATGTTAAAAACTAATTAGTATATGCCTTCCATCAGTTAAATGACCAATTAGCCCCAAATAAAGTACAGCTGTTCCTGTAGGATCTTCTTGGAAACATCCAACTGGGAAAGCCATGGGCCAAAGAGCTTACAAAGCAGCTATGGGATCTCATTGTTGAAAAATATCAATCAGGAGAGGGTTACAAAAAAACTGTAAAGACAATAAACAACAAGTGGAGAAAATATGGCACAACGGTGACATTACTTAGAACAGGATGTCCTGATGAGAAGGCCAGGAGAATACTGGTTAGAGAGGCTGCCAAGATGCCTACAGCAATATTAAAACAACTGCAGCTTCTGGCAAGTACTGGATGCTCCCTACTTGTGACAACAATCTCCCAAATTCTTCATATGCCTGATCTACGGTGGCAAGATGGAAGCCTTTTTTAACCAAAAAAACCCCCCAAAAAAACATCCAAGCCTGGCTAAAGTTTGGAAGAAAAAAAAAACATCCAATCTCCCAAAACCATGTGGAATAATGAGAACGAAGTTGAACTTTTCACGATAATACCAAAAGACATGTTTGGCACGTAAAAAAAATGACACAGCACATCACCAAAAGAAGACCATCCCCACGGTGAAGCATGGAGGCGGCAGCATCATGCTTTGGGCTGCTTTTCTTCAGCTGGAACTGGATTTTTAATCAGGATGGAGGGAATCATGAATAGCTCCAAATACAAGTCAATTTTGGCACAAAACCTTAAGGCTTCTGCTAAAACACTTAAGATGATGAGGAACTTCACCTTGCAGCATGACAACGACCCAAGACACACCCACAAAAAACAATCAACAAGCTTCACTAAAACAAGATCAAGGTTTTGGAATGGCCCAGTCAGAGTCCAGATCTAACTCCAATCAGTAATCTGTAGGGGACCTGAAGAGGGCTGTACAGGAGACGCCCGTACAGCAGATGCCCGTACAGCAGATGCCCGTACAGGAGACAGCCGTACAGGAGACGCCCGTACAGGAGACGCCCGTACAGCAGACGCCCGTACAGGAGACAGCCGTACAGGAGACGCCCTCACAATTTGTTTGACAGAGTTAGAATGCTTCTGCATGGAAGAACGGCAAAATACTGTCAGGTCAAGATGGTCACTGACTGACTCTTACCCAAAAAGATCTAAAGAAAGAGAAAAAATCTAAAGGTAACCAAGTATTAGTTTAGGGGTGTTCACACTTATGCAACCCGGTTATTGTACAGTTTTTATTTTGTTCCCTAAAATATTTCTTATTGTTTTTCACTTTAATTTATAGGTTGCAATTTCACAATAAAGCTAGAAAAGGTTCTGACATGATTCATCTTGGTTTAATTTTTTAATCACAAAAACCTGCCATTTTAACAGGGGTGTGTAGACTTTTCATATCCACTGTACAAAGACATTCTATACAGTTGTGTGCTTCCAACTTTGTGGCAACAGTCTGTGGAAGGCTATGGGTGTGATGGCCAGGTGTCCACATACTTTTGGCCTTATAATGTATGTGCTGCACTATGGTCCTGCACTGAAAACCCTAACAAGTCGACTGTACTCAGTTGATTGAGTAAACACGTTCCCTCAATTTAATTGAGTAATGGGGTCTCCCAAAACTTGTATATTTAAGTTCACTTAACTTGATGCTCATGTAGACTTTACCTAAATTGTTAAGTTCACATAACTTGATGTTCATTTTACGTATTTTGTTGTTTACTAACCCTGAATCGAACCTGGGCCGTGGCAGCACCACACACTAGTCATTAGTCCACCAGAGAACCCGTGTGCTGCAATAAATAAGTTCACTTAACTTGGTGTTCATTTCAAGAGTACTTAAATACAGGGTGTCCCCAAAGCCTCCATACATAGGGGAAATTAACACTTTTTAGCAAAACGTAACTTTATTTATTTATTTATTTATTTATTTATTTATTTATTTATTTTTACAAAATCCTCTACGTGATTGCCATTTCTTTGTAAACACACACAGAGTCTCCTCTCCTACTCATAATGACCTTTAGAACTTCACTACACCAGTACCAGCAACAGACAGCTGAGTGACAGACAGATGAGTTATATACAGGAATGACTTTTGACTTGACTTAATCCAAAATGGTTGCACAAAAAGCTATGGTATGACACTTCACAAGGGAGATTATATATATATTTTTTTCATTTAAACTGAAGGGGTGGCATCCACCTTAAATATCCCTTAAATCAATCAGCTTGGTTGCCCTTTATGAATAGTTGTAAATAGAGTGTGTTGTGTTGAGTTGAGTTGTGCTGATTTGAGTTGATCTGAATTAAGTTGAGTTGATTTGAGTTGAGTTGTGTTGATTTGAGTTGATTTGATTTGTGTTGATTTGAATTGATCTGAGTTGTGATGAGTTGATTTGATTTGAGCTGATCTCAGTTGTGTTGAGTTGATTTGAGTTGATCTGAGTTGTGTTGAGCTGATTTGAGTTAAGTTGAGTTGTGTTGAGCTGAGTTGTGTTGAGTTAATTTGAGTTGATTTGTGTTGACTTGGGTTGATTTGAATTAAGCTGAGTTGATTTATGGCGATTTGAGTTGATTTGTGTTGTTTCGAGTTGATCTGAGTTGTGTTGATCTGAGTTGAGCTGACAGCTGAGCTGAGATGAGCTGAGCTGAGGTGTGTGTACCTGTAGAGAGCACCACGCACACTGCGGCCCCAGCTGCACGCACTCGCCACACGTCCGCACGCCTTCTGCCCCACAGCTGCCTGAACACAGGAGTGGCACAAACACTCGCCTGTAGCTCTGCGCTTCATTTCTGTCACAAACCTCAACTTTCTCTTCCTAGACGGTCAAATTAACCCTTACAGTGCTCAGGGTACAAATCCTGATATTCAGCTGGATATAAATACTCTGTGATCATTAACCAAACAACACTTCTGGGCTAAATCCAACATTTCACTGAAATCTTAGAATCAGATAACGACTTGAATTATCTCTCAGATATCACAATCAGGTGTTTACATGGCCACTTGAATAATCTGGAAGTGACCGAAATCAGATAATAATCGCGTCCATGTAAAGGCACTCTCTGACAGGATTAATTTAACACAGCATTATAATGCAGGAGAGTTTTGATTTCTGTGCTCTGGCACGCGCTCTCTGTGATGCCAAAACATTAGCAACACTAGCAATAGGTCTAATAAAGTACACTACACGCTTAGTGGGGGAAGACAGACGGCAATTAAATGAGTAAAAACAACAAAACAACATTACTCAAATGTAAATTAAGTTAATTAAGTCTTACCTTCTACCGTGCTAAGCCAGTAGTGAAGAAACAGGGTCAGAAAAACAATCCCCATTAGTCCTCAAGGTTGCTGTATAGGTGAGAAATGATGATGAGCCGAGTTCATATCGCTTTGTGAGGAGAATACACAGGCTATACGTGAAGCTAGCCTGGTGTGTGAAGTGTGTGTGAAGTGTGTGGAACACGCAGGTACTTCTGTCTCACCTGGAGGGAAGTGTAAAGTGGGCAGGCGCTGTTACCTGGCCGAGTTTCAACGCGCACTTCCGCCCAGGTGAGAGAGGAAGAGATGAAGAGATGGAATGCTCGAGCGCGAGAAAAACACGGTTTAAATGAAGCTGCGCATTACATTATTTATTTATTTATTTTTACAGATTATCATGAATTAAATATTATTATTATTATTATTACTGTTGTTGTTGTTGTTGTTGGTGGTGTTATTGCTTTTATTATTATTGTTGTTGTTCATGGTGGTGGTGTGGTATTGTTATTATTATTCGTGTTGTTTGTGTTGGTGGTCTTGGGGGTGGTATTACTTTTATTATTATCACTGTTGTTATTGTTGGTGATGGTGGTGGTGGTATGGTATTGTTATTATTATTATTATTATTATTAGTGTTGTTGTTGTTGGTGGTGTGGTGGTGGTGGTATGGTATTATTATTATTATTATTATTATTATTATTATTATTAGTGTTGTTGCTGTTGGTGGTGGTGGTGTGGTATTGCTGTTATTATTATTACTGTTGATGTTGTTGGTGTTGCTGCTGTTATTATTATTATTATTATTATTATTATTATTATTAGTGTTGTTGTTGTTGGTGGTGGTGGTGTGGTATTGCTGTTATTATTATTACTGTTGTTGGTGGTGGTGGTGGTGTTGCTGCTGTTATTATTATTATTATTATTTGTTGCTGCTGTTATTATAATTACTGTTGTTATTAATTAACCATTTAATGTGTGTGTCGAATATTGTTATTAAATCTTTAAAATATTTAGCCTATAAAGTCAGCTGTCATTTTTTAAAAACAAACAAATAAAAAAAAACAACTCAAATAAATAAACATTTGTCCGTGTTTACAGTAGACTGTTCCTCACATTGTTATTAAATTAAGCACATCAACATCATAACAACTGATGACAGATAACAACAACATCAACAACAACAACAACAACAACAACAGCAATACTACTACTACTACTACTACTAATAATAATAATAACAATAATAATAATAATTTAAGATTGTTATGTAAACTTGTATGATACATTACTGTTACTATCTCACTGCTCATGAAAACCAAAGTCTATGGGACATTCAGCTGTAATCTCTGTAACAAGCAAGTAGGCTGGGAATTTACGTGTGTGAATCCTACATGCTTTCTCACTTCTTTAACTTCAACAGCTCGAGACCTCAGAATTGAATGTGGGTTCTGCCCAATGTTATAATTATGTTATATGCCACAGATACACACACACACACACACACACACACACACACACACACAC
>CM040985.1:21322227-21339045 GCA_022985145.1 Pangasius djambal
GTGTGTGTGTCTATATATATATATACATATATATATATATATACATACATGGGCAAAACAATATGTATGTATGAAGCTTGTTTACCATTTCCACACATCTGTAAAAGCGTTAATTTGTATTGAGAGTGGGCTGTCCTGCTGTCTGACTCACCTAATGACCTTTCACACTAAAAATGGGCAAAACAATAATGCCACATTTGCGACTCAATAGTTTTTAAATCTTTAGAAACGGATTACAGAAATGTTTAGCTTGAAACGTAGAAATGGATTACAAGAACGTTAGATAGTTTTTACAAATAGAAACCTCATCAAACAGTCAAACGGTTTGATGTTTCAATAGCCTCAGAAAAGCATATTGGGATATAATTTATCCCAAACTATGCAACATTTCCAACATCTGCTGTCGTGATACACGGAGGGGCTTTTCTCTAGCTGAGTAAGGCAAATTCCATTGTGTGGATGCGAACAGGTGTGTGTGACTCTGAGCCACACCTGACCGAGCAGCCCTGAGTCAGCGTGCTTGTCTGAGACTAAGCGTCATTCAAATAAAGATAAAACAGCATTAATGTTTAACACGGCGAGTTGCTAGCAGGTCATTGTTGTCATAATTCAAAAGAACGACAAAAACTGTAATGATTAACATTATAAGTAGGAAACACAGCCCAGGTGCAAAGACTGCCTGAGCGATGCAAACACATTGGCCGACCGATCTGATACATTATTTTTCATATTGAGTGTCTCTAAGACTAAGACAACAAAAATACGTAAGAGGAAAAGAAATATAGTGTGTGGTATGAATCATAACGCTACCAGATTGCTCATATAAAGAGCCTCTTTAATTTCTCCTCTCTTCCTCCATCTCTTCCTTTCCTTTCATCTCCCCACCTCTCCTCTCTTTTTTTTAATCCTTCCTTTCTTCTCTCCTTCATTCTCCTCTCCATACCTCACTCCTTTCTTCCCGAAACCTCTCCATACTGTATGAACTCATTTCAGAATTGAACGAATGTGTCCATGTCATGACGTGGACCTCTTATTCTATCAAATGTAGTAATTATTTATACAAAATAATTCAGTGTCATGATCCCTCTAATGGTTACGTACCTCTAGGAGCCTCTTCGGCTACCATAGTGTCCAGGCTGCCAACTGGATCCGTGATTATGCACTGAAAACAGCGAAACTTGAATCGACGAATGAGAAGTCGTCACGTGCAGTGTGTGAAAGTCCTTCCAGAAAACAGTATGTGTTGGAGTAACAGTAAACTTGGAGTATCAGAGCAGCTTTATGGAGCATGACGCCTCTCTCTCTCTCTCTCTCTCTCTCTCTCCCCCCTACTCACAAGCATGAGCACACACACACACACACACACACACACAATCCACAGTCTTAAATGACAGCAGCAACTGTCTATCTGCATGCACTCACACATTCAAAAGCTACTTTCATTATAGAGAGAGAGGGAGGTCGTTGGCATGACAGGCCGTATGTGTGTGTGTGTGTGTGTGTGTGCGTGTGTGTGCAAGCATGTCTTTCTCAGGGAACGTAGGTTGGTGGTTTAGGCTGTCTGTGTTAAAGCGGAACTGATTCTAATGGAACGTAGCTGTCAGGTGTTTTTTTCAGACCAATGTCTGGTCTCTCATGGTTAAAAATGCGTGTGTGTGTGCGTGCGCTTGTGTGTGCGTGTATAGTTTCAGTTGTGAGCTGTCTGCTCAACTGTGCTGTGCCGATTCCTTTGACATTGCTGTTCAGGACTGACAGCGCCAGTGGATGAAATTTAAAATAAGGAGCCAGAGGAGGAGTGGAAGAGACAGAGAGAAAGATAAGGATGAAGCAGAAGTAGAGAAAGAGGAAAAAAGCTCATGAGAGCAAAGGATTAGTTAGGATACTGTTATGGTCTGACATGACACCCACACACCTAACCACACACACGCAATCAGGTGCTCTATCTGACAAGGTACGTAGGTGGCTGCCTTAACCACTTTCATATTTAACAAGGTTTCAGGATGAAGCTTTGGAAATCCTTCAAATACCACAAATGTGAGATAAAATTAGTGCACTTTTCAGCCACATTTTATCAGACATGCTGCTCTTTAGGCGTTAGCTAAACCTATAACATGAGCTTGTCATGTGTAGGTTTAACTCATGCTTCTCATTTGCCTCTCATACATGTACCATGAAGAAATATATCTCACATAACCTAACCTTCACCCTCCCACGGGGGAATATACCATGTGTCCCGTCAGCTGTGAGGCTTTAGACAAAGAAGGGGTGCGATGTAACTTCAGAGATGTGAGATACCTAAGAGAATTAATGTGTGTTATAGTTACGGAGATGGACTGTAAATCCTGATGAATTATGTTTAGACAAATCAGTTAAGGAAACTGATTACCTTGAGCCATTTAGGTTTAAAAACTGACTGCTTTGAGTACTTACAAAGATTTGAGTTTACTTATTATTTGCTACACTTACTTAAAATCATTAAGTTTAAACAACTTCAATTTTTACGTGCTTTTCTGTTTATAAAGGTACTGTATGTTATAAATAAGACAGCTCACTCACTCTGCATCACCACAATGCCAAAAATAAAACAGTAGTCATTAATGGTCAAGTATTAAAGGTAACTGATGTCACCATTCAGTCACGATACTCACTTATCCAGATCCTTTATACTGTACACTCAAAAAAAATAATTCATAGATCAATGTATTTGAAATCAAGGGAGGAATTGACACTTAATGGAAATATGTAAGTTCAACAAATTGCAAAAACTCATTAATGTGTACATTTACAAACAGTGCATTATTGTAGTAACATGGGCATTATGTCAATATGCAGAAGCTGCATAATCATTCAGAATCATGTTTTAAAGTGTAAAGAAGGGATTTTATGAAACCTGACCTTTACAAATTTGAACTGAATTCCTCTGGCCTATATCGTTCACTATTTGTTATCTAACTGAAATAAAGGTAAGTGAAAGAAGGACTTTTTTTTTGTATCAGGTGTTGAAAGAAGAAGGTTTGGTCTAGTTTTAAGCTAATATTATTAAGCTAAAACATTAGAGCAGAGTTATGCTAATTTTAAAAGCTCGCAGATTGAGTTTTCACACAATATCCAGTTATCATAACTGAACTCAGATAAGTAAACATGACATTTAAACACATCTGAATAGTGATTACTCATTTCATGAAGTCATTTCCCCTGTTAGGTTTTACAGTGTGGACATCAGTTTTTAAAACCGTCAGCTTTATTCCACAAACAAAATGAGGAACATGACTAGAACATGACTAGAACATAATGAGGTAGTTGACTCTGCTCGATTTCTCGAAAATGCTTCAAATTTTCACTCTGTTAGTAATTTAAGCATGAAATCAGTCATATAAACCTCAGAACTGCTTTTTTTTTAAAGAACCTTTTAAAATAAGCTGTCTGTAAATTGAGTACTACATACAACACCAAGTTTGTTCCTTGTAAGAATGTTGGGTCTATCTATCTATCTATCTATCTATCTATCTATCTATCTATCTATCTATCTGTTTTTGTCCATACTGATTCTCCACAGTGTGTTTGTTATCTGTTCATTTGAGAACTCAGAATAACAAATGCCTGAAATATACTCACTGGGCATCTCATTCATGAAATTTTCTAATCATCCAATCATGTGGCAGCAGTGCAATGCATAAAATCATGCAGATACGTGCCTTTGGGTAATGTTCACATCAACCATCAGAGTGGAGAAAAAATTGTGATCTCAGTGATTTTGACTGTAGCTTGATTGTCTGTGCCAGAGAGGCTGGTTTGAGTGTTTCTCTAACTGCTGATCTCCTGGGATTTACCCAGAGTTTACTCAGAATTGTGCAATAAAGAAAAACATCCAGTGAGCAGCAGTTCTGTGGACGGAAACAATTTGTTGGTAAGAGAGGTGAACAGAGAATGGCCAGACTGGTTCGAGCTGACAGAAAGGCTACAATAACTCAGATAACCACTCTGTACAATTGTGGTGAGCAGAAAAGCACAACATGTTGAACTGTGAGGCAGATGGGCTACATCAGCAGAAGACCACGTCGGATTCCACTTTTGTGAGCCAAGAACAGAAGTGCTACAGGCTATTTAAGTATTGTTGCTGACCATGTGCATCCTGTCATGGCAACAATTTCCCCATCTTCTAATGGCTGCTTCCAGCATGATAATGCACCATGTCACAAATCCAAAGTCGTCTCAAATTGGTTTCATGATCATGACAATGAGTTCAATGTTCTTCAGTGGCCTTCCCAGTCATCAGATCTGAATCCAGTAGATCACCTTTGGGATGTGGTAGAACGGGAGATTCACAGCATGAAAGTGCCTCTGAAAAATCTGCAGAAATTGCGGGATGCAATCACGTCAACATGGACCAGAAATTCAAAGGAATGTTTCCAACATCTTGTGGAATCCATGCCATGAAGAAATGAGGCTGTTTGGAGAGCAAGGGGAGGCCCTACCCAGTGTTAGTATAGTGTTCCTAATAAAGTGCTTAGTGAGTGTAAATATGATATCATTTCTATAGCACTAACTTACACAGGGAGTCACTACGTAACGTAAATGTAATAAACAGAATAAAAAAAATAAATTTTTGTAATTGCTGATGGTGAAACTTTTCGTAAGGAATCTCCACTGTCAGCTGTTTGTAACTGCCAGTTACCATTCTGTCATCAGTCAAATTTCCCATTACGACAAGACTTTCCGGGTTCTTGGAGACATGACAAGCTACATTTCTTCTGACTTATTAATTTCAAGAAAAAGAAAATAAAAGCAGTACGTTATATCTTTTCTGGATTATATTAATTTTGATATCTTAATGTAATCACAATCCTAATCATTTCCACATCTTTATAAAACACACTTTCTGTTAGTCAGAGTGCTGCCTACAATGACACCCACACACCTAAACCTCCTCAAGACACACACCTACACACACACACACACACAGGTTCATGTAGGCAAATACAGTATATATAAAAAGTCTACACACCTCTGTTAACCCTGCGGGTTCTGTGACATACACGTATTGTGGTTAGTGTGTAAGGTTTTTCTTTTTTTTTTTTTTCCCTAAAACATTTCTATTTGTTTTGCACTTGAACGGGTTGGCTGCTACATCACACTGAAGGTGGGAAAGGAAAAAATCTGACTTATCTTTATCTTACTCTGATTTATCTTGGTTTCATTTGTTTTTTACTCACAAAAACCTACAGTTTGAACAGAGGAGTGTAGACTTTTTTATATCCATATATATATATATATATATATATATATATATGTATGTGTGTGTGTGTGTGTGTATTCAGATATTCATGTTACATATACCTCGTCATATCTGTGTGTGTGACAGTAATGAGTAATAGGGACACATGTGAGCACAAGCCCACATTTCTGAACTAGGAAATTAGTAAGACCCCTGAGGACACCTCCCACAATTCTCTGTCTCTCTCTCTCTCACACACACACACACACACACACACACACACACACACACACACACACACATACATACATACATACTAATATACACACACATACTGTATATATACACACATGGTGCCTGCCAGTCTCTGGCATCAGCCCTTCTTAAGCTCGTGGATTTGTAGCTAAACCCCTGCAGGCTGCTATTACAAAGGCGGCATCAGGAGGACTCCACTGCGCCGAAGAGACAAGGATCCACTCGCTGGAGAGACGATCTTACACAGTGTACACTCCTTAAAATCAAACTGCAGATCAGGTATCAACTTTGTCCTTACAGCCTGAGGGTCAACAATTGTTCATTGTATAACGTCAGTGACTCATATTAACCAATAAAAGAGCACCATCTGCTGGTAAATGTCTGGTTTCCTGTAGTGATTATGAGCTGTGAGAGTAACTGCGAGGAAGGGATATATTAAAATGTGTCCTGCACAGCAGTAGGTGCTCGTGGCCATATGCTTAGAGAAGATGGAGAGTGCTTAGAGAAGATGATGGCAGCTGTGATGGATTAATAAACCCGCATTATCCGTGCTCATTTCTCTCTCTCTCTGACAGCAGGCTGCAGCACGCTGATGAGTTCAGGAGCTTTCGTATTCTAGCACCAGGCATTCCTGAGGTGTTCACACGGTGCTCTAATCCCAACCAAGGAATGTGAGAATTTATTTCCTGTAGTATATGCTGTTCCCATGAATACAGTACACTATTCCCTCACACAAATATTAAAAAACAAACAAACAAACAGACATTTCACCTAGAGTTGGCACTGATCCGATACTCAGGAATAAATTTGATCTGATCTTGTGATGAACAGAAAAGATTGGAATTGGGCTTGGAAAAGATGTTTGAATTTTTGGAACTGTAAATGCTTCAATATAATATCAAGAGACTCACTTGTATTTAATTTTTTTGTGAGGACTGATTTGTATTATATTTCCACTTTATTATACTTGTAATGTAAGCGATATTTCTGTGAAAGCTGCACTTTATCAGCGGTAGATCCACGGTTTATCAGATATTGGCTGATACTCGAGGTTTCAGTATCAGTATCAGTATCGGGTTTTGGAAAAGAAAACGTGGTATGGTGCCATCTCTGATTTCACCATATGCACAATGTCTCACAGGCAAAGCAGCGAAAAAGCAGAAGGGTCCAGGGGCAGGTTTGAGCTCTGTCTTTAATTCAAAAGTTTTTCACAGAGGAAATCATCATAGAAATAAAACATAAAAAGCGTTTAAATAAAAAAAATAATCGACAGGTTGAAGAATAGAAACAAAACACAGGAGCAGGTTTTGTTGTTGTTATTGTTGGACGTACAAGTTACCACTGACAAAAGTGTGGCATGTGTACAATTAAGCAATATAAAAAAGTGTCACTATTTCTGTGAAACCTGTGTATCATTTCCTTGCTTCATATTTTTTCCCTTTACTCTGTCAATGTTGACATGAAGGACTGTGGCAAGAGAAACTGAAAAATGTCCCTCATTGAGATATTATATGTACTATATATATATATATATATATATATATATATATATATATATATATATAGTATTACTTTGGTTGCTTGAATTAAGCCTCAGTAAACTGAACGAGACTGCAACGATCCAGTAGAGCTGTTTGGAAATAGACCATAATTCATCTTATCATGAAACATATTTGTATCTTTTTTTAAGCAGTCACGCAGGCTTTTTCTCACCGCCACAGCTTTTTCTGAACAAAGAGGCCCACATCAAAACATCAAAATACAAAAAGAACAAACAAAAGACACGAATAAAACCACAAATGTTTCCGTTGAAGAAGTGGACGAACAGATGTGTTAAATGTGAAGTCCCGTATGATCCCAGCTCCAGAGCTGGTGTTTTTCCTCCTGATTGGGCAGGATAGACCTGCAAACCCGACCAATCAGACGACAGATACAACTCTGAGGTAGATCGACGGCCAAGCTGACCTGGACATCAAAAGAAAACAGCCGCAAAAAAACGACACACGTGACTCTGTTTAACTATCTACGTTAAAGACCAAAGCCTCTTCTGAATCTGCATCATTAGCCTTTGATTAGTTTAGCGTTTCGTGTATTTCTCCTTATTCTCAGATACTTCATGTCTGAGTATACAAGTAAATACAAACTTGATCAAAACCGAGTTGGCAAAAAAGGCACAATTTCCAAATATCCATATATCTAGCTTACACCTGCACCTTAGCGTTAGTCCATACTGATGGGAAAATTTTGATGGTCTTTGGTGGAAAGTATCTTAATTGCCTTGATTTATATATTTTTATTGCCTTAATTCTTTCCTTTGCAGGACTCGATTATAATTTAACATCTAAGAGCTTATCCTTCGTTGGTCCCGAAGGTTTGTGTTTGTTCCTTTCTCTACAAACGCTATGTATCTGCTCTCACATGCTCTGTTTTTAACAGAATACATTTTTTTATTTTATTCTGAAGTCACTGCATCTTATATTAGTTTCTGATTGACAGCTGCAGCCCTTAATATTGCCATGAACTAGAGGGGTAACTGCGTAATAAAAATCGCAAACAAAAAGAAAAATCCGGGATTGACCTCCCAATGATTGATTTAGTTATAAAAAGGATCTCATTTTTTTTTTTTAACTCTTGTTCTATACAACTCTTGCTTTCTATCTAAAGAAACATTGCACTTCTGCCTCTCAGTACAAGAAATTTCTACACACTGTGTTCAAACATAAAAGAAAAAAACTGCCATTGAAAAAAAAAGCATCATAATCTGCTCTCTGAAAAACGACTAATAACGGTGTATCTCCCCGACGTCGAGCGCTTCCCCTATAATCTATGTTCCATTCTCCACCCCATCAAGCCCCGCCCCCAAATTCCATAACCCTCCCTCCACCCCACCCACCAAACCACCCCTCCCAAACTAACAACAGCTTCAACTACAACTACCACATCAAGTTTGACTGAAAAAGGCAAGAAGACTTCAGAGGACAGCAGAATTTGTCTTTCCAGTGAAAGACACACACTTTACACGATCTGCATTCAGAGAACAACCTAAAGTAAAGCATGTGAATTATCCGCTTTGACAGACAGGAGAGAAGAGCAACAACAGCCGTCGAGCGTTATAATCTAAAACCCCGCTCTACAGTATTTACAAGGCAAATTTCTGTTACTACGGAACAAGAAGGCAAAGTGCGGAAGACAAAAGCAAAAAAGAAACCTCCTCGTTGCTACTACCACAGCAAATGTTCTTTTCTTGTGTGTGCATGTGTGATAAACGGTCAGTAAAAACACACTAAAAACCATACTAAAAAGTCCTCTCATGCATCTAAAGGTACTAGCACACTGCATTTTTTTTTTTTTTGGAGTCCAGTGTTCACAGACTTTGGTCTGTGCCGAAGTCCTTGGTAAAAAATAAGCGTTCGTCTGGTTTCCTTTCGTTAGCAAAATAAAACGTCTACTTCTCTCCCATGCCTTCTGTCTGTCTGTGATGAGTTGCATTGTTTTGGTTGCTGATGCACCTGCTGCGGGTCTTTGAGGTTGTTGAAGTTTAAACCGTGGACTTTGTGTTTTTTGGAACCTGTGCAAAAAAAGGTGTCTTTTCCTCTCTGATGTCACTTCCTCTCCAAGGAAGATAAGCCTGTAGTCATAGCAGCCCTCTTTTGACTCCGCCTCCAACTTCTCACCTGGAAAACAGGCGGTGTAGACATGTTTCACGAACCATGGTCAGCTTTCCGTTACTTTGAAAGAAGAAACTTCTGTCAACAAATCCCAAATCTATAAGCAAAATTTTGTATAATTACAAAATACACAGACTGAGATTATAAATATCCCTACAGACGCTGTAAAGTATGGTGCATTTCACGTTACGGGCATTAGAGGAATTACCCTTTTATTGCTTGTTCGGTTGGAATGGGTAGGTGGAGGGATCACTGGAAGTCACATCCTGGGGCTGCACATTGGGATCCTAAGACGCAAACAAAGCTCGTAAATCATAAGAGAACACATTGATGAATAACACATACTACAAATACACAGGATTATATTATAGCGAGGGAGTCTTGTCGTGGTTTACGCATCGACAGATGGCTTATGACAAGCCGTGCTCACGCCTGGCAGCATGCCAGCTATATGAAAACAACCAGACCTACACATCTTCTGGATACAATGCACTATTTTTACCACAGCGCTCTTGTATTCTTGAATCTGACTGATCAGGAGGTGTTGATTCATTTCCTGTGCCAGCACGACTCTGACAGCTGCTGTAATTCAAATCCCAGTTTAATATTAATACGCTTTTTCTGATATCGTTTCTACAGTAACCGCTAGTTCACAGGGGCTTGTATGGAGGACGTTCCCCGTAATCTAAGCATAGTAATAAACGCTAAAAAAAAAAAAGTGGTTGCTGTTTAACAAAGAAAAAACACGAATAATTGCTGATATGGTGAAGCTTTCTGTCAGGAGACGTTTTTATATAGCCCTTTTGGAAGGAGTCTCCAGTGTGAGCGCTTTGTAATAGTCAGTAGGTTTCCCACCACAGGACAGAAGACTTTGCGCTTTTTACGGCTTCTTGAGAACACGACAAGCTGCATTTTTTTTTTGTCTTATTAACTTCAAGAAAGAGAAGAAAAGAGAGGCTGGTGAGGGAACCACTGTTTATAGCTGCTTTAACGCTATAGCATAAATTAAAGCGTGGAATTAACTTGTCTCGTGGATGCGCCACACAACTAAGTGTAACTATAAACAGTTAAAAAGCACGTCTTTCATTATTAACGAATTTAAAATTGCAACCGTTTACGAATTGCCGTATAAGAGGAATAAAACATTTTGGGATGTTCTGTTATTGGAAAATAATCAACACTATTTTATTCGATTCCTTTCAATGTAGCTTAAGTGACAGAAGAGGACGTACCTCAGTGGCAATGGCAGCAGGTTGGATGTGAGCATACTGAGGAATATACGCTCCTTGCATAGCTGTATTTGCCGGAATAAACTGGGAAAAAAAACCCACAAAAGATTAAATAACTATAAAAGGCATCTCTTAACGAGTATTAGCTGATGTTGTTTGTGTGGAACTTACAGTGGCAGTGCCGCCTAAGGAGAGGTGGCCCATCTGCTGGGTCAGAGGAGCCAACATGGAGGACGGCTGCAGAGACATGGGGTGCTCCATAGAGGGCGACAGGACAGCTCCCTGAAGAGAGACAATAAACGGTGAGTCAGAGCTGTTTGCTAAACTCAAAATGGAGCAAAAAGAAAATGAAAGCACAGAAACATAGAGAGAGAGAGAGAGAGAGAGAGAGAGAGAGAGAGAGAGAGAGAGTGACACAGAACGAGATCACTGGGTCAGGATCATCTGCTGAATAAAAACAGATTCCTCTTTCCTTTTCTGTACTCATTTCTGGAGCTGAACATCATCATCATGCACACACACACACACACACACACACACAATTTTTAAGAACTAGCCTGTGTTTGAGAGCGTAGCCTTTACATAATCAGATGTAGGAGTTTACAGATAATGTGGCACAGAAGAAATTGATCTATTAACAGCATTTTTAATGATGATCATAAAATGTGAGGTGCTTGGCAGATGGAGAAGTTTCATAATGCTTACAATAACTGTAAAGGATTTAAATTTACATTCAAAGCCCTTCTGGTTTGGAGAAAGGTTGTTCCTTCAATCTGATACGAGATTGCAATGTTCATTACTCTCTTTTTTTTTTTTATCAGCTTTTTTAATGGTGGTCAAGAAAATAACGTGACGTTGTTGTCATGCCATCCGAGTGACGCTGCCCCCAAGCCAACGATTCGTTGCTCCAGACAAGCAGCATGTGAGTGCTAGGACCCCACCCATTACGGACCTGACCCAGCCAAGAACTGACTCTTGTGTGGTGCAAGAGAAAGAAGTTAACTACTGTTTTTCTCTCTTACCGGATGCTGCATAATGTAAGGCTGATGTGTCATCCAGGAGGGACTCTGAACCTGTAAGTGCACGCACACACACACACACACACACACACACGCACAGTTGAGAGCAGGTGCTGTATGAAAGCTAACAACTCAGCACAAAAGACTCTTAACTAAATTGACACAGCTGCTGTGTCTTCCTCATCACAGGAGAATCTCCGGTTGTAACACAATGGCTACTGTGCCTATTTATAATCATACATTCATGGTGCAACCACTCGATCATGAAAAAAAAAAAAAAACATGAGCCATTATTAACCAGGCTTGCAAACACCATTAAAAATGGAGCACAGAGAAAGAGAGAGAGAGAGAGAGAGAGAGAGAGACAGCGGTCATACCGGGTAAGTGGAGACAGGTGAGATGTAGGGAGACACGGCTGTCTGGGTCATTATCCTGTTCCCCATGCTGTAGGGAGGGGCGTAGTACCTGAATGTGGTACAGATTGACAGAATCGATACCCAGTAATTACACAATCCATTTCCAAATTTGCACAAAAAAACAGAAGCGTAGTTAGCCGCTGCATAGCAAAGAATTTATTACTAGCACGATTGAGTGAAAATAAAGTATTTAATGGCTACGAGCATGTCATTTCAACATATACCAGCTAACCTCTGGTCTATAGTGTGCACTATGGTACAGGATGTATCATTCCTGTTCTAAGCCAAAACAGTAGCCCAGTTTGATATACGTGAGGAAGAACCCACTGACTTATACCAAAAAGTATTTCCCCTTCAGACTGTCAAATAGTACTCATTGTGTTACGAATAACAAGGAGATTAAAAATTGGAGAAAACATTACGGTATCTTGAGAATGCGTCTTTGCGAGTGTCAGAACGGATGTCAGCGTTTGAATAGTTTCGAATTTTTAGATCCCAAACGTATTTCCTAAACTTCCTGTAGGAAAAGGTGTCTGATAAAGTACAAGTAAATGACATTCTGTCGTACCCTGTGTAGTGCGCATATACTGTAGGGCTGTATTCAGAGCCAGACCACCCAACCCTGCCTGACTGTGTTTGCAGAGAAGAGGAGAAGTTTCAGGAGCCTGGTAAGTCTAATCATGTCGTGAAAAGCGGTAAACGAGGTACAATTCTTTATTACATATCAATCTTATTCAAATAGTTGTGGTAGTGGTAGAGGTTAGCTTGGATAAATTATCCTGATGCAGAACGTGACATACAGATCATTCGAGTGAATGTTTGATACGTATGCTTAAGTTAAGGTAAGACTAAGTTGCATGCGAAGGTTTTTTTTTCTCGGAGACTGGGATCTTTAATCACAAGCTTCTGCGTTTAAGCACAACAAAATGTGGGATAGAAAATACGGACCGAAAAGACAACACTGTTTTTTTCTTTTCTTTCAAGTGTAAAAACATAAAAGCAAGAGAAAACTTAAAAATGAAAACTAAAAAAAGACTAATATACTAAATTTATAAATGTGAAGATGGCAAGCATTCTAATAATCATCTAACAGAAGTCCAGTAGAAGTTGACTACATATACTAAGTATACTACAAACTAAATTTCAGTGTGATATATTGTGGTTACATCAAACTGTCTGACAGTGGCACTGGACTTAATAGCGTTCCTCACTTGAGACAATATTTGCAAGAAAATGGGCTTTCAAGGTCCAAGGTCAGAATCACCTGTAATGAAGACACACCTCTGTCTTAGGCAGAGCCTAGCCAGCATATGCAACTCTGCAGCCATGTTTAGTATTGACTCACTCTGCATGCTGCATGCTTAACTCAACTAGAAATGGGAAGCCATTTTAAAAGTAACAGGGATTTTAACTCGAGAAAGAATTCTCTACCTTCAGCTGGTAGCTTTAGTGACACAATCTGGCTATTCTTACCCATTCTGGAGTGCAGCAGCATTGGGGTCATAGGTCAGTGTTATCCCACTCTGAAAGAGAAAAAAAGTGATGCTTTTGATTATGAGAACCACAATGATGTTTCGTGATGTTTTTCTATTTCATTATATGTAGCCGTGAGGGGAAAATTCACAGATTCCAGAGAGCAGAGCCACTTATGCTCTTTTGAAGTCTCGGTCACGGACGGCTACAGTATCATTAGGATTCAAAATCATAATCATAATGTTAGTGAATCCTCAGACAGCAGCACAACTTGGGAATTTTTTTTTTTTAACTAACAGGCAAATGTTATATACAGTAGTAGACAAACTACTGGTCTAACACACACACACACACACACGCACACAATAAAGCACAGGAGGTGGACTTACTAGTCTCACCTCGGCGTCCCGTGTCCAGTTTCGTCCATTGGGGACATATTTATTCTGACTCAGTCGCTTCTTCTGGCCTCCATCAGCAAATTTACAGAGCAGCGGCTCTGACGCGCCTTGAAACACATTATAAACACTTGTAGCTAGCTTGAGATTTCTAACACTTGGTAACATTAGATGACACACATCACATCTACAGTGACAAAGAAAGACAGAAGAGGATTTTTAATTACCCAGCATTCCAGATGTGGACTTAATGAACTTCCCATTAAAGTGAGAGATCACAGCATCACACTTCTCTGTAGACTCCATCCTGAGACAGACACGCAGAGGTGAAGGAGAGAGAAAAAAGAAGTATTAGCACAGCATACAGACAAGGAAAGTTTGCCATGGACCTGGTTTCCATGCATACATGGCTGAAAGTGAACACACTAATTCACAATGGTCCAGATGGTGCACTGATAGACGGTACACCACAAAAAGAACAACAACAACAACAACAACAACAACAATATACACACATCTACACACTGACCTGGCGAAGCCTACACCTCGGCTAATGCCGTGTGCGTCTCTGAGGATGCGAGTGGAGATGACCTGTCCGAAGGGCTTGAGGAGGTTCTCCAGCTCCTGCTCGTCCATGGACACTGGCAGGTTGGACAGGTACAGGTTGGTTGGGTCCTGTTCCTGTTGCTGTAACACAAACAACAGAGTAACATGATTTCCATTATAAAGCAAGAGCTCTACAGAGGTTCCAGCTCCAAAGTGCCACTTTGCTGCCGGTATGTGCATGAATGAAGTCACTCAGTCATGCTTTAAACCCATCGATGATCCCTCGCTTTGATGCAAAATCCCTGTTGTCTTTAAAGGATCAGTGTTTCTCAATGATTTAACACAGAGGGATGCTGACTGCGGGCCATTTTCATGCACAAGTTAAACTGCAGGATTAAAACGTTTAATATTTTTAATCTTGAATCAAGAGCACACAATAACTCAACTACTCTTTACAACCGTGGTGAGAAGAAAAGCATCTCAGAACGCACAATGCGCTGAACACTGAAGCAGGTAAAACACATAAAACAAAAGGGGCACTAATGCACAGCTTAAGAGGTTACAAATCCCCCAAAAGATCAAAATGGCGCTATCTAATACATGTCTTATATCAGATTTATATTATTCGAAGACAGTTTGACCAGCGTGGCTTAGAGGCCCTCAGAGAATCACTCGATACTTTTATTTTGCTCAATCCACATCTTCTTCACTGAGGGAAAAATGGTGTGCTCTGCATTCCAAGAACAACACGTCAGGCATAATTTGAGCTACAATTTGCCCGAGGCAAATCTGACATTCTTTCTCCACGAAGCAATCTGGTTTATAAGGGCGCCCTGGATTTATTATCCACAATAACCCTCTAGTTAGTAAAGGGTCGTAGCCATGGTGATGAGCTAGGATTAACATATGGCCTTTGGCTGACTCTGGAAGCCTCCTCATTTGGAGAGAAGAAGCATGCCAGAAAAAAAGAAAAAACAGAAAAAGCGTGTAAGATGTACTGAATCAAACACACAAATGAGCACATGAGCAAAAGACTGTAGCAGTGAAAGTGGCTGATCAGTGCACTATATCATAATAAACGCTGGAAGAGGAGAACTGATGAATAATTGAACGTGAACACAGAAGCAGTGGGAGGAGGTCAATGCAGTAAAAGTAAGGCTTTTGCAGCTGGATTATCGAGCACACTCACACACACACCCACTCACACACTTAAAATGGGTGACAGTGAGCGAGATCAGCAAAGCTGGAGCCAGAAAGAGATGGAGAGGTGAAGGACACGCACGATCACATTCAACTCTTGGGTTTAATAAAAGATGCTCTATTATAAACGTAAAGCAGATAGTGTGTGAGGACGCTAAGGCCTTCTGCATTAAAGCACATTCAGGTATATTTTTTGCAAAGAGGCAGTTTATGGGTAAGAGTGGCACACAGAGGCAGACTCATGACTCACATGCTGTCCTCCAGAAAGCAGTGCTGTGCGTCAACCAGCCAAGTGAGTGCTGATTGGTCGGCGTGGAGGTGTGTTCAACTGCGTATCAAGAAACAAGTAAAGCCTTCTGCTGCGGCTTTTTTCCTGCTGCAGAATTTTACAGTAACATTGCCCAAAATACATCCTAACTATCAATCCAGCCATTTTCTGTACTGTTTATCCTACACAGGGTCGTGGAGAGACTGGAGTCTATCCCAAGGGACTCGGGGCACAAGGCGGGGGACACCCTGGACATCCCATCAAAGGGCACAAACACGCACATTCTCACACACCCATTCACACACTATGGATAATTTTAGAGATGCCGATCAGACTATAACGCATGTCTTTGGACTGGGGGAGGAAACCAGACTACCCAAAGGAAACCCCTGAAGCACGGTGAGAAATATGCGAACTCCACGTGCACAGGACGAAGGCAGGAATCAAACCTCCAACCCCGGAGGTGCGGGTCAAACGTGTTAACACCTAAGTCACTGTAGCCCCCCCAAACCCCCCCCCCCCCCAATTTAAGTATAAACAATTAAATTTTATACAATAAAAGGGTAAAGAATTGAATTCTCTCATATCATATCCAGTACTTTCTGCCTTTCACAGGCTCGCGACAGAAACCGATGGGAAAAATATCGGCCCTATTCTCGCTGTTAGTTTCTTAGCCTAGTGTCTGTAATAAATCTATCTATCTATCTATCTATCTATCTATCTATCTGTACAGTACTTTGCAAAAGTCTTCGGGAAAATGCAAAGAAATGCTATACAGCAAACATGCCTTCAAAAATAATGAAATTAAATATTTCTACATTAAAAAAAATACTATAAAGAGTGTTAAACAGTAATAAATGAAACAAAGTCAATATTTGGTGTGACGATCCTTTGCTTTAAAAAAAAGATTATTGGCCTCAGGTGCAGTGTGTGCAGTTTTATAAGGAAATGAGCTGTAAGTGTTACTGAGCATCTTGCAGAAGCAGCCGCAGTTCTTCTGGAGACTTTGGCTGTCGACTCGCTTCTTATTTCTGCAGCAAAACCCAGCAGCCTTCATTCTGTTTATTTGTCCGAAAAGTGGTCTTGTGTAATCTGCTGCTTTCTTTACTGACATACACACATTTTTCTATAACA
>CM040985.1:21339145-21364980 GCA_022985145.1 Pangasius djambal
ATATATATATATATATATATATATATATATATATATATATATATATATATATATAATTTTATAGAAAAGTACAATCGTGATATTGGTGCATATGCGAATATAAAGCATGAGGATTCATATCAACAGTAGCTCCTTATAATGCCTGACTTATTCCCGCAGGGTCCCGCGCATTTTTCTTCTAACTTACTCCTAACTTAAGACACAGTGTGAACTACATTTTTAAAAAATCAAAGCACGAAAAATTCCTTGTTTGATGAAATTTTAGATCTGAACTCTCCAATACTTCATGCTGAAACTGCTTCAGCCCAGACGACTGAAAATGCTTCAGAAATGCTTTCGGTGCAAAGTTGCCTGTTTAATAATTGATTACGCAAGGTTCCTTTTTTCCCCTCAGCACTTTGCAAAACAAATTCACCCCTGTGCTGTCTTCCATTTATTACTCCTGCAGTGAAACACTTTTCTGCTCGGAGACCGCTCTTTTTCGAGTTTCCTTTACTGTAAAGTCCTGTTTGGTTCATGAGACACTGCCCCCTAGTGTCCAAGCTGTATGTATGATAGCAGACGCCTATGCGAGCGTCCACACATGACGCCCTGACATGCTTGCAAATGCACGATCACAGACGTATAAATCAGGCCTGAAAGAAGGAAGCATCCTTAGGCTGTTCTCGCACCTTGGCCATCTGAGCTTGAACTCCGTTGTTCTTTAGCGCTGCCACAGCTTTCTGCGCTGACACTGGACTGTCAAAATCCACAAAGCCGTAACCTGAAGAAAAGACCCTTTGCATTATTTACACATTCATACAACGGTAATGAACTAAAACACGTTAGAAAATAAAGCATTTTATAGAAAACGTAAAGCCTTAAAACCTTACGATATGCGTACGATACTTTAATACTGGGCTGCTTAATTTTATCACGTTTTAATCATAATCATGGATTCTGGCTTCCTTAATTAATTAAGCATACAGTAATTTGTTAGTGTAAGTGGTGAGTTTAGCTAAAAGAAAGCGGAATAATGGGCTAATGTTAGATATTAGTGTATATTGGTGTAAATGTGTCTGTGTATTTGGAGATTTTCCATTTAACATATATATTTTTTCCCATCTGAACATTTCAAGGAATAAAGGCTACATAATTCACAGTGTGAAAAAAAATCTTTCTGTTGCTACAATTCCCATGATCCCCAGCCTGTGACGCATGTGTCACATGATCACCAGCCAAGCACCTATCCCTGCTCCCAATCACTGGATGACTAATGAAATATTTTATGACACTTCCGAATGCTTAATTATGGATGGTTAACGTGACACACGTACAGCGCGGCTCATTATATAGGTGTCAGATAACATGTTTTGCGCAGTAATTGTGTTATAATAACCTTTATTAAAGAGTCATCATTATGATTCCTCCATATTTAACCACCACAAAGGTCAAATAAATGCATCCCTTAGTTTCTTTAATCGCATTTTATCAGCTATACGCTACAATGGTGAGAAACAGGATTATCCAATAAGCGCCATGTATTTTTCTCTTTTCCGTGTGAAGTCTAAACGCAATTTTTTTCTCCTACTACAAGCATGTTATTTTAATCATTTTCAGCGGAACTATAACAAAGATTTTTTTCCCCTATACACACGGCATGTACGGTTGATAGGAGCATTGCTTTCTTCCGTCTCCCGTTCACCCAGAATGCTTAAGCATGTCACACTTGTTCATTTCACTTGTTGTACGGATCACGTGGTGACTTTATTTACCATTTTTCCTCATCTCCCTGAAATTAATTCCTAGCTACGCCACTGATTCACTCCCATAAATAACCTACGCTCAGTGTCACCTTGCGAAGTCTTGCTCCAGCATTGCACCAGCTTATCATTTACCATTGTAGGCTTGTCTAGTTTATGCCTGTTTGCTGACTGAGTATTGCCCAGCCTTTGACGGGTTTTAAATAAAACCATAAGTATACCTGCGCCTAAACCCGCTTTTCTGTTTAGGTAAAACTGATTTTAAAAAATGACGTGCTATAAAACCGTTTTGTCCCTACATTGAAGGACTATGATCACGAGCAAAGAAATCATTCCGTTTCATCCACTATCACAAAGCCCTACACTGATATAAGACCCACATGCAGTACGGGAAAGACAATGCGATCTGACAAACCTTTGCATTTGTTTGTGGTCTTGTCCAGGATGGCTTTTGTGGAGACTATCTTTCCATACCTGCAGAGAGGAAAAGAGGGAGAGAGAAAGAGTGAGAAGAGGATAAATGCATCCTGCTGACAGACAGTCTGTCTACGTGTGTCATACGTGGTATGAAGAAAGAGGAATGTCTGAGCTAATCTAAACGACATACACACAGGAACTGCCGAGTCCCTGAGCTGGCACTTGTTTAAAGGTGCATGACGCTGAGACAAAGCAGGCTTTGTGTGAGAAATGTGGAAAGTCCGGCATAACCACAGTCGAAGTGTGTGCGGCAATTACGTGGCAAAACAGAGGCTGAGATGCTGGTGCTGATGGAGCGCAGCCTGTGATTACTGCATAGAGTTCAGAGGAAGTCCTTCCACAGTCACAGTGCTGACCAAGGCCTTGGGCTCTGTGTGTGTGTGTGTGTGTGTGTGTGTGTGTGTGTGTGTGTGTGTGTGTTCTCCATCATCAGGCAGTGATTGAGGCATGATGAATGAGAGCAGGCATGGCCGAGTGTGTTTCTCAACACCCCTGAGACAAACGCCTACAGTGTGCATGGAGACATGAGAAGGTTTCACTTCTGCCTTTGTTTCTGCAACGTTTGATGAATATTTGCTCTTTCTCCTTGCAGACTCTTATTGGGACAGAAAAACAATGCAGTCTTTCAAAATTATATTTGCTTTTGCTTTTTAAACAACAATGTCAGGAGTCCAACAGTTCTTTTAAACTGCTATACAATATTTTCCTGTGCAAAGAGTCAACAATTTGCAAGTGTTTCTTGAGAAATTTAAACTAGAGTTGAGAGTCGAGAGTAGGGGAATAATCCCAAACTCAGAAATCAGTCTGTTTTCTCAAGACTTCTCTTCGCTCCACGAGAAACTGCAGATCGAGTCAAATTCCCGTAATGTTAAATTGAAAAAAGGTCTGATTTGGTATGCTGCATAAACAGCATACATAAACAGCATTCCTTGGCAAATCCCGTGAAGTGAAATGAGAGATACGGGGGGAGGGAACCAATAGGCTTTCACACACACATCACATGATTCTCCACCATGGAGGCCCACCCGACCTTGGCCTTGACCCCTTCCTTCTGGGGTAGAGGGGCCCCATTTCCTGGCGCATGTTCCTGGAGCACGTCAAAGTAAATCAAACTGGCCAGAAACTTTTCGTCAGACTCGTAGAAACACAAGACCTTGTTTATTCTGCTATACGACCATCATAGCTACACCATTAACACACTGACAATGCATCAACAAACAAACAAACAAACAAACAAACAAGATCAACTGTAGAGTAACGTGATAAGACACAGTTTAAAATGTTAAACACATATTTGACCTTAGCAAACCCCTAAACCTTACACATGCCTAGAGGATTATGGGTCCTCCCTAGATGACTCTTAAAAATCAATTTCTGGAATTACCATGGCGATGGCTGGACTCCCCAGAGCTGCCGGAGATAAATTAACTCATGACGGGAATGTCCGGACTTCACATTCACATACACACACACACACTCTCACTCCATCAACCACCCCCAACACACACACTCAGGAAGGGACATGCTGTAGCACGAAAGGATTTATGGGGTAAAAAGGTCAATGAAACGCTAAATATCAATACTAGGCATCAATTTCCCCTAATCGCAAACACCACCTTCGTCTTCTGTAAAAGCGTCAGCGTGCACTGAGCAGGTGGAAATAACGTTATTAGTTCCACCAAACCAACATAAACTGCACAAGTGTCAAAAACTAAACGTGTCTCTTTGTGCACAAAGCCTGTTGATGCTGCAGAAAAAGATTAACACGCATAAATATTTTACATTAGCAATAACAGGAGTAATATACATTGCTTCTTTGCTGCCTTACAGCAGTACTACAGCAATTAGCACCAAATGTTTAAAGAAACATTCAAAGACCTCTAAACAAAAATCACTTGCGTACAGTGTACACCAGGGCTCCAATCCAAAGCACATCAAATCTCATCAAGGACATAATGCATGCTAAAGTGCTCCAAAATTATATCTGACATAGTAGAAGTAGCTGTACTAGTAGTGGTAAGTGGTAGTAACTGTAGTAGTAGTGATAGTAATAGTAGTGGTAGTAGTGGTAGTGGTAGTAGCGGTAATAGAACTAGTAGCAGTAGAAGTAGTGGTACTAATGGAAGTAGTACTAGTAGTGGTAGTTGGAGTAGTGGTAGTAGTGGTAATAGAACTAGGAGCAGTAGTAGTAGTGGTAGTAACTGTAGTAGTAGTGGTACTAGTGGAAGTAGTACTAGGAGTGGTAGAGGTAGTAGTGGTAATAGTACTAGTAGCAGTAGTAGTAGTGGTGGTAATAGTAGTAGTAGCAGTAGTAGTATTACTAATAGTAGTAGTGATAGTAGTAGTAGCAGTGGTAGTAGTGGTAGTAAATGTAGTAGTAGTGGTGGTAGTAGTAGTAGCAGTGGTAGTAGTGGTAGTAAATGTAGTAGTAGTGGTGGTGGTAGTAGTAGTAGTAAATGTAGTAGTAGTGGTGGTGGTAGTAGTAGTAGTAGTAGTAATAGTAGTAGTGATAGTAGTAGTATCAGTGGCAGTAGTGGTAGTAAATGTAGTAGTACCAGTGATAGTAGTAGTAGCAGTGGTAGTATCAGTAGTGGTAGTATTTATAGTAGTAGTGGTAGTAGTAGTAGTGGTAATAGTAGTAGTAGTGTTAGTAGTGGCAGTGGTAGTAAGAGTGGTAATAGTGGCAGTAGCAGTAGCAGTGGTAGTATCAGTAGTGGTAGTATTTATAGTAGTAGTGGTAGTAGTAGTAGTAGTAGTGTTAGTAGTGGCAGTGGTAGTAAGAGTGGTAGCAGTGGTAGTATCAGTAGTGGTAGTATTTATAGTAGTAGTGGTAGTAGTAGTAGTGGTAATAGTAGTAGTAGTGTTAGTAGTGGCAGTGGTAGTAAGAGTGCTAATAGTGGTAGTAGCAGTAGCAGTGGCAGTAGTGATAGTAGTGGCAGTAGTGGTAGTAGTAGTGGTAATAGTGGTAGTAGTAGTAAAGCTGTTGATGTTATTACTGGTGTAGACCTCGACAACACAATATGGTCGCGATATACAAATATACAAAATGACTCTTTCCTCCCTAAAGCTCCTTAAAAGCTCTTTATTGTACCACAGTGCTGTTGAATTCTCACTTCAGAAGGTGTTGACTGACAGTAGTGCTGGCTGTAACTCGAATGACAGGTTGATATAAGCTTCTAATACGTTCTTGTTCTTGATGTTATTGACGCTCTACTCAATCTAAGCCTAATTATAAACAAACTATGAAAATGTCTTGTTGTTTAACAAAGAAAAACATATAAACATTTACTGTATATGGTAAAATGTTATGTTAGGAGATTAAACAGTTTTATTGCACGGTTTTAGAAGCAGCTCTTTTGTATTAGTGTTATTTTCAAACAGGCAGTAAGTTTTCCCCTATGGGAGCATCTTCAGAACTCTTTATCTTTCTCTTTAGCTATGTTTCTCTGCAATATAATAAGCTATGTTTTTTTTTTGTCTTAATATCAAAAAAGAGAGTCGGGTGTGTGAACGATTTGTAACTGGTCTTGTGGACATTCCACAACATTAAAAGGAGCTATAAATGTGTCGCAATGTGTTGTTTATAAATAAAAAAAAAATCGTTGGCAAATCGTTGTGGTATAAGAGGAATAACATACTTTGGGGTGTGCTGTTACAGGAAAACAGTCCACGTCTGGGTATTAACAGCCTAACGTCGCCCCGGCATGGATTATTTTCCTATAATAGCACAGACTGTCATGTGTTATTCCTTACTTACACTCCAATTAACAGCAGCAGCATTTTCCTGTTACAGCACAGACATGCTAACAAAGATAAAAACACATAGCAGCAAACGCATCTATCTATTCTAGATGTGAAGCGAAATAACAAAGCACTGCGGTATTTGATCATGATGTACAGTACCTACGCGCAGATCAGTGTGAAATATTTTTGTTACGCACTAAAAGATCCTCTGACGTGTGATTGGTCGGACTGGTTGCACAATCCTAACCAGGCTGAACTACCCACGATAAACACAAAACATCTGGGCTTTTATGCTGCGGGAATCCCAGTGTGGGATTTTGCAACACCGTTTTTCAGCACAGAGCAAAAGAAGCCTGTAAAGAAAGTACACCGCTTCTGTTTTATCTAACCTGAGCTTAAAGGGTACAGCACCTCATCTCCAAACCAAACCAAACGCCTTTTCTTTCCATTTTGTTAAATATCTGCTGAATCATGCCTGCTTTCCTCACACAGGCCAGTTTCCATCAGTGCCAGTGTTGGGAAGATGTCACACAAATAGATGCTGTTGCCTTGGGTTACACGCTTCAGCCGTGCTCACGTGAGGCGCTCGTGCAGAGCGAGAGAGCGAGAGAGACGGAACGCAGGAATGAGGGAGATGAGTTGAAACAGAAAGAGCAGGAGAGTGAGACAGAAACAGACAGTGAGAGATTTATAAACAGTGACAAAGAGACAAAGAGAGGAAGACGGAGAGATGGAAAGGTTAAGAGAAGGAAAAAGTGAGAGGGATTTGCTGTACTAATTAGCACTGTGTCAAACTATAACGGTAAAAACCGCGCAATATAAAGCACAAGCTGTGCATCAGATCTTAAAACTCAACCTTTTTTTTTTTTGCAAGCCAAATTTTAAACCCAAAATTACATAAGTGCAATAATACATTGCACCCAAAGTTCTGCTATACACTACACATAGTATGTATCTCTCTCTCTCTCTCTCTCTCTCTCTATCTATCTATCTATCTATATATATATATATATATATATATATATATACTTGTTGAGACCATTAAAAGCTTAATATTTGCCATTTTGTGCTTGGCCTATTATTTATTTATTTATTTTGGTCCAGGAGTGTATATGTAGTGCATATGTATGTATATATGTTTTATAAAATGGTATTATAATGTATAATAGTGTATAGTAATACTTTAATAGTGTATTATAAAGACAAAACATCAAAATTTCTGCTTATAACCCGTAAATGCTGTCTCTGATTGCACAGTACTTGAACTGGGCTTGGAGAAGGAAAACTGGGGAAGAAATTAAAAAAATGATTTCAGCGATTCTACTAAAGCAAGCTGTTCTAAAGCAGCTACTCATTTCTCTCTGGTGTTGTGCCAGCTTATTTTGTGGAGACATTTAATTGGTTCCAATGTGGAAAACTGCATTTCTTACAAAAACTTCAGGTTTCATTTTGGTTACTGAGGTTAAGGTTAGAGTTGGGTTTAGGCTTAGCATTAACTAGCTGCATTTATACTTATGTTGATAGAAGGTCCTCACAAGATAGTAAGACAGATGTGTGTGTGTGTGTGTGGGTATGTGGGTGTGTGTCCACTCACGGCTGACAGAGTTTGACAAGGTCGTGGTCGGTGGTGGATGGGGGCAGGCCGCGGATGTAGAGGTTGGTTTTGCTGAGCTGCTCCCATCCGGTCGTGCTGCTGTTGCTGCTGCTGTTATTTGTGCTGCTATTGGTGCTTGGGCTGGGCGGAGCCATTGGGAGTGTGGGCGGAGCAACAGGAGGCTAAGGATGCAAAAAAAACCAAAAAAAAGTTGAAGAGCAAATGAAAGAAACCAGATCATATTCAATTTGATCAAATAAAAAATTGGGTTTTTGATTTCTGGCTTCCAAAAATGACAACAGAATTTTCTTTCATGCATTTACCAAACTTCTTTAAAATCTCACATTACGAATGTTCTCTCATCCCTTCAATCCACAGAAGAAAAAACAGTCCAATCTGTTCTCTGTGGGAATGAAAATCTCTCATGTGCACTGGACTGAAACGAGAGTACTGTATGTGAGCACCACCCCGGCCTCCCAGCCGTGCTGTTGCGTGTTGAAACAGGCAAATCACTTAACCATAGCGCCCTTCGCGCCTCTGCTGTGCTGGTTAGCACGAAGAACAGACCCAGGTTCTGCATGGGTTCACCCACATCTACAGCTCCCTACCATCTAAGCAGTATCCTCAGATCCTCAGATCGGCTACACACCACCAGACGTACCTGCCTGAGCAGGCCTTCAGCTCTTATATCTGTCCCATCTACCACTTTAGCATAGCAGAACAGTGGATGATTATTTGTCCGCACTGAACTCTGGGGACTGGAATTTATCCCTCTACGTTAGATTATTTTATCTGCTTATGAAAGGACGCGATCATTTATCAGAGCTGCACTGCAGTTAAAGCCAAATCTCTGCAACCTTGCTATATCCTGCAATGTCAGATCTGTGCCAGTATCACCAAAAATAATCTTCCCAATATGGTCACATGGTTGCAAATTCATAAAATCCCCACACAAGTCAATTACAGAAGGTACGTAAACTTAAACTCCCAGGAATGACTGGCAGGTCCAGTCCTCTCACTCAAAACTCATACTTTTCCTGTTTAAACACCTTTACTATAGTTACTAAATAACACACTTTAATATTAATAACTAAATAATATGTCAAGATATAAAATCAGTTAAAATAAGGATTGGGGGATTCAAATCTTTTCCTACAACATACATTTGTATGAAATCAAATGAAATCAAACCACACTGCCACATTTACCTTCACACACATTCTCATGAGATCTGATTCCTTTCTAATGTGCTGCTAATTTGTTTTATCCTTTGAAACAATACTATGTCTCTTTGCCTGTACCAGTAACAAGTATCTGTTGAAAAACAGAGAGAAAATGGCCGATCCAGCTAGGAAACAGATACGACAAAGCTTTGGGTCTGTTTTAGTACAGTGTGCATGGAAAAAATCATAGGAAATGAATCACCTTTTCATCAGAATGTGCCTGACAAACCACAAACCAAACCACTGGATAAAATATTTAAAACTACAAAAGAGTTTTATAACCTGACTTTACAGCAGAGTTGAGTCATAGCAGAAACATCTCCCTTGACCACTAAATTCACTCACTCATTCACACTGGAGCCTAGACAGCATGACTAATACAGAATCAACAGCTGGTGTGAACAAAAAAAGAGGAAAGAGGTTTTTTTTTTTTTTGGAAAGATCACATGACCTGGCTGAGCACGGGGATACAGGAAGCGCAGGCCTCACCCTCACCGCAGAGTAAAGTAACTGCGGCTCACATCAGTGAATCACTTCCTGTTTCTGGCTCGTTCATTAAAGCAGCTCTCGTTCTGCTCGCCCCTCTCAGTGCACATAAAATGGCTGCCTATAAAACACCACCAGACAGGCGTTTAGGGAACAAGAACATAATAAAGCGACTGAAAAGCCCAGTGGTGTGAATTACAGCTGTTGCTGTGAAGTGATGTTGAACTCCAGCTGCATGCATTCTCATGTGGATGTGTGTGTGGATGTGTGTGTGTGTGGTTGGACCACAGTTCATAAAAAAAGCCACCTAACAACAGCACTACAGGGGTGTGTGTCCTCCTGCTCCCTGACACACTGACCCACTTCTGCTTGAGTGACTCATGCACTCGCAGCCCCACACATGTGCATGCTCAGGTGAGCCTGGACACAGAGCCCAAAGCTCATTACTCCTGTCATTTGATCAAGCTGAAGAGGTTAAGATACGCACGTGGAAAACGGCGATTCAGCTCAACATGAAAGGAGTAAGAGAACACATGGAGGCCTGCAGTGACCACTGAGGAACACAGTGAGGCACCAAGTGGACTCTAACATAAGGTGGAATTTTGTAAGGAAATGGTATTACTTTGAAAACGGAGCTCGAAAGCTCCTGCAGCAGAGAACTCGTTTAAAACGGTGCCAAAATAGTTCTCATTTTCCTTTGCTATACTGGCCCGAGGCGAATGCATAAAATGTAAAGCAGCGTTTCAAATGTCTGTTAGCGAGAAAGGATGCAATATACAGTACATACAGTAAGGTCTGTGAAATGACAGAGAGAGAGAGAGAGAGAGAGAGAGAGAGAGAGAGAGAGAGAGAGAGGAAAAAGATTGGGAGGAGGCACGAAGGAAAGCAGAGCGCGAAAGATCGGATTCAATTTCCGGGCCATCTTTCAAGCGTTGGTGGTGTCCCCTGGGTCCCATGCTATGTGCTGCAGTCATCCTGCGCCATATGGTTCCTATAAACTGTGAAATCTTGGAGTCTTGCTAACCTCTGCTGCCACCGATCTGAACTGAGCTACATGGGAACATATGCAAATGTCTGCATGGAGGTGTGTAGGCATTTGTGTGTGTATATCTCGTTGCATTTTGACTATATTTATGACTATACTTCAATAAGCCTCGAGTCAAACCTCAGTAAGTATGAGAACTATCTGTAGGGTATATCCTGACTAACAATAGACAGATAGATAGCTAGATAGACAGATGGACAGATGATTCTTCTCAAAGGACATAATATCATATAAACCTAGAGCAAAAGAGCCAAGCTGATATTCAATCTGAACTATTGCCCTCTGGTAACCTTCCCTTATCCAGGCCACGCCCATTTTCTGTAACATAACGTACAAACTCATGAATATTCATGAGCACATCCAGAACTGACACAAGTTGCCATGGGACACAACTCTCCCCGTCCCATCCTTAAAGTGCCCCCGTCTCTGTCTCACTCCTCATTAACAGCTTTGTGCTACAACTGTTAGCAAATCCAGCCGCTCGAAATGACCACCAGTCACGCTAATTAATCACTTAATTAACATTTACATTTATTTCATTTAAGAGTCTCTTCTTTCAAATCCTAATTGTATGTCTAATCCCAAACGCTGAGTAATGTCTTAGCACTGAATTGACCCTTTTCTGTTGCATCAGAAGCTTATTTGACTCAGTCGTGTTGAATAGTAACCATTACAGGTTAAAAAAAAAACGCTCGACTCATTAGTCTATTCATAACAAACTGAATTAGAGTCTGATCAATTCAGAGGCCTATTTCCAACCTCCTTTACCTAAAATCAGAGTGAAGGAAATTGAATATAATGTAACCTTATAGCCTTCTGGACATATTCCTTGTTCATGGCCTGTCCAGCATCCCAGCTAGCACTACTGCCTTTGCATTATTATTATTATTATTTGTTATTATTTATAACCAACCTGCTTTCGATAAGGTGTCCTCACTGGATTGGCGGTGCTTGCAAAGATCATCGTTAATTCCTTCGTCCTTGATTCAGTGCTGAATAAAAGAATATGTCCGCACACACACACAAACACACACACACACACACACACATACACACACAGACCAAAAAAACAATATTACACTGGTCTATTAGGCTAGAGAAGAACTGTAATTTTTCCACATCGCACTCTTCTAGTGTGGGTTGCTCTCGAAAAAAATCGGTATTTGGAGGGTCGATGTGCCAAACCCCCCCTCCAAAAAAAAAAAAAAAAAAAAAATTACCGTGTCGATGGCTTATTCCCACCTCGTCCTGTCCAACCAGTTTCGGTAAATCGCCTGCTTCATTGATCTGCGCTCTGTTGCCCGCAGGAAAGACCCACCTACTGTGGAACGATCCATTCGTCACTCGGTCTGCGGGGGTTGCTTCAACGCCTAGCACTCACTCATCGGCTTTTTTTGAAAGTCACATTACCTATCCGCGAATCCAAGAGGTGTCTTATAGTCGCTTAATTACCACCGAACAAGAAGTAAGTGCTAATAAGTAGAATACACGCTTTCTAGAAATGGAGAATGGTTTGCTCCAACCCTACGCCGAGCTCTTGGTTGTCTCCCGGACGCATACCACACATTCCACAAACCTGACCATCAGATCCCATCTACAATACAGCCATAGAAATGCGCCCTGGGCCACCGGGACAGTCCCATCCACCCCGTGTGAATGATCATCTCAAATGAGCTTAAATGATCTTTTATATATCGTTTTTAAAACAACATATAACTATAAACATTGTGGGACATTTTAATGAAGCAGTGGAACCAACACAATAAAGGAGATGCGTTAAGATATTCAGAAATTCATGAGTAGGCCTAGATGGCCGAAAACCTGCAAAAAGAAAAGAAAAAAAAAAAAGAAAGAAAAACTTGTGGCAGTGTGAAAACAAATAGTCTGCAACCAAATGACACCACCCATGCTTGCCCAGAGCCTTGCCTCATCTGTCTATGTGATAATCCACTGCTGTAATCATGTGTCACACCTTATACAGACTGTGTGAGCATTTAACATCCTTCATTATGCATTTGAGCTTTGAACTCACCACAACAGACAAGTTCTCGGTAGAAGTAAAACTGAATGAGTGTTTCACAGCTTTATGGACCTGTGTCAGGGCATTTTCACACTTGGTCTAAATAATCTGGTTTGCACCCGGGATGGATTCTGGGCTTGCTTGGGGTAGGGGCTCATAATTGCAGGTTTGCTTTCACATAGAAGAATTCATTTCCTACTGCACATATATGGAGTTCCATACATCACTTTTCTGTACACTATTTTGCAAAAAGTCAGGCACTATGTTGATCTGTTTGCTGTTGTTTTTAATAGCTTCCATGCCTCGAAGCAAACCCCAGACCACCGATTTCAAGAGGATTAGTGTTCAGTTCACTGGACTACTCCTAGGCTCTAAAACAGCGTCTCACACTTCACACATCACCAAACGTACAATTGTGAAAATGGCCTTCGTGGTATGGACACCAATACGATCTTGGAAGATTTTCTCACTGTTTTATAGTTCATCACTTCTGGGAAAGTACTTACATTTTTTTTTTGATGATTTATCCTATACTAGTCTTGTATTCGTTTATGTCCTGTCCCAGACGCGGGTCTTGATCTACAATGTTCAAAGGCAATGTTTTTCCAATCTTCAGCTGTCCAGTTTCAGTGAGTCTGTGACCACTATAGCTGCTATACTTTGTTCTTTGCTGACAGAAGTGAAACCCAATGTGGTCTTAAGCTGTTGTAGCCCATCGACCACAAGATTCAAGGCATTGTGTCTGCTTAGATGTTTTTTTTCTGCTCACCACAGTTGTAAACAGTGGTTATTTGAGTTATTGTAGCCTTCCTGTCAGATCAAATCAGTCTGGCCAATATCCTCTGGAATTTCTCTCTCTCTATCTCTCTTATCTCTCTCATCAACAAAGCATTTCCACCGGCAGAAATGCTATTCACTGGATGCACTTTGCTTTTCACACTAATCAGTGTAAACTCCGTATACTGTTGTGTGTGATTTCTGAAATACTCAAACCAGCCTGTTTGGCACCAGTGGCCATGTCATGATCATAGTCAATTTCCCCCATTCATTCATCTTCTGATGTGAACATTAGCTGAAGCTAAACTGCACCTGAACGACTGCAGAAAAACTGTATCTGGGTTTTGTTACCTTACAGGTACATATGCACATATAGATATGCGTGGAGTTCATGCACTTATTTTTATTCAACACTGGTAGTTTGATCACGCCATATAGGCTGTTGGTAATGGCTTTAGTAGTTAGTAGGTGCAGCTTGAGTTTAGTAGGACGTTCACGCACACAAGTGGTGCCAGGACATAATCACACGAGTCCTGACCTTGTTTATGTAATTGGAGAATAGAAATTGCATGGGAGAGAAAGACTAGAGCTATGATTTCACTAGTTCTCAGAACTGCTTAGGTAGCGTATGATTTTGTGAAGCCGCTACAACACATCACGAACAGATCAAAGCTGTAGATGTTTCAAAGAAATACAAGGTGCTCTGAACACAGTAAAAAAGGGAAAGCTCATGCAATCTTGGTGGCAACCACAAACGACAACTATTGTTAACCGCCGCCACCACAACACTGTTATTATACACAACATAACAATGCATCAGCTCGGGCATTTAGTCATAACTGGCTTGGGAACAGTAAAAAGGTATTTACAGGAAAGATCAAAATTGTCATGTTAAATTTTTGGCAAAAAGAGCAAATATCTAATAATAATCCTAAACATAAAGTATATTATCTATCTATCTATCTATCTATCTATCTATCTATCTATCTATCTATCTATCTATCTATCTATCTGTCTATCTATCTATATATCATCAGAAAATTGTTTACGATCGAGTAACTTGCTTTAGAGATAAAATATAAAATAAAAATAAGAAATAGCTACATGACAGGGGGTGCTGTTATTGGAAAATAATCAGTGATCAGGTGGCGATGTCTTACTACCCCTAAGAGTCATAGCTGCCAAAGCTACCGTTTTATTATTTACTAAAGAATGGTACATCATAATTTTTTATCCATTTACAGCTATGTTTAATGCTGTGAAATGTCCATTAAATGCCCGTGTTAGTTCCCATAATTACAGGTTTCCTTGCTTTCTCTTGAGGTCAGTAGCACAAAAATGAAGCTTGGTACTGAGAAACCACAAAACTTATCATCTTCTGACTTTAGACAGAACAGCGGACACTGGAGACTCCTTCAAAAAAACATCAAATAACAGAAACTGAAACAGAAAGCTCCACCATATCAATATCATTTATCGATTATACATATTTCTTTGTTAAATAATGCATTTTTACATTTCATTTGAATTATATTTATTATAATTCAAATAGAATTATAATTGCATTTGAATTATAGCTGGCACCAGTGTCATAGGAAATTAATCAACACTTTATGACCAATTAGACTCAAGAACACTGCTGTGGTGTAAAAATATATACTGTTAGTCTCTTGTGTTAGCAATCTGATCGATTATTGATTATTGATTTGATTATTTCTTCTACAACATCTGCAATACTAACCAACAACTGTCTGTTTATCATGAAAGGCCTCACTGTGGTGGGTCTTTAGATGGTGCACTGAACACAAGAGGTCAATCCAGAATGAAGACCCTGAGTCTATCTGGCTAAAAGTGCAACGTCAATAGGTCAACAAGCGGGAGTGTAGGACACAGAGACAGAGATGGAGAGGGAGGACAGGGGAGGGAGAGGTGAAAGAGTGAGAGATCTGATTCAGCAGAGAGGGAGGTCATTCGGTGAAAGTCAGGCCACATGAACAGAAAGCATGAGGGCCTTCTCTTTGTAAAGGTCTGAATGAAGCTGCTGGCTTTGCACTTATGGGTCACGCTTCCTTGCACCACTTCTATTTTTTTCGACACTTGTGACTGAAGTGGGGTGAATAACATGCAAATGCTGACACATTTTCCCCTTTTTATACCCTAGCGCTGTGTCTGTTTTTGTTTTCTTGCTCCCGCTGCCTTCCTGCCTTTTGATTAATTCACGCTGTCTGAGAACACGACATCCACAAGGTGAATAAAATCTAAGCGTAATCTCATACATCATTCACGATTGGCAGTTTCACAAACACACCCACCTCCCCGTGGGTGTCCAGTCACTTCCTGTGCAAAGGTCACGGCATTCATTCCAGACTCCCTCCCACCCAAAGCACACACACACACACACACACACACACACACACACTTTCTCCCAGAGCTGCAGACATGCAGAACAGAAGAGACCATAACAGAGCAGAGGAGAACAGAGCAGCACAGTCCCGAGTCTGTCTTTCTGAGCTGAAGCCGTTGCTGAGCAACATCGCAAACTCTGCCTGTAAACAGTGCGTCCGCCGAGTCTCAGCTGCCATGTTTGTGTAATCGCTCTGTGGTTTCAAGCTCTGTTCCATTCCATAGAGGAATGCTTTGAGAACATGCATGCTATGCTTGCACAGTTCTCTCTCTCTCTCCCTCTCTCACACATTGGAAAGAAACTCTTTTCTACATTGACCCTACATTTGATAATAGGCTATTTAAAGGACCCTTGTTCTCTTAGGGTCACATTGTATGCAGAAAGAGCATCTGGCTCTTCTTACAAATAGACCAGGTCACAGAGCACGTGCTTTCCTTTCTCTCACTGAGAGAACCACAAATCTGACCTGCCATGGCACAATTAAAATCAATGACACACAACTAAAGGTCAGCCCTCCAGTACAAACATGGCTATTATTCACACACTCTGGCTATACGACATATGCAAATTGTATAGACATCATTGTTCTTAACATGTTCCATGCAGTTTGTAAACAGAAATATGTCAAGATAAATACAATATAGGCTTTAAAATAGACTGTAAACCTTCACATATAGTATATTTGCTGGAATCCTGACAATCCTGTCCTTACGTATCGTATGGTATGTATTCATTCACTAATAAACAGATCAGGTCTCATGTGTACTGTAAGGTGCGCAGAACACTGCATTGACTTTGAAGAGAGTTCGGCAGGTAGGAAGGAAGGTAAAATAGTATACTGTATCGCTCTAACCTTGATGGGGTGCTTACTTTGTCTTTAATTATTCATTCAATTCATGCCATTTTGCCATATGACCATTCAGGTAAATCTCAGTGCATCCAGGCCTTGATATACAGTACAATATACATAATTCATAAAACATATGGATATTATACAGCAGTATAATTCTGTGCACAGTATGTATATTCGCTCTGAGATACAAAAGCCTAGATATGTTTCCCATGATTGGGTGTCTGGTAGACTATTGATCTAGAGTCTTGGCTGCTTTTTAGGCACGGCATTAAATATGTATCAGTCTTAATGACTGATCAGTGCCTCAACTCAGACCTGAAGCCCACTCCAAGCTTAGCCTTCTAAAGTGCTCACTATCAGTAGTCTAAACTCCATTATTGATGACGAGGAGTATTGAGTATTTCTAAGGACAAACCCTTTTTTTTTTTTTAACCCTCTCTGCATTGACAGGTTGCACTCTGTAATCTAAAAACACGTCCACTTTCTATGAGACATTGAAAATGCAAACTGCACTTATACAGAGTAAATAAAAATATACATTATCATAAAGCATTGGCTTTGACAAATAGGCGACTGACGACATGTTGAGAGAAGTCGGGAAATGATCTGGACATAAATACGACCCGTATAGTCGTCGTAGACCAGAATGTCATGCTATTTTTTTTTTACTGGAAGCCTTGGGCTGTTCTATGCAGACATCATCTCACTGCTGAATTATAGATGGGATGCTCAGTAACAGTCCCAGGAGGCACAAGGGGATTGGGTCGCTTATGAATTTCAGACATATCCACATTCTCTGCATCCTTTTGTTCATTCACATACATGTTCTTAAGGAACGTATTTTAAAGGACCTGATTACATGTGAAATGGTGGCTTTCTAAATGTAAGGTAACCAGTGACTCTGGGATAAGGGATGGCTGCTACAAACATTTCGAAAAAAAAAAAAAAAAAAGCTCTGAGGTCGTTAATGACATTAAGATGTTTTTGCGGAAATGACCAAATCAAATCACCGAAAATAAATTGTCGAACATTCATTCAAATATAACAAATATAGCATTGCTTGGTTACCCCAATAACTGGATTCAAAACTTTAAGAGTGCGTTGCATTTCTTTAATTTCACTTCCTCTTTTTGTTTCCTCACTTCCTTTCTGAGAACACAAAGAAAGCAAGGCAGGACGGATGAATAGATACCAGATGAAAATGCACATGTAAGATGCTGGCTGTTTTTTCTTTGTCCAGCTGTTTCTCTGGAGCATTTTTACTATTGGTCTACCTTACCTGCTAAAATAAAAAAAGACTTCTGCATAGGAAGCATCTGTATTTCCTCAGTGTGGAAGCAAGCATGGATCATGAGCCAGTGCCCATGTGCCAGTGAGGGGCCTCGAACTTAAGGGTTTCTTTTCTTCTTCTGCTAACAAATAAATATGAACAACACAGAGAAGTGGCAGTAAAGTGGCAGGAATTAAATGTGCAAATGACCCTACTGTCCCATGACTGTTTTATGTAATGAGTGGAACACATGCATAGCAATTTTAAAAAAATAAAATAAAAGAAGAAAGAAACATATTTTTGAAATCAAAACCAGTTGCTTCACATCTCCACCCTGGACCATTTGTGAGCTCATTTCACGGCAATAATCTACCATCATATTTTACAGCTTCCTAACTTGCTACAGCAAGAAATATTGAAATGTGAAACTCTTAGACACCACCTATTCCTGCGGCCTTCCTGAGAGAAACTCGAAAAAAGCTACGGCAATCATTATTGAACTCTCTGCACGGAGAAAATTTCATCCCTGAAAAGTTGTCATCTTTTGTTAGCTACGTTACTCATGTGTCAAGTATCATAAAATGAGGTGTAACGTAAAATAAAATAGTCATGTATGGTGGAGTGTCTAATTCATTACAATGCTACAGTCAAATGCCGCAAACTGGGAAAGGATGTGGATCATGTAGCGACACAGTATTTATCCTCAAGGTGGTGGACTTTATTAATTTTTCGAGTATGTAGAACCAAGGAGTCAAGAAAACAGCAGTTAGACTACAAGGCTACTGTTTCCAAAGACACATAGAGACAATATATAAAGGCGCTCACATGATTAAGTCTTAACTTAATCAAAAGCAAGACACTGAAACATCATCAGGTCTGACTGCTGGAAAGCGTGCAAGGACAGATCTCAAATTCTGAATATTTCATATGTACAAAAATCAGTAAAATACACGAAAAAGTGAAAAAGCAGAGTGAGACCCAACTGTTCATTAGGTATGGATACTGCGTAAGCAATAAAAATGAAGTATATAATATGTAAAATAATAAAGAAAAAATCAATTGTGCTTCACACAGGAATAGACAATGCCATGTAATGAATTTTAATAAAGTTTTCTTTTAAATAATGAATAAATAAACGTATTGGTCACATGAAAAGAAGCAATACAGCATCAACCAGTCGCTTTCAATGGGTCCTTGAAAAAAAATCAAGCCAATGTATTTTGATTAATTCCTTGATTCTTGTGGCTATATGGCGTTTAAGCTACATTTATAACCAAAGCTTTGTTGGTTTTCTTCATCTCAACTGAAAACCCAAGCTGACTTTTTCAAGTGCTTGAATCCAGTACTATTATTTCCACAAATTGTGTGTGCAGCTTATCTGATTTACACAGAAAATCCTGACAATCCCTGCTGGGTATTTTCCTGACCCAGAAACCTGACAGTATGGAGAGCATTTCTTTAGAGAAACATTACAAAGACTTGTGGCGTGCAAAATGCTATTCCTGTCACTGGGCTTTAGATACGCTTGCCTTACATCACCCCGTCAATAAATTCACTTTTTGTTAAAGGCATGACATCATTCAAAACATTACCATGACTTACAACACAGCGCTGTTTAGTTCTTCAATCTGACTGGTCATAAGTTGTTGCTAGATTTTCTATAACACCATGACTCTGACAGTATAGAATAGAATAGTATATGGTATAATATAATTGTTTTCATGGTGAAGCTTTATGTAAGGAGATGTTTATTTAATGTTTGTGGAAGACGTACATTTTCTGTCAAGGCAGAGGACCTTCTGTTTCTTGGTAACATGAAAAGCTGAGGGTTTTTTTTTTCTTTGTCTTATTGACTTCGAATGCAAGAAAAAAGAGACGCTGGTGAGGGAATGACTGTTTATAGCTCCTATACCTCCTAGTATGACTCGTTGTCTGTTCATTAATAAGCGAAATGTAATCATTTTATTGGAAATTGATGAGGAATAAAACACTTTGGAACATGCTGCTACTGGGAACACATCACCTTCGGGGTGATAACGACATCGAACGAGCACCTTCGTAATTTTCCAATCTGGAGTAAAAAATATTTTCTGGAAAAAGATAGTTAGAATACATAGATATACCCCAAAATAGATTTGCTAAGCTCAGTTGTAAGGCAGCCCCATAGCAAATCTGTCCGTATAAATATATCCATGACCAAACAAAACCGTACATGTGGTGTTGTGCTGTTGCTTTTCAGTTCATGAATTTCTTACATTTCTGTACGTGTAATATTCTCGATACTGAATGCATTTAAAAGAGTAACTGATGTTTTAAGCCTTGCTCCTTCCTTGCATGCTCTCCAGGAGCTATTCCTATTTGATGACGTTTGACGTCCCTCGCTTTACATTGGCTCAGAGTCAGTCATGTGACCACTTTTATGTGAAAAGGCTTTGCATTTTGGATGGATGTCAGCCAACAGGTTGTTTATTTAGATGCAACTCGGCTTGTGGGTTCTTTCTTTCTTTCTTTCTTTCTTTTTTTTGTGACTTCCTTGCTGTGTATTTTAATTTCACTGACATCTGTTTGGGTCTGTCCCCCCTCCTTTCTTTTCTACCACAGGCTTAGCTGTAAACTAGGCACCGGTTTCATCCCTGGCCGTTCAGATTAGGAAAAACACCGAGATTAGGGGGGGGAGGGTAACATGTCAATTTCCTCACTGGGTTGTTTTCTGTGGTTTCCTTCCTGCAATCTGAGCTATGCATTTTCGCTTACTGCATTCCTGGAATACTTACAGTCCTCTAATAAACACACACACACACACACACAAACAGAGGACATTCTCAGAATCAGAATGTTTTTTACAAGCATTGGATGTCAGTCAACCCAGACAGCATACCATCTTTAAAAAAAAACAGCTTTCCTTTTCTCACATTTATTATTATCATGTTGTCATTAACTGATCAGCATCATTAACAAGGCCACTTAGTCTATTTCTGTCATGCAGCGCACTCGAGCTGCAATCCAGCCATGTGTACTTTGAAGGCCCCTTTTAGTAATAGTGTAATAGTGTAATCCGATATCTAAAGAGTCTAATGCATGGTGCAGAGAGCCGGCCTCAATCACAGACCAGATCAGTGTGTGTTTGGCGCTGCTCTGACATCGTTAGGCTTATCTAGAGGAGCAGAAATCAGATCCTGTGCTGCAGGAGTGAACTGGGTGGTCAGACGGGCAGACGTGAAGATCTACAGGGATTCCACATACTAAACCCCTCCAGGGGGAATCGGGAGCCGAGGGTCATGCATGAGTGAAAGGGAGCGGGGAACATCGGGGGGAGGCGGGGGGAGGTGGGGGGAGGAGGTGAACAGGCATTACACATTACTGACATACCAGAGAGAGAGTCTGCTTTACACAACCTTCCCATTACCTCTCTATCTCACACTATACACACTTCCCCACACTGTCTACTAGTATTTGTTTACAGACCAGGACAGCTGCATTTTTCTTTGCACAGCTATGCGAAAGGCCAAACGCAGCCTCAGATTGAAAACCAGATGGAGTACTCTTGCAGAAATCTGAACCAGGAGCACTGGTAACATTAACTACACTGACGTCCAGCTTGCCTGGGACTACACGAGGCCCACAGATGAAGTTGTGACTCTTGGAGCATTACTTTTCTCCAGTGCAAGCCTCTTGGCTGTGCAGATCACTGTTTTGCAGTCAGATTGAGTTTCTGACGAACGAGAGTGGAAAGAGGTGATGACAGCAGCGCTGCCCTTTCTAAAAAAATCTTTCCATCAATGTAAAACCTAACACGCTGAACTGACGTTTTGCATGGCCCTACTACTCATAATAATAGTAGTAAATACTAACGAACATTACGCATATTACGAAACCTTAACTAAAAGTGTATAAACTCAAGTAACATTTTGTAAAGGTTAGGAGTGTTTTAGTTTCTAGAATGTTCAGTATGTCAGTACATTACATTGTTACGACATTACAGCACCATTTTTAGTTTCCACACTAAGGTTTCCATAACGTTATTTTTTGTATTACTAACGTAAGGCATTGTGTGAGTAATGTTCTAAGACCATCATGTGCGTTCAGAACATTCCAGCTGAACCATCTACTACTTAGTACTTGTCAGATGCATGACACATGAACGTTCTGATAATATTTTCTGTTAGTTGGGGAAAGTGCACAATGTACAACACAGTGCGTATAGACCTACAGACTGTGCTAGAATGTAATACTGGACCTCCCCATGGTTTGTTATGATTTGGACATCCACCTTATGCCCTTAATGGCTTGATATATTTTCTCATTATCTACTAACAGGAAGAAAGAAGGCCTGTGAGCTGTGCTCTGTCTGATTCAATAAGCTGAGGGATCTATTTCCACAGGAAGCCATCCTACACCTCCCACTTTACCACTTCCTGTAGTAGAGGAAAGAATTCGAATTGCGCATGAGAGGCAGGTCCATTGGCCCAACCAAGAAACAGTCTTTCCTTAGTTGATGTTTTTCTACTTGGTTACTTTTAGTATTCTAAAATATACGATGTGCCATAGATTAGTCAGGGGCTAGTAGCATATCTTCTTTCATTCTTACATAGGATTGCTTCTTACAAATGCACCAAATACCTCACATCAATACATAAATGAAATACTGATTGGCTCGATTACGCTAGTGGGGATTGTTCCAGTTCACTTCAGTGAGTCACTCGTTTTGGAATTCGTTCTCTCTGAAGCCTTATCACATGATGACAGTCAAACCCCACAGACATGCCAACTCCCAAACTGCTCTCTGCACACATATAGCTAGAGTGGATATAAAAAAGTGTGCTAAATTTTTTGCGATGCAAAAAATGAACCCAAGATAAATCATGTATTAGGAGCTATCCATGATGACTTCTGTCTTAACTAGCTGAAGAGAAGCAGCCCCATAGCATGGTGCTGCCACCTCCATGCTTCACCATGGGTACGGTGTTCTTTGGATGTTAAGCTGTCTTGTTTTTAAGCCAAACATATCTTTTAGAAATATGTCCAAAGAGTTGTACATTGATCTCATCAGACCATAACAAATTTTGCCACATGGTATGGTAAAATTTAGGTGGGCTTGGATGTTTTTTCCTTGATAAAGAGCTTCCGTCTAGCCACCCCACTCCGTAGCCTAGACATGTCAAGAATACAAGAGATGGTTGTCACATTTAGGGAGTGACCAGCACTTGGCAGATATTCCTGCAGCTCCTTTAATGTCGCAGTAGGTCTCTTGGCAGCCTCCCTGATAAGATTTCATTTTGTCCCTTCGTCAGTTTTGGGGGGACGTCCTGTTCTTGGTCATGTCACAGTGGTGCCCCATTTTCTCCACTTGTTGATGATGGCCTTCACCGTGTTCTATGGTACATGTAATGTTGAGCTGTTTTACTATCAAATACTAATAAACCCTTTACGTGCTGTGGCAATGATGATATATCCCCAATATACACACCAGCACATGAAATGAAAACATACCCAGAGTGACTGGTGGCTTTAGAAAGCTTATCCCTCTTTATAGGAGGTAGGAGGTCACCTCTGCCCCGGGGTCACGCCTGACCCTTCAGAGGCTCCAGAACACTACAGGGGATAATTAGCAGCACAGGGGCCTCACCACCCATAAAAATACTGTTTAAGTGCCTAAAATGCATGGTTTATCTAATATATTTGTCTAGACGATATGCTGGAACAAACACTTTTTAACTAAAACATGTTAACCAGGATAGAGTGTGCTTGTAGATAAATATGGCTGCACGTCTTTACTATGAAGCATAGGCAATAGCTCAGATGGTTAATGATGGATTCTTTTCAACCCACACACACACACACACACACACACGCTCTCAAAATAAAACTGGATACTGTGCTTGCAGTTACACATTCCTCTGAAGCATGATAGAACGTACACACCTGACATGAAGTCACCCAAAAATAATATTAAAAAAGACTGGAGAATAGCTTGTGAACAGGATTTATTTCAAATGTCAGTTGAAATAAATCAGGCAGCTGAAATAATTTCAATTGTACCATGTGATTTCTTCTGAAACGAAACAACACCATGTACAGTTTCACTTTTATTGGTGGTGGTGGTAGTGGTGGGCGGGGGGGGGGGGGCAATAATTTCTGCCACGGACGTTTCAATAGCACCATCTAGTGACTGTCATGACACATGACACCGCAGGAGAGAAGTGCATTGTTTAGGAGAATTAAAAAATCCAGTCTTTCAATTTATCTAAGAAAAGAATAATAAAATAAAATCGTTTCAATAACACAAATGCAGCTGACCTAATTTCAGTTATGAGCACTGAATAGGTAAAAACAGTGTGTATGAGTAGGGACACTTGAAAAGAAGAGTGCCAGGCACCATCATGTGACTTTATATTTATCTATCTAATCTATCCACGTTTAGAGTTCAGTCCAAAAAGTGTACATCATCCTAAATTGAAATAATGACACTAAGATATGTACTGCACAATTTTCCCGTTAAGAATTAATGGGAAAATTGTGCATTACGTATCTTAGTGTCATTATTTCTTGATTTCTTGATGATTTAATACTTGCCAGATATTTCTGCAGCTACTTTAATATCGTCATAGGTCTCTTGGCAGCCTCCCTGATAAGTTTTGTCAATTTTGGATGGACATCCTGTTCACGTCACTGTGGTGCCCCGTTCACTTTAACCAATCACATGCCCTGGTATAAAAGGGTGTGCACACCTGTGCAAAAAGGTTATTGTACACTCCTGGGCCAAAAAAAACGAAAAAAGAAAGGTCCAAAATGGCAAATATTAATCTCTTAAGAATAAATCATTGGTCAGAAAATGAGCAAGAGTGAAACTAATGCCCTCCTGAGAGCTCCTGTGCCTCCATTCGCTGGTTTCCTTTTGCTGTTTGGGGAAAAGCTAGAAACAGGGAAATTCACTTATATAGTCTTCTTGTACGCAAAGGTAAAATCATGATAATGATTAAAATGTTTGCTGTAAAATTCGGTCTAACACATGTCTGGGTGTTCAAAAGTTTCCACAAATATCTTCTGGGATTTTTTTTTTCTTTAAAGATTAGTCATTATGTGAAATGTGAAGTGACATGTGGCCTAGTATGGTGGCCCATACTTGGAATTTGTGCTCTGCATTTAACCCATCCAAGTGCACACACACAGTAGTGAACACACACACACACACACACCGTGAACACACACCCGGAGCAGTGGGCAGCCTTTTTTTTTGCTGCGGCGCCCGGATTATTTGGTTCTCTGTCACACCTGATGCAGCCCATTAAGAGCCACAAGGCTTAAACATTTAAAGAAATCAAAGGGAAAAGCTTAAATACTAACTTCCTTTATCTATTTGTTTAATTCTGGCTAATTTCCTGACCAATGATTTGCTGTTAAGACCATTAAAACTTAATATATTGCCATTTTGCTCTTGGCCCATTTTTATTTTATTTTAGTTTTTGCCCAGGAGTGAAAGCTTTTTCTTTTTTTTTCCCTAAGTGTTTTTTCACTTGAATTTTGTTGGTTTTTTCACTTGAATTTTGCTATATAACCATGAAAAACATCTGATGTGATTTACCTTGGTTTCATTTTTTAAAATAACAAAAACCCTGCAATTTTAACAGGGGTGTGTATCCTTATTAAAGTAATTAACTGTATAACTAACTACTACTACTACTACTACTACTACTACTACTAATAATAATAATTCATTCACTTTAACCTGGTTAGGGTCGCAGTAGATCCGGAGCCAATCCTGGGTACACTGGGTGCAAGGTGGGAGAATTCACGCCAGATGGGATGCCAGTTCATCACAGGGCACCATTCGCACACTCATTTCTCACCTAGGGGCAATTTAGCAGGACCAATCTGCCTACCTGCATGATTTTGGACAGTAGGAGGAAACTGGAGAAGCAGAACCTGGAGAGACCATGTGAAAATAATAATAATAATAATAATAATAATAATAATAATAATAATAATAATAATAATAATCTTCTTCTTCTTCCGGCTTTTCCCTTCAGGGGTCTCCACAGCGAATCATCACTCTCCACCTATCCCTATCTTCTGCATCCTCAACACTTGCACCCACTAGCTTCATATCCTCATTTATTACCTCCATATACCTCCTCTTTGGCCTTCCTCTTCGCCTCCTGCCTGGCAGCTCCATGTCCAACATTCTCCTACCAATATACTC
>CM040985.1:21367749-21416983 GCA_022985145.1 Pangasius djambal
GCTCTCTCTCTCTCTCGTTCTCTTTTTAAGGCCTGTGGTGAGGTTGTGCTCAGTGGGGAGGGAGAAATCTCCAAACTCGCTCCAACTCTGCCAATTAACACCTCCAGTAACAGGCTGCCTCCCTCAGATTCACACCGCTCCCAGCCAGCCAGTCATGGAGGGAGGGAGGGAGGGAGGAAGGAAGGGGGAAGAGGAGGGGAGACTGACAGCTACTTCTACCCCCCCCCCCCCCCCCCCCCCCCATTCCTACCCCTTTTCCTCTGTGCACTCTGCTTTCTCTGTATGATAAGGCAGAGCTTAGGAAAGATTTTCAGTGCCATCGTTTTTGGTTTTTTTTTTCTTCTCTCCCTCCATGGGAATCTGTTGGGAATTCAGAAGGGCAAAATTTTGGGTGTTCCTGACACCTCCCCTTTATCCTTAATCCCATTTTCAAACCAAGCCATGATTGGCTGTTTGATTTTCGAATTCACACATGTCCATATGGCCTTGCGTGTGCATCGTAAGGAGCCAGGCCTGAGCGTGCCACGCAGCCCCTGTAATTGTCTCCTAGCAGGTCCATGGTTAATAATATGCATCACATAATCTTCCGTCTTGACGAGGCATATGTCTCAAGGTTTCCTCCCTCTCTCTCTCTTTCTTTTTTTTTCTTCTTCTTCAATCTCACTTTCACTATGTGCATGTGGTTCAGGCTCCTAAACCCCACCTTTTGAAAATGAATTTTGATTAGCCCCTGCTGACAGACAACACCTCTCCGGGGTGTGAACGTTCACCGCACCTGCTATGTTCTCTTTTTAAATCTCCCCGCTATTCCACTGCGGCGCACTAAAAATGCTGCCCCCCATCCAATCTCTCCTCGCCGTTAAAAAACCTGTCTGTACAGCAGAGTTTGTGTAAGAGAACAGCAAGCAGTGGCCCTAAACCTTCAACGCCTGCGACAGAGGTGAAAGGCCTTCTCCACAATGAGCCATGTGCTGGCGATTGTGTAACTGATATGACTATTATAGGCGTCACGTCTGGATATGCCGGTCACACTCGCTTTCACAAGTCATTAGCAGGTGTTTTAAGGGGCCTTGTTAATGAAAGGCTAGCGGGCTAATTAGTACTGAATTCTTGCTGCTTGGGTTGGGGGCATGATTCATTTTTTGCAGTGTTAAACATGTTTTCTTGGTGAGAACAGCAGCAATTTCTGGAGTATTTAGTGTTACCTAACCTGACACACCAAGGCTAAAACCCTCCGATTCAGAGAGTAACGAGGGGACTTGTCTTGGCCCTGTTTAGCCACAGTCTTGGCTGGCGCATGGAGACCACGCGAGGCGTGGCACCGAGGCAGGCGTCCAACTCGTGGTGCTTTTTGAAAAGACTATCGAGGATCAACTATCCATCCGTCCGTTTATCCGCCCGTTCACCCATGCTTTGCCCCGGAGATTTGCTGATCGCCTTAATCTCTGTAATCCCCACAAGTGACCTTTGGTGTTGTGTTGTGTTTGATGCAGGGTCCTCCTACAGACGCCCCTGCTGTGGACACAGCTGAACAGGTGTACATCTCCTCTCTAGCCCTGCTTAAGGTAATTATACACACTCAGACACACAATTTATGATCTGTATCTTCTCGGTTACAGGAACGCACAGTCGGCATAATAGGACGCAATGTTTTGCTCTTAGCAGCGGTCCCGCAGTATTAAAGGAAAAGGCCACCCTGAAACATGTTAATTATGTTTATACTGAAATGTTTGCGATGAGCTTAGTGACTCCGGTGCGGATTCGTTGCTTGGCGCTGTATTTCCGCTATCACTCTGACAGGTTAGACGTTTGCGTGACCAGGTGACGTCATAGGGAGACATTGTTACCATAGTGACAGTGGAGTTTTATAGGAGAAAATTCAGACATGAGTGATAACAGTCAGGTTTCACTGTTAGTTCACCCTTTTTCCAGCGATGCCTTTATAATGAGAAATTCAACACAGAAGTCGTGGAGACAACAAACGGCAGCAAAGTTTCAGTAGAGATGAGGATAGAGCCGGACAGACCAAAAGACTAAAGCACTGCCGCATCAGTCTCTTTAGGTAGAGATGAAGCAAGTGCTAATTCCCACTTGAACCATTATCAGCATGGAATCAAATGGCACTGTGGGCATTAAACTAATTAGACCAACTTGTCAATGAAAGATGTTTAAACCAAAACAAGTCAGCTCAGAATTTTATTATAAAATAAATCGTGGACACCACTGAAGATTATAATTATAAACATTAACACGCAATTGTTCAGGGTGGATTTATTATTTTTTTTCCCTTTTAAGCTTTTGAGTTATTTATTAAAACCCTTTTCCTCCAATTATTTGAAATAATGATGATAAATAATAAAAAAGGGGAAAAGCATCAACTAGAATGAGAAGAAGAGTGAAAAGTGTTGAGAAAAGACAAAGGTTTTAAGCTGGACTTTGAAGGCGGAAAGTGAAGAACATAGTTAGAGAGAGAGAGAGAGAGAGAGAGAGAGAGAGAGGGGGTTAAAGAGTTTGGGGACTCTATACCTCAATCACTTTGCCTTTGTTTTTCACTTGAAAGACGGAAAATGCATAAGATGCATGTAGTATAGTTCCCGCGCTGTGAGTAATAGTTGCTGTGCTGTGTTTTGTGGTGCAGATGCTGAAGCACGGCCGTGCAGGTGTGCCGATGGAGGTCATGGGGCTGATGCTGGGCGAGTTTGTGGACGACTACACTGTGCGTGTGATTGATGTGTTTGCCATGCCTCAGTCAGGCACGGTGAGTCTCTCCAAAACATTCACACTCACCCACATACTCACACCATGGCACAACTGCTAGCTCAGAGCTCCAAGTGAAGTTTCACGTGTGAAACCTTTTTGTAAATATTGGATATCTGTTGCTGAAGACGGGTTTACCACAATGCAGGGTTCCCCAACATTTCTAAAAAAAATCACAGTTTAAACCAGAAATGTCATGCTTCAGATTCATTTTTATTCATTTACACACAGCAGGGTTTTCTTATTGCCGTTTAGTTCTGTTTTTCTTTTTTCTTCCATGCGTTCAACGTGAAATCCACTTCTAAATCTTTCAGGGAAAGATCCTAAATGGACTCCTGCTCTCTAAACATCCTAGATTAAAGTTTTCTCACTCTTGGGTGTGTTTATGTTCATTCGGGGAGGAGAAAGTATCGTTATGCTTGTTCTTGGATGCACGCTTTTTCTTTTTTTTGTCTCTTCCGTAACAGCATATGATTTCTTTCACGCGTCTTTGTTTTCACTCTGCGTGTGTGTGTGTGTATAAATGCGAGCCGTTTTCACGCTATACTCTCGGAATTAAAAGCTCTTTGAAGCGTTATAACCTTTTATTAAATGCTCTGTAAAAACCTGATGCATGGAAAGCCTCTGCGCAAACAAAGCTTGTTTCTTTGCGCAAATGAACTTATTTAATCGTGTTACAACTGATTTTATCATGTTTATAATAATCTAATGGTCCAATACAGACAGTTTGCCCAATACATTTACTTACTCGTAGTGAGAAAGCATGGAAACTAAGCTCGGCGCTTCAGTAAATCAGTCATGGGTAGTGTGAATTGAAAAGCTTGACATGCACAATAGGCTAATAAAAAGATAACAGCTTTGTTCATTTTCATTTTCGGGGTTTTGGCTCTGGACTTCGGTTGATGTTAAATGTGTGTGAAGGACAGAAAATGAATGAAAAACAGCCTTAAGGAATTTAGAAACCTCGTCTGAACACGCAGCAGTTTTGCAGGACCGTGATGGAAGCAAGAATTAAAAATCCCCACTGCTTTCTCCGATTTCTCGTTTATCTCATTCATTTTCATGGAAATGAAAGAGCGTGCCCATGCCACACACAGTACTGGGTTGAAGACAACCCAACCTAGCGCTGGGTAAATATTAGACAGTTTAACTCGGCTGGTCAGGTTGTGAAATTTAAATTTAATTCACAATTCTGCTGCGTAAAAATTCTGCGGTTCTATAATGCTGGCTTCATTTCACCAAGAATGCCGTTTTTTCCCCCCACATGATCTTTAATGATTTTACTCATATCATTCTTATTGAGTAGGTACGCTGTAATTTATATTACAACTGTTAATAATGTATAATAAAATGTGCTAATTCATTAGAATTAATAGATAAAACAACACCTGGAAGTTTATTTATTTATTTATTTATTGTAAATTGTGCACAAATAGAGTTCATGTCTGTGTATGTGAGGTGACATGGAGGCTAAAACAGGCTAAATTTCCTCAGTCACTCATCAACATGGGGAAGGCTAGAGAACACACGGATGAAATGAGACGAAAATGTGTCAGCCTCCATTTAACAGGCAATGACTTTTTAATAAAAATCTCCACAGCCGAAAATGCCCATTTCCACTGTTAGGGCAATTATCAAGAAGTTGAGAACAACCGGCGCTGTAGTGAACCTGCCTGGAAGAGGATGCAAATGTATTTTGCCCCCACACACAGTGAGGAGGATGGTTAGAGAGGCAAAAATTTCTCCAAGGATCACAGTTGGAGATTTGCAGAAGATGGTAGCATTTTCGGGTCACCAAGTCTCCAAAGCTATAATTAGACACCACCTCCATGCCAACAAACTATTTGGAAGGTGCCAGAAGAAAGTCTTTTCTTTAATCTAACTACAAATGCATGTGCCTGGAGTTGGTGAGATGCTACAGGAACCTGGAGTGGAACCGGGTTCTGCGGTTAGATGAGACAAAATGGCGGGTTTGGTGTTTAAAAAGAAAAAATAAATACATTTATCCAGAACCATCCCAGGCCTAAACCCTGTTGAATACCTGTAATGTGAGCTAAAGAGGAGAGGGTCTGGGATCCTGCAGGATGTGGAGAAATCCCAGACTGAGGAGCTTCAGATGGTATTCTCCAAACTCAAGCATTACAGGAGAAGACTCGGTGCTGTTATGTGGGCACAATGAGGCCGCACAAAGTACTAAAGGCTGGGGTGCCAATAATTGTAATTCTATTTTCATAGAATAAATTTACTGCAGTTACAGGGTAGATTTGTGTCATATGTTTAGCATGAGAGTAAGTTGAGACATTTTTCATAATCCCTTATTTATTTATTTGTTTTTTTTTTTTTTTTTTTTTAATATTTCCACTTTTCTCTTTATCAGAAGGTGTCAATAATTTTGGCGCTGACTGTATAATGTGGATTATGTTGACAGGGTGTGAGTGTGGAAGCCGTGGATCCGGTTTTTCAAGCAAAGATGTTGGACATGTTGAAGCAGACCGGAAGGTAAGACTCAACAAATCAGCAATCAGAATTTTGCTTTTAAATAACTAATACAGATTTCTTACTATTAGTACGCGGCATGGTATGGTGCTGTAACGTGTGTGTGTGTGTGTGTGTGTGTGTGTGTTGCAGGCCAGAGATGGTGGTAGGCTGGTACCACAGTCACCCGGGTTTCGGCTGCTGGCTCTCTGGTGTAGACATTAACACGCAGCAGAGCTTTGAGGCGTTGTCTGAAAGGGCTGTGGCAGTGGTGGTGGACCCCATTCAGAGCGTCAAGGGAAAGGTACCTGCTAATACGCCCTGAATGTTTATTAACGTACTCGAACGTGGAGATTAGCATGCAGCGTAGCTTTTCACACATCCGTTATGACACTGATTTTAGGCACAGACACTGTAAATCAGATTATTTTTATAATACCGTCCTCTCATGATCTCCGCTCATTTCACTCATCTTACTCATTCGTTCTTTTCTCCTGACATGCATCTTTGTCTTCATGTGTTTTTTTTTTTTTTTTTCCCCTCCTCTCCCTCCCCCTTTCATTTGCTCTTACATGTACTAGTACATTCTGACTCACTCGTTGGTCATGTGTGTGTGTGTGTGTGTGTGTGTGTGTGAGAGAGAGAGAGAGCAAGAGAGATTTCCTGGCTGCAGGATGCAGTTCTATTAGCACCTTCTTTGAGCTGTATGAGGAAGTGTGAAGCAAATCTCTTCCTCTATTCGGTGCATGTAGGGGGTCTTTGGGATAAAAAAATGGGGGGATTCTGGAAGGTTGGTGAGATTGGATTGGGACAAGAAGAAAGGAGATGCCCACTGCACTGTCCCTGCAAAACCCGTTATTTCTTTGGGAGATTAAGTGTACTTGATGCGGCAGGCTAGACTACTGAACACGGTCCAATCGTTCGTTGGAAAGTTTTATTAATTCAGATTTATCTTATCAAAGATTTTTGGTGTTATTTATATTAAACAACCGTGGCATTTAGAATAATAAGGATGGGGGAAAAAAACAACTTGGTTCTGAAAGCTCATTATCTAGCCAGTGTTAGGAACAGCACCCTCGTTTCCTTGTTTTGTGTTACTTTAGGTTTGCTAAACAAATCGAAAACGTATTAGTTTGTTAATCTGAAATGTGCGCGCTCTCACATTTGAAAGGTGGCCATGCCCTTGTTTGTCACACTTTAAACTCTAAAATATGTATGCCTTCACACCACCTGTGATTGGCTGTGTAAGTAAATGGTAGCCGGTGCTGTGGGAATGAGGTGTGCTAATGGCGTTATTGTAGAACAATACCAGCATTCGGTCTTCCAGCTGGAGGGCTCGCTGTATACACCACAGAGAATTCAGCCTCTCATGTAGTTCGCTCGAACAGGAGGCTCAACACAACAGCGCAGCGACAGCATGGCAGTCATGGCAGGCCAACATGCTGGATCCTCCCGCTCTATTTAAAATGATCAGGCTCACGACGAGAGCACAACTCTGCTGGTTTTCGCAGAACTTCGCTAACGAGTCTCTTGGGCCAGGAGGTGCGGCTTTGTGCTCGCGTATCCAGTAACAGACTCGAGCCCTTTTTCTATTTAGTTTTCTGTGTGTCATCTGCTGTATTCCGGCTGGCTGTGAGAGTATGTTAACTTGTATTGCCTCTTATTTCAAAGGCTACCTCTTCTGCTTACTACGTAAAGTCCCAGGCAGGAATTACCGAAACAGTGCCAGCTGTGAGTTTACTAACATAAAGCAATGAAAACGTACTGATGTGTTGTGGGTGTGGCCTGGGAGGGGGGGTCGTAGTTCTTAAAGGACATAGGTTTTGTGTAATGGTGTAGTAAAGCCACTAAAACACTAACTGTGCGAGTTAGATGGCGAGATGGTGGCAGATTATACCAAGAGTTATTAAATGTCTACGTTCACAAAAATGGCATTTATGGGCCTCAAAGGAAACAACAGGGGAAATGTTTCATAGGTGCCATTTTCTGTCAGCAAAACTGCTTCCGTTTCAGTCTCTAGTTTATTAGCTATTAGGGAATGCCAAATATGACCACTTTTCCCAGAACTAATTTGTTTGAACATGAAGGTTACAGCACAAACACATGAGTGCAAAGCTTCGAATAGGCAGATAAAAAGATAAAAAGTGTCTGTGAGAGTGTCTTAAGTTAGCCGACATGGCCAGCGCACCAGCTTTGAATACCTATATTACGAATTTGGAGAGATCAAGTACTGCATGAAACACCTGAGCCACCAGGTCTTAAGATACTTATTGTCCTCTGAAATAGAGGGAGTGTTAGGGGGGGAAGGAGTGAGTTTGTTCACACAATACGGATATACAGACGCGTGCCACATTAAAGGAAAAACCATGGCTCTGTCAAACTGTGGAAGGACTTTTGACGGCATGGTTTCGCAGTGACGCTTCCTTGTAAGGCGTCAATTCTTTTGACTGATCACCTTCATCCTAGGATGAAACATTTCTTTCCTGGAGGGAGTGGTCTCTTCCGGGATGACTCCGCCCCCCCATCCACAGTGCAAGAGAATGGTTTGATGAGTATGAAAATGACCAGCCTTGGCTTTCAGTCACCAGATCTCAACTCAGTTGAACACCTTAAGGGGGATTTTGGTCCGACAGCACTCTTCACCACCATCATCATCAAAATGCCAACTGATGAAGTATCTTTTGGAAGAACGGTGTTCATTTCTTCCGTAGCATTCCAGAGATTTGAAAGCTGTTCTCAGTTTGTGGTAGCCCAGCACCTTTCTAAGACACCTTGTTGTTGTTGTTGTTGTTGTTGTTGTTGTTTTTCCTTTAATTTGTCACCCTTCTGTGGATATTCAGATTAAATGTAACATTTTCCACTTTCAACTTATTGTTTTATTAGTGTGCTTAGATGCTTTGCAGAAATTGCACATCTATAATTCTCTGCCCTTATGTGGTGGATTAAATGAATTGGCCTTTTGTTTGTAATTGCACCCTTTATTGAAAAGATATATATATATATATTTTATCTTCAATGGGAGCCTTTAGCTTTCAGTTCTGTTCATCAGTGCACTCACTTCCTGCAAGTCCTTCTCGTTCCTAACATAGACCTGTGTGTGTGTGTGTGTTCAGCTGGCACAGTTACAGTTTCTGTCTCTCCAGCTAAACAGTGTCAGCATGTGACCGGATAACCGTGCAACTGTATTCCATGTCCCAGTAGGCAAGCTTAACCTGAGCAATTGCACCTGTGGGAGAAGAGTAATGTGCGCACACTGGTGCATAGCTGAGGAGATGGAGAGACTCCTCATGCTTTATTCTTTTGGGGATTCTGAATTGGACTACATTTAATCAGACTACATTTACACCCTCTCCTCTCAGTGTCTTATACTACACCTCATGTTTGTCATGTTATAGATTTATTACACGAATAATGACCTGAGAGCACACACTAGTGATAGTTCTGTCTCATGCAGTGTATAGTAAATAATGTTGTGTAATCCGATGGCTTCCCCCCCCCCCCCCCCCCCCCCCCCCCCCCCCCCCCCCCCCCCCCCCCAGGTGGTGATTGATGCCTTCCGACTGATCAACGCAAACATGATGGTCTTGGGACATGAACCACGGCAGACAACCTCTAACCTGGGACACCTCAACAAGCCCTCGATTCAGGCATGTGCACCTGTGTCAGTTAGATGAAGGCTAATTTAGCACTGTGTTTGAAAGCGTGTGTGACCGCATAGGAGAGCCCTTCTGCAATATATGTAGTTCTGAAAACTATACGCTTTCCTGAACTGAAACATCTTTCACATGCGTCTCAACCGCAAGTACAGGTATAGCATTGTAAGTCTGGTTACCCCAAAAAAGTGAAAAGGAAAAAAATCGCATTTGAAGATTCGGTTACGACTGTGGCACAGGTGCATCACAGACATTTCGACAGCTCGTATATTAGTACACATTGAGCTGATTAGGCTTATGTCTGTTTCCTGTTAGCTGTGGCACATAGCTATCCAACAATATGAGCAAAGCCTGATCTTAACTTTGCTAGCTAGGTTTCAGACATCTTTAGACAGACAGACTCGTGTTGCCGACGTGTGTGTTAAACTGGCTGCTTATGCAAAGTGATCTTGGCTTAAGTGAAATAGATGTCTTAAAATTCAGGTGTCTGTGCATGTTATAAGCAGAAAACGATGGGGTTTTTTGTATCTTTTTTTTTGACTGTTTGCCAGAATTTATCCACAGTGACATCTGATGGATTTTCCTGGACTGCCACACTTAACGATGGTTTTATATTTTGCTAGCATTTCATTATGCGTACCAAGTGTTTATTCATGTTTTGTGTTTTCTCAGGCTTTAATTCATGGATTGAACAGACATTACTACTCCATTACCATCAACTACAGGAAGAATGAGCTCGAACAAAAGGTTTTTTAAATTTTTTTTTTAAACTCTGTTAACCCATAGTGACAAATTGCTGGAAATTAAAGTCACGTGACTGGTATGATCTTATCTCACGCTCACGTGTTCCTCCAGATGCTGTTGAACCTACATAAGAAGAGCTGGATGGAGGGTCTGACACTGCAGGACTACAGCGAACACTGCAAGCTCAACGAGACCATTGTAAAAGAGATGCTTGAGCTGGCCAAGAATTACAACAAGGTAACCGAGAAACCCAAGATTTTAGCCAATTTTAGCCCTCCTAGGTTTTTTTACATTTCTTTTTATTATTAAATCCTTTTAAAATTCATTTAAGTGCTGACATTGTCATATTTTCAGCTAAAGGTTTTAGTCAACAGGGAGCTGAACATCTCACTGCAAAGTCTGAGTTAGTACTGAACAGAATTTGCACATCCTAACAGATAAGATCCCACTGTTCCAGTTTGCAGATACACAGGCTGGCTTGGAGGCATTTCCACTTTGTTCCTTAATAGAATCTGGATTTCTTGAGCATAAAAGTGTTTCTTTTTTCTGTGATAATGCTCATTTATTTTCTATGCTCTTATGCTTGACATGTCAGCAATTTAATATTCTTTATAAAAAAAAAATAATTTTGGGTGAGCGAGTGACTTTTAGGTGAGTTTTGAGATATATAAGCAGAGCTATGTTCCTGAAAAGTCGGTTCACAGGTTTTTTTTTTTTTTTTTTTTTAAAGTGTTTATTTGTCACATGCCACTTAATAAATAAAAAAGACATCATCAAATTTGACTCAAGGAGTGTCCATGGCTGATTAAAACCTATATGTGAGCAATATTGCACAAGCAAGATATTAGGTTATACTGAATAATGTTACGGATGTGATTCGCCACAGCTACGAGGCCGCAGTGTTGTAGGTAAACAGTCGTGCTGATTTTCAGTATAACCGCATGATTGCGAAGACGATGTTGCGAATACGACATTTTGAAATCTTGTTCGAAAAATGTATTTTTTTTTTATTTTTTAATTTTTTTATTATTTCCATTTCAAGCAAGGTTATTCTAGGTTATCTTCTATACAGCTCTTCGTCACGGTTAACGTCGCTATTTGTTTTCATTTAGGCCGTCGAAGAGGAAGACAAAATGACTCCAGAGCAGCTGGCCATCAAGAATGTTGGCAAACAGGTTATAAACACTTTTCAGTTGGTCTTTTTTTCAGTCTTTCCCTGAGTTTTCTGTGTCTCACTGTACTTTCACATGTGCTTGCACTGATAACAGTTTTGGGAAACTTCCAAGACAAAGTGATAGGAACTGTGTTCCTAAAGGAATATTGTCTCGGATTTGAAAGGTCTGATATCCCTCGCTTTCCCTTTTCTTTTTTTCCATAGGATCCCAAACGGCATTTGGAAGAACACGTGGATGTACTGATGACGTCCAATATCGTGCAGTGCCTCGCTGCCATGTTAGATACCGTCGTGTTCCAGTAAACTTTCATTGTGCATAAACGTTAATATTCATTGTCTGTTGTGTCTTTTTAAGAAATAAACCTATACAAAATCCAGCGTTCCCTTGTACTGGAATGAACCACATTTTAGAGCTCTATGCAATACAGAAAAGCCTGCCTAAAGTTAAATATCAAATATTAATTCATGTGACCAGTAAGCATGGTTTCTTCCTGTGACAGGCTAATCATTATTAGGGGGCTCAGGTTCAATGTTTTTTTTTTTTGTTTTTTTTTTTTTTAAAAGAACAATTCCTGTGATAACGTTCCAAACCCAGGAATAACTCCCCCACTTTAAAGCTTTATATTCATACGCTCTATATATTCCCACACATAAGGGTAAATACTCTTACTTAGTAATAAGAAACAAACATTACATTCAGTGCATGTTATGTTTTCCATATTGTCCTCTATCACAAGTAGCATACTGGTCAAAATGTGTATGTTAAAATATTAGTTGGAACAATCAAACTGATGTACAGTGGATATAAGAAGTCTACACACCCCTGCTAAAACGGCAGGTTTTTGTGCTGTAAAAAAAAAAAAATCATGTCAGAACTTATTCTACCCTCAATGTGAAATTATAATGTATATAAATTAAGTGGAAAAACAACCAGGAACAATTTAGGAGAAAAATAGGAAAAATTAAAAAAAAAAAGTTACAGTCACCTTGTTGCATAAGTGTGCACACCCTTGTTGAGAATGAACCAGTCACATTCAATCTCAATGTTCAAAAGTAATTATCATACAGCTGTCATCAGTGAAATTATTCTGATTAACCCCAAATAAAGATCAGCTGTTTCTCTAGGATTTTCTTTTCACATCTTCTTGGTTTCATCTGACTGCTGAAGCCATGGTCCGCAAAGAGCTTACAGAGCGTGTACAGGATCTCGCTTGTTGAAATGAATCAATCAGTAGAGGGGTATAAAAGAATTTCCTAAACATTAGATGGACACTGTGAAGGCCATCAACAAGTGGAGAAAATGGAGCACCACAGTGACAATACCAATAACAGGACGTCCCTCCAAAATTTATAACAGGTCAAGACAAAAACCTACCAGGGAGGCTGCCAAGAGACCTACAGCAACATTAAAGGAGCTGCAGGAACATCTGACAAGTACTGATTACTCTCTGCATGTGATAATCTCTCATATTCTTCACATGTCTGGGCTATGGGGTAAGGTGGCTATATGGAGGCCCTTTCTCACTCCAGACCATGTGACAAAATGTGTTATGGTCTGATGACACCAATTCCAAAAGGTATAATAATTCCATAATTCCAAAAGGTGTTTGGTGTAAAAAAAAATCATTAGTACATCATTAAAAGAACACCATACCCACGGTGAAGCGTGGTGGCGGCAGCATCATGCTTTAGGGCTGCTTTTCATGAATAGCTACAAATACCAGTCGATTTTAGTGCAAAACCTTCAGGTGTCTGCTTGTAGCTGAAGATGAAAAGGAAATTTCTCCTTTCAGCACGACAATGACCCAAAGCATACATCCAAATCCACAAAGCAATGGCTTAACCAAAAGAAGATCAGTGTTTTTGAATGGCTTGGCCAGAGCCCAGACCTGAATCCAACTAAAAACCTGAAGCAGGCTGTGCACAGGAGACTCCCTTACAATTTGATGGATCTAGAATGTTTTTGCAAGAAAGAGTGAAAAAATATTCAATACGTCTTATAAAATAAGTCAAGATGTGACACGCTGATAGACTCTTAGCCAAAAAGACTGAGTGGTGTAATAAAATCAAAAGGTGCTTCAATAAAGTAGTAATTTAGGGGTGTGTACACTTATGCAACCAGGTACTTGTAAGTTTTTTTATTTTCCTATTTTTCCCTAAAAAAGTTTCTGATTGTTTTTCACGTTATAATTTCACACTGAGGGTGGAAAATGTTCCGACCTGATTTATCTTGGTTTCATTAATTTTTTTTAAGTCACAAAACCCTTCCATTTTACCAGGCGTGTGGAGACTTTTGATATCCACGGTATGTGACATAAATGTGCGCCTTTCTTCCACTTGCCACTGAGAGGTTTGCTGCTATTTGTTTTCATCTTTGCGGTTTTCTTCCACTCTTTGGAACCTGTAAAACTTTTGCACCTAATTATATATGCAAGCCGTCGAAACTAAGAGAAATAAATAAACAAATCTCAGCGCGATGCTTTTGCACACTTCCCCAATTAGGGCACGGATCGACGTCAATTTGCTATAATAAGTCGAGCTGTGCGCGGTACAGCCGGCTCAGTGCAAGGCGCGCGCACTGCCGCTTCATTAACGCGCGCGCAGTAATCACCGAAAAAAAAAAAAGGAAAAAAAAAAAAAAAAAAGCAACTTTGGCACGCTTCGAAGCAGCCGAGTGTATCAGCGTGATGCACCTGCAGCACTGCACTCCGCCATCGGCCAGAAATGCGGCCAGCGACTTTCCTGACGAGTTGCTCGCCGAGCACCACCCCGCGCCGTCCTCCGGCGCCGCCCCAGGGAACCACCCGGCTCTAACAAAACTCCCCGCCGAGCTGACCAGCGAAGAAGACGAGAGGAGCGAGCTCGCGCCCGTGCGCGACACCGGCACTGGGTCCGACGCGCAGCGCGCTTTGGATGGGAGCCACGCGGAGACGCGACACGTGCCTGAGCCAAGCCGAGCGCGCACGACCGCCGCCATCTCCTCCTCGTCCTCCGCGACCATGTTCTCGTACGCGGCGCAGCACGGACACACGCTGCCGCCTTTCTCCATAAGCAATCCGGGTCACTTCGTGGCGCATCACGCCGTCATTCCAAACGGGCCGTACGACGGAGTTCTGTCCGGTGCGCCTAGACAGAACTACACAAGCGCCGGTTACCCGTACGCGCAGGCGTACAGTCAGGCGTACCAGAGCGGCGCGTTGTACCCGCTCTCCCCGGCGCACGCGGGACTCATGGCCGCCAAAGGGCAAGTGTATCTCTGCAACCGCGCGCTCTGGCTCAAATTTCACCGACACCAGACCGAGATGATCATCACCAAGCAAGGGCGGTAAGGCTTTATTATTATTATTATTATTATTATTATTATTATTATTATTATTATTATTATTATTATTATCTGAAATCTTTGGAATAAACAGCCTAATGAATGACTGTTCTGTATTTTCCTGTAGACGCATGTTTCCGTTTCTAAGCTTCAACATTTCTGGACTTGACCCGACGGCTCATTATAATATTTTTGTGGACGTTATTCTGGCGGATCCGAACCACTGGCGCTTCCAGGGAGGAAAGTGGGTTCCGTGCGGAAAAGCGGACACCAATGTAACAGGTTAATGTCCTGGAAATAAACACACCTCATTTTATTAACAGCAGACTATAACAATTTATTTCAGCTTTCCGTTGCGACTCAACTTAATCCTTTATTGCAACTATATTTATTTTCCCTATCCAGTTCATTTCCAGCATGCATCCATATATATATATATATATACACATACATACATACATACATATAATAATAATAATAATAATAATAATAATAATAATAATAATAATAATAATAATAATTATTATTATTATTATTATTATTATTATTATTATTTTAAAAGTTGTATATAATGATCTATTTTATATTTGTAGGAAACAGAGTGTACATGCACCCGGACTCTCCAAACACAGGAGCGCACTGGATGCGTCAGGAGATTTCATTTGGTAAACTTAAGTTAACAAACAACAAAGGAGCTTCCAACAACAGTGGCCAGGTGAATGCCCAAAAAACAGCCCAAACCTTTCCGATTTCATCATCTGATTTAATTGCACTGAACTGCATGCGACTGAAAGTTCATTTCTTCTTTCTTAAATAGCCTTTGAAGTTAACGAGAAAAACCCCCCCCACAAAACAAAACAATAGCCTTTTGTAATAGATTTTCATTTTAGTTTAAGTACCCTTCTGCTTGCGAGCTTGAGTTATGTGGACTGCTGGTGTGGTGAAGCCTGGGACAAGGGTTCTGAGCCGCTTTGGCACGCGCTTAACGCCTGACTGGCGCGTGTTTGTGGTTTTCCAGCTTCGCGGTCAACCTCTGGCACCTTGTCAAGCGGCTGAGGAACATGCATGATGGATTTATTAACACTCCACTTCTCCACTTCCCTCTCTCTCTCTCTCTCTCTCTCTCTCTCTCTCTTTTTAATGGTGCGCTAAGATGGTCGTCCTGCAGTCGCTGCATAAGTACCAGCCCCGAGTGCACTTGGTGGAGGTGAACGAAGACGGGACAGAAGACTCGAGCCGATCCGACCGTGTGCACACGTTCACCTTCCCGGAAACGCAGTTCATAGCAGTCACTGCATACCAGAACACGGATGTAAGGACCACACTGCACACTGGAGCACTAAACACACATTCCCACAACACACTGCTGCGATGAGTGTAAAAGCCTGGCCGTATTTGTGACCTGTAGCTGCTATTTAGTGTGGCAGTGTGTGTTTAGGGATTCCTCCTGCATGTTTATGAAGATCTCCTGTTGAATTTATTTATATATTTATATATTTATTTTAGATCACCCAGCTGAAAATCGACCATAACCCATTCGCTAAAGGATTCCGGGATAATTACGACACGTGAGTACTGTCATCTTTACTCCAGCTCCAGCATGACTTTTGCTCAGCTACACGCTGCACCATGTCTGACTCGACAACAGCTTTCCTTGCACAATTATGCATAATTTACACACAGCTTTAGATCCTACATTTGATCTATACAGAATAATCATACGTCCAGTATGACTGATCATTTTCATTTTTCTGTATTCGGATAAACTGCCATAAATATTTCTATATGTGTTATATAGAATACAAAAGATTATATAAACATCATTATTATTTTTTTAATATTTAGTTTCTTTTTAAAATTTCGTTTTGTTTACATTTGTTTAGTTTATTAATTAATTGTTTTTCTATTTTACAGACCTTTTCCTACGCCCAGCTTTAGTGACAAAATCGAAATAACTTATTTCTATTTCTATTCCTATTCTAATAACATCTATCCGCACACACGCACACACACACACACACACACACACACACACACACACACACACACACACACGCACAAATTTAGATATATTAGATATACATACATATATTATTATTATTAGATATTAGATATACATACATAGATATACATCGGTATATGTAGTACATACATATATATGCACACACACACACACACACACACTGTATGCATGTATGTATGTATGTATTTGTGTATATATATATATACACACACATACATATGCACTTACTGTATGTATATACTGTATGTATGTGCATAATATATATTATATCCTATATATATATTGCAGAAGGGCTTTTCAGTAAAGAGTAGAGTAAGCTACTGTGGTGCGAGCCTGTAGCCCATAATGCACCTGTAAATGTTTAAATGTTCATGCCTAACACGTGTAAGCTTGCTGTAAGGCTCGAGGCTGAAGCTGACATTTCCCCCACACGCCTTGTGTGTGCAGGATCTACACGGCGTGTGACAGCGAGCGCCTGAGCCCGTCCTCTGCTGACTCCCAGCGCGCTCAGCTGATGCCGGCCAGGTACACGGCGGCGAGCTCGCTCCTTCACGACCAGTTCGTCGGCCATTATTCGGGTCCAGGAGGGAGCGTGGAGCGCGCGCTCCCGTTCACTAACAGCCTGGTAGGCTCGGAGCAGGCCGAGGACAGATGGTTTAATAACAGATTAGATTTTCCCGCTTCGACTTACGACGCAGCTGATCTGACTGGCAGCCTGCCCTCCTTGCTGCCCTATCCTGCCGCTGCAGGGGTCAAAGGTCAGACGCTTTCCGCTACCCCGACTTCTGGCCGCGCGCTTACTGCCTACTGCGCCGCGCAGGCGGGCTGGGAGTCGCGCGGCGCGGGGCTGCCGAGCTGGATCACGGACACCAGCTTCGAGCGCTCCTACCTGTCCGAAGACGGGAGCACGGAGAAGGACGCCAGCGCACCGGAAGTGTCCGACGCGAGCAAAGACAAGGACGCACCGGATTCGGGCTGGACAGAAACTCCGTCTTCGGTGAAATCAGTGGATTCAGGCGACTCGGGGATTTTTGAGCAGGCCAAAAGGAAGAGGATGTCACCGCCGGTGCCTGAGGAGCACTCACCGCTCAAAACAGAGCTCCTGAGCGCACAGGACGGAGCCCGGAATATGAACTACTTCACTTTCTATTCTCAGAGTTAAACACACAGCATGCGGGATGGATCAGCTGGTCCACCAGACTTCTTTTTGTTTTTACCTTATTTATTTGTTTGTTTGTTTGCTTGTTTGTTTGTTAGGTCAGGGTGGTGGGTGTCAGAGAAAATGATCCTGAGCAAGCACATTAGGCCATTTGATTTCAGAACCCCTTCCGACTGAAGCCATAGTTTGTACAAATCAAACCTGATGCTGTTTCTATCCATTTCATCAGGCCTAATGAATTTACTGGGGCGGGTGCAGGGGGTCAGAGAGAATGATCCTGATCCTGGACAAACACGTTACACCATTTGGAAACGCTCATGAGGCTGTAGCCATGGTCTGAGAGCCAACCAATCAAAAAAGAAAGCCTTATTTCAAAACTACTGAAATAAATTGAGTGTAAACTAATTGAATGTAATCAGTGTCTAGAGTGTAGACAGAGTAGTTTCATGGTAATTAACCTCAACTTCCCTTGCAAAAAAAATATTATAGATATATAGATATATATTCTATAGCTTACTTTATCCTACTAAATGGGCTATTTAGTCATATTAATTGTAGTTAATGGACGTAATTAAATTCAACATATCCAGTCAAGATATTCAGTCAGTTGTGGATGCCAAGTATTGTAATTGTTTTTTTTTTTTTTTTCCACCACAAACTGTGCAGGATACAATTCCCCTCTCCATCAGACTTAAGTAGCCTAATGTGTAGTAGGTTATAGGCATAGATGAAAAAAAAATAATAATAATTAAAAAAAAAATAAAAACTTTCCAGATGAGTATTAAAGTGGGTCAGTACTGAATTGTGAAAATCTGAGTGTGCTTTAAAAACGTGAATTAAAAACAGAACGTCTTGTCGATTTGACTTTTTAAGTCTTGTTTATTTCAATGCACGCTGATGTGAAACCAGCCGAGTTTGACTGCCACCTAGCGGCAGGTCGGTGTTCTGCTGCTCCGACTTAATGACGGGTTCCTCTAAATGACACATTTGCCTAGTTTGAGGAACTGAATCATAATTCTGGTGATCTGAATTTTGTTTTGCATAATCAGAGTGCAAGGGGTAAAGCAATGAAAGCTACTATGAAGCTAGGGACAATGTACAGACTAACACACTAAATAGTATCCTATACGGCTGTAGTGATGATCATAGGTAGTGACATCATAATTCATGTATTTGCTAGTTACAAAGCAAATGCTAGCACTTTTTTATCTTTACATTTCTGAGAATGGGAAAAGTTTATATGGCCTCGTAGCAAGGTAGGCAATCCTACATTCCCTGCATTCAATTTCTAAGCTAGAAGCTATATACTGTGGTATGAGTGAACCTGAGACTGTTTTAATTTGATAGTTTCACTCATGCTGGTGGCACACAGGCTACACTATAAGGCCAAAAAGTACATGTGCTTGTTGAACATCCTGTTTTAAAGGCATGGCATTAATATGGAGTCCCTCCTTCCTTCCTTTTTTTCTGTTATAATAATAAGCTCCACTCTCCTGCGAAGGCTTTCCACTAGATTTTGGAGCGTGGCTGTGGGGATTTGTGTTTATTCAGACACAAGAGCATTAGTGAGGTCAGGCGCTGATGTTGGTGAGGAGGTCTGGGGTTCAGTCGTTGTTTCAGTTCATCCCAAAGGTGTTCAGTGGGGTTGAGGTCAGGGCTCTGTGCAGGACACTCGAGTTCTTCCCCTCCAACCTTCACACACCATGTCTTCATGGAGCTCGCTTTATGCACAGGGGCATCGTCATGCTGGAACAGGTTTGGGGCTCTTAGCTCCAGTGAAGGGAAATTGTAATGCTACAGCATACAAAGATATTCTTTATGGCCGTGGTCAGGCGTCCACATACTTTTGACCATACTGTGGTATTTGGTCAGGGACATGAAAAGCATTAGCACAGATCACAGCATTGCATTACCTAAATTAGCCACTAGATGGTGCCAGTGCCACTATATTTGTGATGCTGATTCACTATGCTGTAGAGTCAGTGCATCCCCAAACCTCCAAGCACACATACAGTATATGCAAAACGTGCTTTAACACTAATCAGGAGTTTATATAGCCTATCCTACTTCTAATTCTGATATATCTTTATTGCCACCAGAGTTCTAAGCTGTAGTATTTTATTTCTTTCATTTTTATGATAATTGCAATCTGTTGAATTATTGAATTAGACTGTACCCTAACCCTCTCCATTTAAACGCAGATATCCCTATTATAGGCTAGTGTATAGTTATAATACTAAACTGTTGCTCGCGCTCTTATCCAGTGTTGCGCGTGCTCTGCTTTAAACGTGTTGCGTCTCGGCATAAAACACTCACGTGCTAAAGCGAGCTGCGTCACACGAGCGCAAATTGCACGCGAAGCGAGGCACGGCGTGCGCGAGCAGAGCAACCGCGCGCGCTCTCTCTCCCCCTCTCTGTCTCTGGCTCTGAGGGTCGACGACTAGCCAATGGTTTCCAGTGTAAACGTGCAGCTGCTTCAGCCGTATCAGTGTGTGCATCTCTTCTGTTAGGAGATACTGAAACACACTAAGTACACATTCAGCCGTGGCTCGGAGGAGAACAGAATGGACATAAAAGACCAAGGAGCGCAAATGGAGCCTCTTCTTCCGCCGGTAAGAAGACACGTTCATGCATCTCGAGCGTCTCATTTGCGTTTTCACAGGGCCTATAGGAATAACACAGTGTTAAAAAAAAAAGAAAAGAAAAAAAAGAACAAGAGCACTGTTGCATTCCTGATGGATTTTAAATCTAGCCAGTTGATGCATAGCTTCAACAACAAACAAAAGAATGCATTGGGGTTCATTTCACTACTGCCACAAGCACAGGACTGGCATCATTTGTCTTCTGCCATACTTCAGTAGCTTCTTCATGTCGCATAGGCTCAAGAGTAGGACTAAATGGCAGGCTGTATGGTTTGTTTTCCTGATTCTCCTCTGCTTATTCGGTTAGTGGTCTTCCTCAGAATCTCTCCCACATCATGGGAATGGAGTAAGGTCAAATCCCACATCTATCTCCTCATCCATCCATCCATCCATCCATTTTCTGTACCGCTTATCCTACACAGGGTCGTGGGGAGCCTGGAGCCTATACCTGGAGAGGGTGCGAACCCATCACAGGGCACAATTGCAGACACACTCACACACTACAGACAATTTAGAGATGCCAGTTATATCTTTGGACTGGGGGGGAGGAAACCTGAGGAAACCCCTGAAGCATGGGGAGAACATGCACGCTCCACACGCACAGGCGGGAATCGAACCCCCAACCTTGGAGGTGCGAGGCAACAGTGCTAACCACTAAGTCACTGTGGCCTCCTCAAAGCCCACATTCAGTGTTTAAACGTGTGCCAAGGCTCTCCAAGTGGACGTTTACCATTTGCATGTTTTTTTTTAAACAATTACAGCATCATGCAAAAGCAGTCATCAAAACAAAGATAGATTAGATAGAACGGAGAGCAAGTGCACGTAGTGACAGAATTCAGCAGTCTGCAGCAGAACATGAACATGTCTTTTGTTTGGACATATGGGGTAGTGGGCTACATAGGGGATAGACGCCATATTGCATGCTCGCTGCAGTACACTTATGAAGCATGGAGTCGCTCAGGTCTGCAGAACATAAATGTCAGAACGAGAAGTTGCTTTGTACACTGCATAGCGTCAGCTCTGTTGGAGTGATAGAAGGTTTTTCCGCATTGTTTGGCTCTGTACTTCAGCACTACTGCCAAGAACAGGTGCACTCACTCAGGGCTCCTGGTCCAGTACTAGCCGTTGTCAACTCTCATGCCTTTGGCGTTTGTCTCTTCAGCGCCACTCCAAATACATACGCACTAATAACGTGCACGAAACGCTTTATCTGAGCTTGCAAGACGCAGTCATAATTTTTCACGTGGAGACAGAAAAATTCAGTTCCTGCTTAGCAGGGATACACACGCAGCCAAGGAGTGTGTCGTATGCCAGAGACAACAGTGGTAAGCGGAAAGTGCATTTGCCACCAAAGCTTTTAGCTTAAATCAACACGGCAGCACGTTTCCTTGTAGTTTTAAACAATTAAAATGATGTTTTGGTAACAAGTGTTCTAAATGTAAAAGCAGCTTTTGAGGTCCATAGTGAGTAGCCCATGATAGCCAGCTGGGTAGAAATATGAAATTAATGATTAATTAATGATCACTCAGTCAATTGGTCTGCCTTGTTTATTTTAGGAAAAACATCCTGTTTGTAACAAGCTCAACCTGATTGAGTTGCGAGGTTTCCATGTGCAGATGTTTATTTATATAATTAAAGACACAGAGCTCCAGGCAAACAGAGTCCAATTTAAATTCCAAAGCAGTTACCCAGTAATGTTTTACACACGGTATACAAAAATTATACAGCGACATTCAAAAGCAGAGGGCAAATCCAAAGGCAAAATCAGTGATCAGAAGCTGAAGATTGAAGCGGAACCATCCCTGCATCAATGCCCTTTCCGTTGGTCTGGGGATGGTGGTGGTCTGGATATTCCAGGTGGAAAGCCACAGTGAATAAGGGGTCAAAGGTGTCCTCCAAGTTGACCAGATGGAATATTTAATGGCGTCAAAAAGTCAAGCAGAGCCTGAACCAAAGAAGACAAATGGGGGTTGGGGTTTAAGGTTAAGGGGTGGCTCAGCTTCAGGTGGTCTTGTAGGAGATCCAATTCCGTGCAACCAATCATGAACCATCAACACTTCTGAGGAAGCACATTAGGCCATTATCAGACTATCAGAGGTTGATAGTCTATGGAAAAAATCCTGTTGGTGAGTGTGTTAAATTTGAGCGTATTGGACCCAGTGTAGGAAGAGGCGCCATTTCTTTTGGTTACTGCAGAAGTATGTTTGAAGAAATCTGCCTAGATCAGGGGCAGCAGGTATAAATGGGTTAGCAGGGCTAAGCCTCTGTCTTTCAAAGTTAAAAAGACATCAGTAAGGTATCAGCAAGGCTTCATCAGATTATTTGCTGCTATCCAATGTGTTAATGCAACATCACCGCCAAAGGTCTAATAAAAATACAGAGAATTGTATGAAGAAGCAAGGCTGGGCTGATTCTCTGCTGTCCAGACAGTAGATTCGTGCAGCTTATCAGTGACAGTCTGGTGATTCCTGATATTTTTCTGCCATCGTATCTAACACATCTGTAACAAGTCATCGGCAGTGACTGAGAAGACTCATGTGAAATACAGTCATGGGTGTAATGAATGCATAAAAAGTGGATAATTTACTCTGTTAAACATTTCCCTCCGAAATGACAGCGGAGTAGATAGACTAAAGACAGGTTGTCCAGTCACATGCAAATTACACAAAAATTCATAAAAGTTTAGCGTTTGAACGAAATGGTTTGAACCCTTGAAAAAATCTTCACTGCAGCTGCCGATCTGCCTTTAACTGTGGGTTTAATAGTTTAACGCTGTTCCATCATTCTTAATATGTCATTGAGACCCCATGATGAAAATTCGTTGCTCAGCCTGAATAGTTTCGCTGTCAACCTGTTGATAGACGGCACATATCACTGTCACTGCTCTGGAACGAAGCTTTCTACTTAACTTTTAAACTGGGAAGCATAACCAGGTAAGAGAAGGTCCTTCATGCACAGTAAGCTAAACCGCACCTTGTAATCACAGCATGTCTCTGATAATGTTGAAAAAAGTACCTCTGCTGTTTCCGTGACTGTAGGGAGTTTGGTTGTGGAACAGAACGTCTGGCTTTTGAACGTTCTAATATAATGATAATAATGGTGGTGTGAGCTGACATTTTGATCTGAATCACTATTTCTTGTAATTCCTTTCAGAGAGAAACGTAGTTCTTGAGAAAAGAAGGCGCAAGGGTGTAATTTCAATGAATTTCTATGGCGCTGTGACAACACAACTCCAATGCCATTTTCTGAAGCTCCTAAGCTTCTAATTCCACAATGAACGCCAATAGAGCAATCCTTCAACGCTTGAAAGGCAACTATTGCTAAATTGTTTCACTTCAGCTGTCACGTTGCCTTCAACTTTGGCTGTTGGGGTGGTGGGGGGACGACGACGGTGTTACTGCAAAGCTGAGGAATTAATCTGCAGAAAAAGCTGGCAAGCTCTCGGAGTCTTTGCAGTTCCTTAACAATTTGCAGTGATGGTTATTCTGTTCCATCTGTAACCTTCTAGCTGAGGAAAGATATGCTTTCCTAAGGTACGTCTGCACGGCTTTACGTGGACGTGGAGCATGTTTGACAATGCTTTCTATGTCAGACATGCTTCCTTCCTGAGTGTTTCTCTGAGAACAGGAAGGTGACCTTGGTGACGTCCAGACTCCATTTAGTAAGAGAACTGTTGATATTTCCAAAAATAATACAGTAGCTATAACTATAATAGCAAATATCATTATACGCACTATAGTGTGGTCGATGCCTAAGTGGGGAAGGCAATATTAGTAAAAACATGAGAAAAAAACGAATATGTATTTATATATGATGGTAAGTGCAAGCATCCTCAGTATTTACATTATAGTTACATATATAATAATACAGTGCTGTGTTACATTTACCCAATTAAAAATATTTTAATACACGTTTGTGTGTTTCTTTAAAACAAGATTAATTTGTTTATCATTTTGGGCAGTGGACCTCTTTGGGAATTCATTCATTCATCTTTAATAACTGCTTTATGCTTGTGGTGGATCTGGAGTCTATCCTACGAACACTGGGTATGAATCAAGAATATGCCCTGGATGGGATGCCAGACCATTGTAGGCCACTACATACACACATTCACACATTCATTCAAACCTATGGGCAATTTAGTGTACCTAGTACACCTACACATGTTTTTGGGAGGTGGGAGGAAACCGGAGGACAGAGAGAGAACATGCAAAACTCTGCAGAGTCAGTAACCTGAGCTCAGGATCGAACCGGGGATCCTGAGCTTTGTGTGTGTCGCTGTGCTGCCTGAGAACTCATACGTATCAGAAAATGTTGTTTTAATGTGACGTGTTTTAAGATTGATTAAAGAAGAGAAGATGATAAGGTTTTATGAAGTGTTAAGCGGCACAGACATGGTGATGCAGCAGGTAGCGGAGCGTCTTGCAGCTTCAGGGACCCAGTTTGACCCTGAGCAAGAGTTAGTCTCCGTGCAGCGTTTCTGTGCATGTTCTCCTTGTGTCTGCATTGGTTTCATTCAGCTTCTCCACCTTCCAAAAAGGTGGATTGGCTACTCTAAGTGACTCTGTGTGTGAATGAATGTATTCTTGGTGTAGTTTCCCGATCCACTATCCACCAGGATAAAGTGGTTACTGAAGTGGAGACAAGCAGTTAATTTAGTCACTAGATGGTAGAGACATTATCTTTTCGGCTTGTCCGTCCATGCAGCCGTCCGTCTGAGGTTCTCGTTAGCGCAGTATCGCAAGAAGGAATGATTAAATGTGTGTAGGATTTATATGGGTTTATTATCGTAACCAGCAGATTTTGGAATTGATCCGAAATGATTCGAGGTCAGAGCAAGGTCAAATGTCTGAAATAGTTTTTCTTCAGTAGCTTCCTGTTATATATATTTTAACGGTACTTCAGGCATACAAATCATGGAGGAATAGACTCGTCGGCATCGAGTTCTGTTTGTTGTGTTTCATTTTGCTTTGAATTGGTCTAATTAAAATACTTTATACGTAATGAATTACTCTGACGTATTCAGTAACTCTGATGTATTCAATGACAAAATGAGTTTAAATTGACGTTTTTAAAAAATCTATACAGCTTACAGAAATATGGTCACTCAGTCGAAATGCACTCTGGGTAAGGGACACTATAGCTTAGCGATAAGAGGAGAGGGCAGTTTCATTTTATTGCACATCCTGTAGGAGGCAGTGTTTCAGATTGCTGGCATCATTAAAGACCAAACCAACAGTCACAGCTGCGCCAGGACTCAGTCTGAAGTTAAGAATTAAAATGATAAGAATTCTAAGAGATAAAAATAGATGTCTGTAGTGATATGGAGGTCGAATAAAACATTTTCAGTGCAGTTAAACCCACTTACAGTGTTACCTCATCCCATGTCTATGTTTGCTCCAGGTGATAAAGGGTGTGTCTGTTGAGACGTGAAGTCTCAGATTCATTCTTCATGACATTCTGACTGAATGTAGAAGCTGCTGTGTCCTAAATCTCAGTGTGTTCTTCTTTTCATGGCTGAAATTTAGTCTGGTCAGAGTGTCGTGTCCTGAGTGCTGATGTGATAGGGGTAAAACAGAGTCATGCAGGGTGAGCAATCTGTCATTTTTATCTTTAGTACAGAGGGGGAAATAGGAAGCTTTGGTCATGGTATGATTCAGTGTGTTCCTAATCCTGCTGTAATCAATTTTTCCTGTGGCAGTGCAGTTTGCTGACACATCACATGGTATTGGGTTGTAGACTTGGTTAAGCCTCTAACAGTTCTGCTTGGCGTAGATTCATAAGGCACAATCCCCGAATTAGTCACAGTGCTCTGAAAGCATTAACCTTTTTAATATAAAAGAGCCGACCATAAATATTTCTGAAACCATTCAAGCAAAGTGTGAGAATTCTCGTTTTTTTGTTGTTTTTTTTTAAATCCTTCTGAGCTGCGTTTGTAGACTGTGTTCCCTCTGTGTCCTTCTGCAGGTTCAGAGCCCTGCGAGCAGTGACGGGGTGAGTGTTCATACTGACCGTATCTGTGTCCTGCATGGTGCATGCTCAGTGTGCATGAGAGAATGGGCTCATTTGACTGCCTATTGATTTCCTTCACTGTATCCCACCCATGCTCTGGGGCTGGGCTTCATTCGAATTGAAATGTCATTGCGAGGAGGTCACAGAAGTTTGCACAGACACCATGGAGACAGATCATGTAAAATAGTGTCCTGCTATAATTTTCAGTCATTGTCTGAAGTGTTCCAAGAACAAGATGTAACACAGACATAGAGAGAGAGAGAGAGAGAGAGGGAGAGAACAAGTGAGCGAGAAATCATAATGTCAGTCTAATGGGAGTTTAAAAAAATGAAAAAAAAAATGACCTATGTGAAGTATTATCCATTAAGCTTTTAAAGGAAGAAGATTGCCCATTTTGGATTACATAATCAAAAGCACACTAGTCAAACATTTATTGAGAGACTGGACACATACAATGGCATTATTTATTAAAACAAAAAAAGCAAATGTATCAGCTCTGGTGTTTCCATTCAGGTTTTTTCATTTGCACATATTAAAAAAATCTGAGTGAGAGATGAAGAGAGAGAGAGAGAGGAAGTGGGAGCAGGGTTGTGAGTGTGTTGAGCAGGAGTGATGGAGAGGTTGCGATTTTGGTCAATGGAAGAGCTGGCCAAAGGCCATGCCGAACAGACGGACACGCAGGGGGAGTTGAACTGCTCTTGTAGTCATGCTGATCTGAGATCTGTGGGGAGGATTTGCTCTTTTCTTTGTCACCCCAGCCCAAGGCTTTTAGTCATATTTACACATCAGCCAGTCATGTGCAGCTTTTAATATTAGTATGACACTGATAATATTGTCCTGAACAAGCCTGTGTTATTTCTTTAACTGTTGATGGGCATGAGCACTACATCTCCCAGAGTGCATCCCTTGTCTTTATGGAGGATGCTGAGACATCAAGAAGGCGCGAGCGAGGAGACAGAGAGGAGGGAGCTCGGTACAGCACATACCACACACACACACATATATATACACACACAGACAGAGCACTCCTCAGACACACACACCCACAAAGCACATGAGCTTAGGCTGCAGTCCACGCAGTCAGTGATGTCGATGCTCTAACCTCCCTCCTGATTGGTGGATGGAGGTCTCTCAAGAAAAAAAAACACACACAGGCTGGAGATCACAGTCGGACGGGTTTGCCGTGCTGAAAGGCTTGTCTTGGCGTTAAGCTTGAGCCTGGTGAGGAGTGCCAAAGCACCAGCTCTGCCTGGAGCTCACCAGCCTCTGAAACAGGCACCAGCGGGCACACAGCATGCAGCAGCGAGCCTCTGAGCGCAGCAGCTTTAACTGCCAGGTAGGACTAAAACCTCAGAGTTCCTCAGAGCCAGTGGAAAAACTCTGACCAACTGACACAGCTGCGGTGCCCTTGAGCTAGTTTATTTTTAATAGGTGAGGATTGGACTGTATCGTTAGTTTAGTATTGTGTTGTAATTATATGAGGAGGAGGACCCTCACTGACGCATTCTGGGCATTAGGACAGGTTATACAAATGTGCTCATTGCAACAGCTTAACCAGGAACAAAGCTTTATTCCATCTCCTCTTCCTTCCCTGCCTGTGCTACTGTTCGTTTCTGCTTCTCATTCGTTCCCATTTTCTCCTCCATCTGATGGCACTCTCCAGTCTGTCTGTTTCTTCTTCTCTTCCTTCTGTCCTCTCCATCACTTTGCTCTCGCTTTGCAATTGCATGACTGACAGATTGAGTGCTCGGTTTGAGCTTTTATAGATTGAGAAGGTTGGAGCGCTTCATGCTGATTCCACTTCATTGATCTTCAGAGCGAACCAAAAAAGCAATTCACAGACTGGAGGATGCACGTGTGCGTGGAGGAAAGAACAGATAGAGACTGGATATTATAAAGATATTATAAACAGTAAAACTAGTTACTGATTCTTACAAGGTCAACGTGATTCCAGAAGTTTCTATTAAGACATTTACGTGACAAAGCCGTTCGTGTATGATTAGGTGTTGTGATTGTGCTGATATGGCACGGACTGCGTGTGTAAACTAGACACATCGCCACGTCATGCGTGCGTGTGGCAGAATGCTCCACTGTCGTCTCCGTGAAAGGATACTGATGCTGAGCTCGTCATCGCCATGGCAACCATGACCATCTGTAGGGATCAGACCCAAGGCTTTTGTCCAATCACATGGCTTGGATCCCACCCCCTCCATCCCTGATAATCTCCTCCTTTTGCTTCTCTTGGCTGAGGCTCCTGCACAATCACACAGTCCAGAAGCACAACACACTCACACATTCACACACTGTTACTCACACACACACACACACACACACACACACGGAACAGATGTATATAGGGGGAAAAAAAACATTCGAATATGGACCGTGTTGCATTCTGTCACTGGTTAATTAGATCTCCCTGCTGGGTTCTTCTGGATTCTGGTATTGTAAATTGGCCTCGTCGTGATGCTGTCACTCATGTATGGAAATTAGCTTTTTGTACATATCAATTAGCCACACAATAAAATTGCTCCGAATACTGCAGTGCACAGAACTGGGTCACAAGGCATGTGTGTCCTAGAAAACTGCGAAACAATCCGTGTTTCACTTTGCAGAGAAGATTAGTATGGAGTGATGGTGCACAAGTATAAGAGAGAGAGAGAGAGAGAGAGAGAGAGAGAGAGACTAAAGAGCTAGGCATTGTTACAGAACTGATTGTTGTGACACACTGTAAAAATGGGGTTATATCATACACACATGAAGAAATGACAAATGCAATCTGTAGATTTTTAGACACTTCATAGGCTTTGTCTTTGGATTTCAGAATCAGCCTGTGCAATATGGACAATATATGATATGCAATAAAGTTGTTGAATATCCCATGCCTGAATTAGGGCAGGGTAATATGACGATATAATATTGATACTGTGATAAATTTTTGCCATAATTCACTTTTCTGAGATATCACAGGTGCCATGGTAAGATTTCTCACATTTAAAAAAAAAACACTTACAAACTCAGCTTATCTGATGTCAAAACTTTGCACTGAACTTTTAATATTGTGAAATGTTTTTTTTTTTTTTAATTATTACATTATTTTAAAAAAATAAGTATTCTTTGTTTAAAATAATTTAACAGTAAAACAATAAAACAGTTTTTCATAGTTTATTAAAAATGCAACACTACTGTTTTAATGGCATTTTGGTTAGCAAAACTTTTTATGATACATATTGTCTGTCGTAGAAATTTCTGTGAAAAGAAAAGTATTGTGATATAATATTTTATAATATTTTCGAGTGGAACTCGAAATGGATTGTCTTAGCTTTATTCAGCAATAGATAACACTAATGACAATTGTGCAACTTGTATAAAAAATGTATAAAATTGTTTCTAGCATTAAAACATCACTTTTGCAAGGACTCGGTATCCAATATCTTTAAAGCATCTTCTCAGGAATATTTTTATGCATGTCCTTTCAACATTATTATGTTATACCTCCCTGCACAAATATGTGTTACTCATGGAAAAATACGATTATTCGCAAGTATACACAAGTCTCTCTGCCACTGCTGACTGAGATCCTAACTGAGGTGTTCTGTAATGAACTGTAGTGTTGTGTAACTCTTTGAGAGATGCTGATCAGCAGTGTTTTGCTGATTGCTGTTCACACTAAGCCTCTGTAATGAGTGCTGACCTATACTCATTCAGCCGCTATCTCTGTTCAACACCAAACGCCTACGTGCATTAAAAGCTTGTGATGGGGATAATTAAAAGGCGAAGCAAAAGTCATTTAGCGGCTGTAAATTAAGATTAATTAAAATTCTCATTAAGACTCCTGGGTGAGTGTGAAGATCATGTGTTGACAAAATTAGCTTTGAATAATACATACACACTGCATATCCAAGTATGTAAGCTTGCTGTATTAGATGTTTACAATAGCTCAAAATCTATAAATATATCCGTAAGTTTGTCTTTATGTCTTTTATTCTTCTCACTTTAGATACGCCTGGAAATGTCCAAGCATGTGTAACCTAATTTCTCCAATGAATACTAGGACAACGTTCACATTACAAGCTTCGTTGGGCAATTCTGATTTTTTGCTCAGATCAGATCTGTCTATTGTGACAGTTCGCATTAAATGTAACCCATATCCATCTTTGATGTGAACACACCTGTCCCTCGAAACGTCCCGCAAGTACACATTGATTTCTTGGCCAGTCATTTCACTATACTAATTGGTTTTGGTTTTGCTTGAATTGATTATCCCGAATATCTAACTACATCACTAAGGATCCATCCACTGAAAGAAGTTGCTGTCAGTGCTGTTGCTGTCCTCCATTTTTGTCTCAGGGACACTTAATGACAGTGATACATGCATGCACATTGGGAAAAAAGCCACGTGAATTCCGATCTGACCTTTCTTACTCAGGTCGTGTGGTCAGGGCTCTGTGGTGGCTTAATGGTTAAAGCTTTGGGCTGATGACTGGAATGGTCATGAGTTCAAATCCCTACAATGCCAAGCTCCTGCTGTTGGGTCTTTCAGCAAGGCCCTTAAACCTCATCTACTTATTTCTATCCTGTCTCAATTATAAGTTGCTTTGAATAAAAGTATCAGTCAAATGAGTAAATGTAATGTCTTCAACTCTCCAGTTTGGATGAGCCTGTGCCCATGATCGCCTCAGATTCCTGTTCTTGGCTGACAGAAGTGAAACCCGGTGTGGTCTTCTGCTGTTGTAGCCCATCCACCTGAAAGTTCGATGTGTTGTGCATTCTGGGATGCTTTTCTGCTCACCTCGGTTATAAAGAGTGCTTATTCTCATTCTCATTCTCCTCTGACATCTCTTATCAGTAAGGTGTTTCCACCTGCAAAACTGCTGCTCACTGGATGTTTTTTTGTTTTTCGAACCATTCTGGTGTGAACACTCTAGAGACCTCAAACTCTAGAGACTGTTGTGCATAAAAATCCCAGGAGATCAGCAGTTTCTGAAATGCTCAAGCCAGCCCGTCTGGCACCAACATCCGTCCAACATCCACTGTCAAATTCACTGAGATCTCATTTTCCCCCCATTCAGATGCTTGATGTGAACATTAACTGAAGCTCTTGCCCTGTATTTGCATGTCTTTATGCATTGTGCTGCTGCCACATGATTGGTTGATTGGATAATTGCATGAAGGAGCAGTTATGAATCAGTTTGCTGTGCCCTATGGATGCAGACATTTAGTCTGTGTTGTATGTTTTGTTATGAATTTCCTTTTCATACCAATATAGTTGCCTAATAAAATTGCCTAAATAGTGACAATTACAGGTAAAAGATACTGCACACCTCTTTTAAAGCTCTGTATATGTAAAAAGTGTTCTTGTATGAGAGGGATGGGGAAAGAGATGCATTTTTTGCAGTGTTTTATCAGTCTGGAACTTTGTGTAGAAATAACATCAGGAACAGGTTAGGGTATATGGTGTGGTCTGCATGCATATATAATCCTACAACAGCACCAGAATGCGTAGCTCTACTGCATCTCTCAAACGCCCTGCGTCTTCAGTTCAACCCATTTAGATGAAGGGATTTAGATATTATGTATGAAATGATGTGCTAGTGCCCTCTGCATTTTAGGCAGTCATTTACTGGCTGTGTTTTTGCCCAAGACATGTAATAACCCTGCATCCACAGTGCTGACCAGCTGATATATCCTCCATACAGCAACGACCCTGAATGTACAAGCCTTCAAGGGTAGCAAATGTTTAGCAAACCATGTGTGTAGCAAACCATGTGTGTAAGTGTGTCCCTGCACACTGATGAGTCTCTGAGCCTTGGGAGCCCATCCTCCATCATAATTCAATGCTATGGGGTCCTGCTCACATGGTGTTGCGCAGTGCATGCTGGGTAGGACAAGACAAGTGGGTGCGGGCAAGAAAGGACAAGAGAACTGAAAGATGAATGGGGGGATGGGGTTATGCTAGATAGAGAATTCTGGATAATATGGGATCGACAGAGAGGAACATGAGTGGCACAAAGGTGTGAAGAAGTGGAGAGAGGAGAGGAAAAAAGAGCCATGTTTGCTTATGATGGAGATATAGGTGGCAAGGGTGCTTTCAGGTCTAATGTTACATTTCACCTCACAGGAAGCTTTTAGTAATAAAATAATCAAACCCGCAGGGTGCGTCGTAAACTTTCATTAAGCACGAATGTGTTCGTGTCTGTGTGTATTTGTGTGTGCATGCTATTTAGTGTGTACAGGTGTCTTCATCATTAAACACTGGCTTCCGAATAAACGCACCTTTTAAGGTATTTCCATGTTGTTTATGTATTAAACATCATGCAGCACAAAGCATGATGCCCTTCAAATCTCCTCTGTGAGCTCAACATGAGAATGAGAGCTGAGGTCTCAGGCTGATGATGTCACTGACAGACTGGAAACTATTTCCCAGGGGTTTTGGGGAGTATGTTTCCATGGAGATAGCGGGTTCTCATTTATGGCTGTGTCACAGACATGACAGCTTAAGCACCAGCCACCTCAGCTGGTACAGAGACAGAACAGACACATGTGTATCACACTATCAACACTATGCCCTTAGACATATTCCTTGATTTAATTGTATTGTAGTTGAAGCCATCTAGACATGCGTTTCAGTGACAGTCTATTTTTGGAACGTTTGCAAATTGGACCATAGATGGATTGGAGGAGGGATTTAAAAAAAAAAAAAAATCTGGAACCGTCATGAGATGAAAAAAAAATCCAGTGGATATTTATGGCCTTACTGCATCCAAGGTCATTGACTTTCTTCCTATGGCATTGCTTGAAATACAGACAAACCAAATGCAGTGTGAAAGAACATGGTGGTATTCGCGTTCTGTCCATCCTACTAGCCTTCATGTGACAAATCTGTTTGTGTGTATAAGTGGTTGTGTGTTTCTCCTCTGCAGTCTGGTCCAGTGTGTACATTTTCACTTAAAACACACTTCTATCTCCTCCACAGCACCCTTAAAATATCGCCATATTCAGTTTTATTTAATTTTCACATTTTTCGGTCATTTAAATCCACTCTCTCATCACAAAGTCAGGCGGAAAATCCTCCATGGAAATAGTTGTCCATGTCACAGGGCTGTAATCCCTCTCTGGATTAAGAGATTCAGATTATAGCCTGCAAACTACTAAAGGAAACATACAAAGGCAGCGCAGAGCACTGGTGTTTACTGGAAAAGAAGGATTGCCCACTGTTCTTTTTAATTAGTTCTGATTGGTCAGAAGGTGTTGATTAATTTTCTATATCAGCAGCTCTGACTAAAGTGCCAACTGTAATTCATATCACAGTTTTCTATGAATGTACTTGTTCTAATATGTTAATTTTTTCAGCAGTATTAACTAATTCTCAGGGATTTGTATGGCCGATGCTCGACATAAGCTAAAGCTAGTAATAAAGGATAAAAAAACATGTTAACATACACACAATAATCGTAACAAAGAATGATGAATAGTCATTGATATAGTGAAGCTTTCTGTAAGAAAATTATTTATAGAACATTTGCGGAAGGAGTCTTGGGTGTCAGCGTTTTGTGATGGTCAGTAAGTTTTCTGACATGAGAAACTCTTAAGTGTAGAGGGCTTTGTGCTTTCTGTTATCTTCCCGTAACATGACAAGCTGTATTTTTATTTTTTTTTGTCTTATTAACGTCAAAAGAGAGAGGCTGGTGAGGGAACGACTGTTTATCGCTACTACACTGCAAGCGGTAATGGGAGCGAACGTGTTTCACGGACGTTTCACAGAATGAAATGTAACTATAAACAGCCGAAAAGCAAAACAAGGACATTTTGTTCATTAATACGTTTCACATTTTGATCACTGGCAAGTTGATGTGATAGGCTGTTTCACACCACCCTGTCATTGATTATTTTTCTATAACAGAAAACCCTTGCTGTGCTTTGTTCCTTACACTCTTTGAAAGAAGGTGCTTCCTTTTTTCTTATTACTCAAAAAAAAAAAAAAAAATTCACTCCCATCTTTCTTTACTTATATGTACAAATCCTTATTTTAAGTCATTACAGACATTAGCTGCAGAGGTGACTAAAACAGTGTCATCTGCGTTCTTGTCACTTGCGAGAACACTTGGGCTGTACTCGTTGCCATGGCGACTGGCCAGTAAGGTCAACCTCATGGAGGCTGATGCTTATTTCGGGACGTTTCCTCTCGTCTAAGGGGAGAGCTGATCCCTCTGCTGCTGCACTCTGCATACTGCAGATGCCTTCTCTGACTGCCTTAGCAGAAAGAGACAATAAACTCATAGCAGATAGATCGTATATGGGAGGAGGATGGCATTTTGAGGGGAGATATCTACCTGATCGGCTTGAGAAAAACTGCATTTTTAAAAATGATGCTTTCATTTGTAAAAAAGAAAAAAAAAAGAAAGTATTAACTGTGGTACCTGTTTTAACACTAGAATCCAATCCATTTTTCTGTGTACATATTCCGTTGTTACAAAAGGTGTTCTGACTTAATATTATCGAACCCACCTTTAACACACAAGTCTAAGATGGATTACACGTAAAACAAAAAGTCAGTTGCGTTATGCTTACTGGACAGATTTTTTTAATAACCAAAAAGCAGTGAGCTTTTAAGAAAAGAGACAGATGGTTGTTGAAGTCAAGTATTGGATATACAGTAAAAAAAAAAAAAATACATAAGCAGTTTGCAATACCATTAAGCACAATCAGGGCCATAATAAAAAGTTTTAAAAGTCTGGGACAGTTGAAAATTTGCCAGGATGAAGACACATGCGTATGCTGCCTCTACTCCTTGCGATCATGGAAAAGCACTGGACACCCACTTTAACACATGATGGCATGTTATTGATGTTTTACACTTACTAGTCCAGGGGCTGTTGTGAAGATGGCATTCTATGAAGATATTTAACCCAGAAAAAGGTTGCCTCTGCCAGAAGGCTAAGACATGCTCATGGATAGATCTTGGTCATCTCAGTGTACAGGTTTTGACCCTATTAAAAAAAAGTGGTCTGTAACAAAGAGGGAAATCTGCATGCAAAAAGCTAATAATATAAAGATGTTTTGAAATGTTCATGGTGGAGTGGTCTAAAATCCTCTACAAGTCTTTAAACATGTTAGTCATTAGAGGAAGACGCTTAGAGCTAGTATTCTTTTCAGGGGAGGCTTTGCCAAATATTATTGTAAGGGTGCTGATAACTTTTAAATTTTTTTGACTTTATTCCAGTTGATATCACAATATTGTGTTGAAATAAAACTATATGGCTCCCAAGTGGCACAACAGAAAGCGTTCGTCCTATGGTTGCAATTTCAAGAGAGCAAGATTGACTGTGCTGTCTGGGAGGGTGGGAGGGATGCCATTACTCCCTGTCTCTCCCCTGTCAATCAGAGCGGCACGAACCAATCATGGGCCTCAGCTATGCGGAAGACGGTAGATAGCGCTATCCCCTGACTGTTCAGTTGCCCTGTGATGTAGCATGAGCAGCAGTTCAAAAAGATGCGCTTCATGTGTATTGGTGGAAGCACTTGCTAGCCTTCACCCTCCCAACTATAATGGCTCTCGGATAGTTCTTACTGTGAAAAAGCTCCACTGACCGCCTGCAGCACTCCTACATGTACTCCTAATCACCAAAACTCTTTATTCCAAAGAGCTTCAGTACAAAATTAGATTTTTCAGCACGCTGAACAGGTTAGAGGTGAGAGAGGTTTGTTCTGGAGGTGGTTCTGAGAAGTAGCAGAAAATACAGACTGTATTTGTTCAGGTACTTGTTCTTTAATGTAATAAATGAGCCTTCATCTCATGCAAAGGATTTCTCTGCTACAATAGCAGATCAGGTTGCAAAGCAACAGGTCCAGGAATCTCTACTGACTGGAAGTGTAGGCTGGGCATTGTGATGTGCTGGTGGTATCTCATGCTAATAATTGCACATGTTAATATGATATGTATAAGAAAGTCAAGAAAGTCTAGAAGTATAAAAATTGGGATCTTCAGAGGTAAATAATAACGATCATACTGTGTGAATGAGTTGCGAGCTGCGTCTTTGTTGTGTATATATGCGTGTATATATAAGTGTGTAAGTAAATTCACTAATCATTTTGTGTGTGTGTGTGTGTGTGTGTGTGTGTTCCCATGCAGAGAAATGATGAGGAGGCTGTGTTGGACAGAGGCGGCACTCGCTCCATGCTCAATACCAACTTTGAGAAAGAGGAGCTAGAAGGTGGAAGGAAATCTCTTTTGTATTTTAAACTTTAAATTATGATTGAAATCGCTTTCAATGTTTGTGTGTGTGTGTGTGTGTGTGTGTGTGTGTGTGTGCATGGTGCCCTGCGATGGACTGGTGTATTCCCGCCTCTAGCCCAGTGTTCCCAGGATTGTCTCCAGTCTGTTGCTGTAGTCCACACAGCATGCAATCAACATGAAGTTCATACAACTCCTGACATCATCTGTATTCTAAATTTCCAAAACCTTTTTCTCGTTGATCCTCTTTCTGATCCCAGCACTGAATTATTCATGTTCTTTTTGTGCCCTCCTGCTTTTTCAGACCTTCATATTAGTATTGGAGTTGTATAAACATGAAGCATGACATTTGAGAGTGTTAGACAATCTCATTTCTCCTGCTTTATCTTAGAGACTTTTTTTTGCATGTCTAGTAGTAGTCAGTCAGTCATAATTTTTGATAATATTTACATTTTTGAGTCTTCCAGCCAGTTCAAAATATTACCACTAGACATAATTTGTCATAAACATGCGTTTTTCTGTTGTAGGCCACCGTACTCTGTACATCGGGGTGCATGTCCCACTCGGTCGGCGGTCACATAGGCGACATCGTCACCATGGACACCGTCACAGGAAGAGGTCAAGAGAGAGAGACTCAGGAACTGAGGACGGCCGGGAATCTCCCTCATACAGTAAGTGTGTGTGTGTGTGTGTTCTGAAAAAGATATAAAGCTTGTTACATTGCCTCTTCAAATCATTCTCATTTCCTCTCTCTCTATCCCTCTCTCACTCTCGCTCCACAGCAGACACTCCATCTCAGAGGGTGCAGTTTTTGTTGGGGATGGAAGATGAGGATGAGGAGCACATTCCTCATGCACTCTTCACTGAGCTGGATGAAATTTGTCTGAGAGAGGGAGAGGATGCTGAGTGGAAAGAGACTGCAAGGTACGACAACAAGCACACATGCACACACACAGACACACAAATACATTCACACACACACACACGCACACACAGACACATTGTACACCGATCTGCCGTAACATTAAAACCAGTCAAGGGGTGTGATATATTAGGCAGCAAAAGAACAGTCAGTTCTCAAAGTTGATGTGTTGGAAGCAGGAAAAATGGGCAAGCATATGGAACTGAGTGACTTTGACAAGGGCCAAATTGTAAGGGCTAGACGACTGGGTCAGAGCATCTCCAAAACAGCAAGGTCTTGTGGGGTGTTCCCAGTATGCTGTAGTTGGTACCTACCAAAAGTTGTCCAAGGAAGGACAACTGGTGAACCAGTGACAGGGTCATGGACACCCAAGGCTCACTGAAACACGTGGGGAGCGAAGGCTAGCCTGTCTGGTCTGATCCCACAGAAGATCTACTGTAGCACAAATTGCTGAAAAGTTAATGCTGGCTGTGATAGAAAGGTGTCAGAACACACAGTGCATCACAGCTTGCTGCGTATGGGGCTGTGTAGTTGCAGAGTGTCCGTGCTGACCCCTGTCCACTGCTGAAAGCACATACAGTGGTATTCCCTAATGGCAGTGGCCTCTTTCAGCAGGATAATGAGCCCTGCCTCACTGGAAAAACTGTTCAGGAATGGCTTGAGGAACATGGCAAAGGGTTCAAGGTGTTGACTTGGCCTCCAAATTCCCCAGATCTCAATCCGATCAAGCATCTGTGAGCTGCTGTGGCAAGTGAATTTCCCCACTGTGGGATCAATAAAGTTTATCTTATCTTATCTTATCTTATTTGCTAGACAAACAAGTCTGATCCATGGAGGCCCCACCTCACAACTTACAGGACTTAAAGGATCTGCTGATAAAGTCTTGGTGCCAGATACAACAGCACACCTTCATAGGTCCATTCCTCGACGGGTCAGAGCTGTTTTGGTGGCACAAGGGGGACCTACACAATATTAGGCAGGTGGCTTTAATGTTACGGTTGATAGGTGTATGATTTCTGTGGAAAAAGGCATAAATAAATATCCTGTGAAAGTTATACCTGGAATTATGTATAGCTCAAAGTCTGTTAGATTAGATATTCAGTCTGGCACCCCTCACACTGCATTTGCACTGTGAACACGTTTTATATATCAGCTGTTAAATCTCACCATCTGTTCTTCAGCCTTTCTTTTCCACGGTTCGAATATTTTTAGCTGGATGTTTGTGATATTTTTTTCTCACAAAACCCAGGCAGGCCAGATGTTTCGGAATGCTTTCCTATTATAGTTTATCTGTACTGAAACAAATTATTTATATTAATAACTTAATAATATGAATAATAGACTTGGACGTTGGGGCAGGGAGTGGGCTTAATCCTCATCCAACAATGGAGAATACTGCTGGAAGATTCAATTTAAAATGTCTTTTTTTCTCTTAGGGTAATTAGTGTAATCTAAAGTGATTCATACTGCAAATGATTTGTGTAATGAGCACACAGTGCATTCTCTCCCCCCTCCATTTCCTATGGAAAATAAACTGTGTGGATATTGATTTGCTCTGAACAATTGATCAGTGCAGTGTGCTAGCTTCTGTGTGTCTGAGTGCATCCTCCTTGATAAGAGTACATTGACCCCTTTTCTGGAAAACACAACTAAAGCTCCTGATGTTCTGTTGTTACTCATATTACCCTGTGTATTTATTGTGTTGCATTCACTTGTTCTTGACTTACAGGTATTACATTAATATTATTTTCATTATACTGTGTACTGTAGTGTTGTGTACAGAGCCCCTATGAGGATCCAGGATGATTCTGGACTGTAAGATGCACCTCTAGTAGGTGCTGAAGCTTATAGAGTAAAGCTGTTTTTTTCCCCCAGTATTCTCCCCAATTTGGTCTTCTGCCAATTTCCACCCAAGAGCCAGCTCTCCTCTATCACATAACAGAAGCTGGAGAAGGTGAAAGGTAGCATGTGCTTCCTTAATGTCACATGAAACAGGCCATCTTTTCAAACTGCTGCTCATGCAGCATCACAGGGCAGCGTAACACACTCAGAGGAAAGCGCAATCTGCCCTCTTCCACATACACAAACTCACAGATGCCCATGAGTGGTTATTGTCGCACTGATTGACGGCAGAGTGAGTAATGATATCCATCCCATCCCCATCCCCTCATTGGGATTTGAACTCGCAATCTCCAGTAGATAAGGTGAAACATTTAAACATTCAAACCAACCAATACATGAAGTGAAATTAGAAGCTTTAAGAATCAAGATCATGCATGTAAACAAAATGACAGTTGTAATGACATAGAAACCTTGCTATGTAGAGTGAAACATTACCTATATCCAACAGACTATTCTGTAGTTATCCTGTAAATAAAAATATGTTAATAGTGTATTAAGGCAGCTTATAAAACAAGGCAACTTGCGTATACATAATTTTTTTTTTTTAAGGAGCCATTTTAAAGCGGGCGTCTTATACTGTGGTGCAACGTATAGCATGTTAAATATGTTTGAGTCAATAACTCATTAAATTCTCTGCTTAGTAAGAGTGTAAGTCTCGACCCTCGGAGGTCCTCAGAGGTTAAGAGGATAAACGTACATGTGCAGTTCATGCTTTTTTTTGCTTTTTCTATTGCTCGCTATGTCTCTCGCTCAACATCTGTTTCTCGAGGAAATTCAGCTGCTGTCTGACGATCTATCTATTCTGTTATCTATCTGTTTTTTAATCTGTCACATTCTCTTTGTGTTATGTTGGTGTAGATGGCTGAAATTTGAGGAGGATGTGGAGGACGGAGGGGAGAGATGGAGTAAACCCTATGTAGCCACGCTGTCTCTGCACAGCCTGTTTGAGCTGCGCAGCTGCATCCTCAATGGCATCGTCATGCTAGACATGAGAGCTAACTCGCTAGAGGAGATTGCAGGTGTAGTAAACCATTACAGCAATACTTCTTACAATGGAAAAAAAAATCTGAGATCTGTAATACTCAGTGATTGCCTACTTTCATCCATTCTGAATGGGCAGACATGGTTCTCGACCAGCACGAGACATCAGTCACTATTGGAGAGGAGGTGCGTAGGAAAATCCGCAATGCTCTTCTCAAACAGCACCACCACCAAAACCAGAAGAAACTGGCCAACCGCATCCCCATCGTCCGCTCGTTCGCTGACATCGGGAAGAAGCAGTCCGAGCCACACTCTATGGATAAGAACGGTAATAGCACTCATCTCTTTCCAAGAAGAGTAGAGAGAAACATGCTGAGTCCAGAAGCTCAATAAAAAAAGTGTTTATTATGGCGTAGAAAAGAGAGAGAGAGTATACACTCAGTGAGTCTGATACAAGAACTGATACATCTTCTTGGTAACTGATCATCAATCTAACAAAAGGGGAGTAAAGACAGGGTTATGTGAGGATACTGGACTGCAGGAGCAACGTAAGACTGGCTCAAACTGGCTTTTCTGCGGCACCGAGAAATCAGAAACTAGGACCTTGAGGATGTGTTATAAAGAAAACATTGCATCACATATGGGGTCATTGCAACCTCAATGTAATAGAGCCTAAATCATGAGGTAAATATGTATGCAAGTGATCAGGTGTTGATTAACTTTCTATAACAGGAGCTCTGACAGTAAGTTAATGCGCCCTTTACTACAGCTTACACGTGGACTTGTATGATGGGTGCTTCACTTAAACAGACTGAAAACATGTAATTGTTGATACAGGGAAGTTTTCTGTGCAGAGACATTCCATTGATCAGTTTTGGAAGGAGTCTCCAGTGTCAGTGTTTGGTAACGGTCAGAGGGAAAGCTGTTCCTTTTTCGCTACTGTAAATCTTTCAGGAGAGATTGCTTTGCAACATGACGAGCTGCATGTTTTATCTTATTAACTTCAAGAGAGAGAGAAAAGAAGATGGTGATGAGGAAATATCTGTTTATAGCTGGAATGGAAGTGATATAATGGAAGTGATAACGAGAGATTCAGCGACATCCCGCAATATTAAACATTACTGCTACTTCAGGGCACACTGGAAAATAATCAATGGCATCACATCATCTTGTATTTTGATTATTTTTTTATAACCTATTTTTCTATATTTCTTATATTTATGCATGCCCTCAGTGAGAACCTTAACCTTCCAAATCCTAGCTCTAAGACATTTACTTATTTGGCAAATACTTTTATACAAAGCGACTTACAATTGCTCTTACTAAAAGAGGGATAAAGGCCTTGCTCTGGTTTTCACCCAGGTCTTTACTCTGGTCTGGTCTGTGTAGACGGGTTGTGTGAGAGACAGACAGCCTTATGGAAAGCTTGGTTCCTGGGTCACCCTAAATTTTTGCTTGTGCCCAGTGGCGGCTTGTCCATGGGGAGGCGGGGCAGAACCCCACCATTTATATCAGCCGTTCAACTTCCTTCTGATTCACAGCTCCATGCATTTTAAATTTCGTTGAAATACTAATTACTTCCTTTAAATCATCAGTGATTTAGAAAATGCTGTCATTTGACATTAATCTAATTTGGTTGGATTTGCTCACATTTCTAGATGTTGCGCAATCGTGGGACAGTGCAAACAATGCCCCACTTTGCTTCCACAGAGTTATTATTGCACTTAGTGGTCAAAATGAGAACTGCAATAAGCACTAATAGACATCCATATGGGCAGGAATTGTCCTGCCCCATCCTCACATCCTCACTGAACATTTTGAGTAGAGGAGAAAGAGTGGACAGAACAGTTAATGACCAGCTTGCCAGATTGGGCTGGTTTAAAGTGCTCTTCGGCTACCAATCTTGATTTAGAGAAAACAATCTGAATTAAATGTAATAAATTTCCGTGCAGACATTGTGTCTATGATGTACAGAACGATTTCTGTTGTAAGATATATGACAAAGACTGGGAGAGGGAAAGGGGTCTTATATAATGTACATAGTATATATTGTATAATGTATAATATATATATTGTATGGACATGTATATAGTGTATAATGTATATACATCAGAAATATATGTGAAATACTTTTTCCCACTCAAAGGCTAAAAAAAAGAAGAACTGTCTCCATTTTCCCATGCTCATATTTTCAGGCAGGTTTCTGGTCTTTCATGTGGTTTTTGAGGTGTAGTTGTCCTGGAAATGTTGCTGAAACCTGTAAACCCTGGTTAATGATATTACCTCAAGGACAATTGAAGATATGTCTAAAACCACTAAAAAAGAGTTGCTAGACTGTATGCTGGATGCCTTTGTGTTGTCGACTCTCAACTTCCTATTAATAGGATACTCCAGAAATTCACAAGACAGTAGGCTGTAGCATAAGTCAAGTGTGATAGAATCTCAAATTCATTTTGTTGTTATTAATGTCGGCCTACCCCATGAAAATCTATGGTCATGAGCCACTGCTGCCTGTGCCTGTAAAACCTCTGAGCCCAGCAGAGCTTTGGCTCCCACATACCCATCTTACTTTTTCCCCAGCAGACAACAATTCCCCTTCAGTAAGCAGCTCAGTGCCACTTACAGCATGGCCTGCCAACCCATCCCCGCATAGGACCCAGTGGAAGAGCCGCTAGTAGGCAAACTCTGATACGGACTAACATTTAACTTAAAATGTAGCATTTGTTTCACTCAGTTACTCTTACGTTAATATTCTGACAAGTTGACGTAATCAGATGAGCACCAGTCAGACACAATGAGACAGAAACATGACTTGATGTGGCCACAAAATGTGCTGACATTGTGTCTTATATTAACAGTATTTACATATCTATGTTTGATCTGCAAATTTGGTTGAAAAAGTCAGTGAACGTGATAATCTTGGGGGCGTGCAAATTAGTCATTTGTAGTGTCAGTCAGATGTCCACTTTGTGTAAATGTAGGCGGTTCTTGGCCACATTTAGTTAGAATTATCTGACTCTCTAACAAATGCTAGAAGTTTCATTCTTGATTCTTGAACCTGATTCTTGAATATTATTCACCAGGTATTTGTTGTTGTGATTTTTTTTTAGGTAGTGTTAGGATCATGTGGTAATGAACTAATAGCGTTCTTTCCTGTTCTCAGGTCAGATGGTGTCACCTCAATCACAGCCGAGCTGCACAGAGGGCCGGGGCGATGGCAGTCGAGAGAACAGTGCAGTGGACTTCAGTAAGGTAAAACTCATTCCTACATACACATTATATACATACTCTACATGAGGAAGGTCAAACCACTGCTACTGAATTAAACCCTACACTCCTGGGCAAAAAATGGGCAAAACCCAAAATGTTAAGATTTTAATCGTCTTAACAACAAATCAATGGCCAGAAAATGAGCGAGAAACAAATGAACAAATGCCCTCCTGAGAGCTCCTGTGCCTCCATTTGCTGGTTTACTTTTGCTGTTTGGGGAAAAGCTAGAAACAGGGAAATTCACTTATATAGTATTCATGTACACAAAGGTAAAATCATGATAATGATTAAAATGTTTGATGTACAGTTCAAACACACACATGTCTGGGGGTACAACATTTTCCAAAAATATCTTCTGGGATGTTTTTTTTTTTCTTAAAGGTTTAGTCATTATTTGGTTCTCTGCCGCACCAGATGCAGCCATCAAGGGCCACAAGACTTAAACATTTAAAGAAATTAAAGGGAAAAGCTTAAATACTAACTTCCTTTATCTGTTTGTTTACTTCTTGCTAATTTCCTGACCAATGATTTGTTGTTAAGACCGTTAAAAGCTTAATATATTAACGCTTATTCCTTATTCCTCTCTTGGCCCATTTTTTTTTGTTGCTCAAGAGTGTATACTGTGTGGTGATACTATTCAGATTGAAAAAGAGGTTGAAAATAGGAAGCTGTCAGGGACGTAACTGCACCTTGTTTGAAATCTACAGATAGATCTCCATTTTATGAAGAAGATCCCACCAGGAGCGGAGGCGTCAAACATCCTGGTTGGGGAACTGGAGTTCCTGGAGAAACCAGTGGTGGCGTTTGTGCGGCTTTCTCCAGCTGTGCTGCTCAATGGCTTGGCTGAAGTCCCCATCACCACCAGGTGTGAACTAGGGAGACCATTAATACTCTTAAGAGCACAAATCTGGAGTAATGGGAGAACATACTCATATAGAATACAGTATATCTTCCATGTCCATGTCTAGTAACCTTTTGAAATGACTTTACCTGAAATATGTGGAGAATGTTGATGTAATCTCATTCAACCTACTGTATTTTTTGGCCCTCGATGTTGTTTCTACCGCATGCGCCTGGTAATCTTCAGATTTCTGTTTATACTGCTGGGGCCGATGGGAAAAGGGCCTCAGTACCACGAGATCGGACGCTCCATTGCCACACTAATGACAGACGAGGTCAGCACCATTTCACAACATTTCACCATCTCTTTTTTTGCCTTAGACAACTAACTGTTGTCTGTTTCACTTTCTTCCAAGGTGTTCCATGATGTGGCATATAAAGCGAAGGACCGCAGTGATTTGGTTGCTGGAATTGACGAGTTTTTGGACCAGGTGACAGTGCTACCACCAGGAGAGTGGGACCCCACCATCAGAATAGAGCCACCCAAGAACGTGCCCTCTCAGGTGAAGCCTAAAGCACTCACACACATTCAGTGTACTTAACACACCATGCTATAGAAATTGTAGCTCTTTTTATACATTTGGGGCAAACTGACCCATTTTTTACCACTAAAAGTTCAACAATACTAAAAATAATTGTTGCAACATGAGACTTCCTCAATTTCTGTAATGAACATGAAAAGCATTTGTAAAACATTAGTAAAAAAAATCATATTTATATTACAGAGATTTCAGGTTTTTATTATCTGGGAGTAACAATGGGAAATGTGAAATGAGATTATATTCACTGTCACACTATCTTTTATTTGCACATGTCTGCCATCAAGAGGATGTCCAGGGAAATGATTTGGGAATCTAGTTATATAAATATGTAAATAATTTTATATATATGATATACACCGATCAGCCATAACTTTAAAGCCACTGACAGGTGAAGTGAATATATTGATTATCTCATTACAGTGACATCTGTCAAGGGGTGGGATATATTAGGTAGCAAGTGAACAGTTAGTTCTCGAGATCTGAGTGACATTGACAAGGGCCAAATTGTGATGTCTAGATGACGGTGTCAGAGCATCTCCAAAACGGCAGGTCTTGTGGGGTGTTGTCCAAGGAAGGACAACCTGTGAACCGGCGACAGGGTCATGGGCGCCCAAGTCTGGAGCTACTGTAGCACAAATTGCTGAAAAAATTAATGCTGGCTATGATAGAAAGGTGTTAGAATACACAGTGCATTGCAGCTTGCTGGGTATGGGGCTGCATAGCTGCAGACCGGTCAGAGTATCCATGCTGACCCCCTGTCCACCGCTGAAAGCACCTACAGTGTGCACTTGAGCATCAGAACTGGACCATGGAGCAATGGAAGAAGATAGCCTGGTTTAATGAATCATGTTTTCTTTTACATCACGCGTACATCTGGGTGTGTGCATCACTTACCTGGGGAAGAGATGGCACCAGGATGGTGCAGTATGATGCTCTGGGCAATGTTCTGCTGGGAAACCTTGGGTCCTGGCATTCATGCGGATGCTACTTTGACATGTAGCACCTACCTAAACATTGTTGCAGACCAAGTACACCCCTTCATGGCAACGGTATTCCCTAATGGCAGTGGCCTCTTTCAGCAGGATAATGCGCCCTGCCACACTGCACAAATTTTTCAGGAATGGTTTGAGGAACATGACAAAGAGTTCAAGGTGTTGACTTGGCTTCCAAATTCCCCAGATCTCAATCTGATCAAGCCTCTGTGAGATGTGCTGGACAAACAAGTCCAGTCCATGGAGGCCCCACCTCGCAACTTACAGGACTTAAAGGCTCTGCTGCTAAAGTCTTGGTGCCAGAAACCACAGTACACCTTCAGAGATCTTGTGGAGTCCATGTCTTGACGGGTCAGAGCTGTTTTGGTGGCACAAGGGGAACCTACACAATATTAGGCAGGTGGTTTTAATGTTATGGCTGACCGGTGTATATTAATGCATGTTTTTAATCTATATTTTTATCCCTGTATAATCTAAATCAAAATCTAAAGTGTTTTTATAAAAGAGGTGAGTGCTTCAGTAAAAGATACAGATTGATTAAATAAATAGCAACAGGCAGGACCACATTGTAGCTATTTCGTTATGTTCTACATTTTTCCTAGTATATTTTCACAGGTGTTCACTGGTTCCAGCGTATGGTCACATGTATATCTGCACTCAAACATTGTAATGTGTGTTGTGAGGCAGGATGCAAGTGTGTAATCTCAGTGGCTTCTTTGTCAAGAGTAATCCACAAATCATAAATAGTGAGCATTGCAAAAGGATAATCCACAATCATAAACAAGAATTCAGGCAAGTTCAAATCACGGATGTAACTAAAACACAGAAACAGGGAATTAAAGAATACCAAGACTTAATGCACAGTACACAATGACAAGACTTTGCAAAGAAATAAAACCACAAGAGGGAATAAACAGGCAAACTAATGATGAACTAACACAAAACAGCTGGACACAATCAGGAAATGAGCATATGATGGAGCAAGGATAGGACCAGAACAGAAACCAACACAAACATGAACACATGGCGCTTGTTGCCATGGGAACCATGATGCAAAGGGGGAATCCATGAGAAATACAGCTGAATGTTAGCAGTGCAGCTGCAATGAAACAATAATGTCAAATGAAATGTTGTTATTAGTTAAAAAAAAAAAAGGATTTTTGCCCATCTATAGTCTCTAGTTTCCGTCCTACAGCTGAAGGTTGAAAATGCACAAAGCTTGGAAGTATTCAATAGTGATTGAGGTTAATGTTGCTCTATTTCTCTTATCTAGGAGAAAAGGAAAATTCCTTCTCTGCCTAACGGAGTGACTGAGCTGGGAGAGACAGAGGAGCATGGAGGCCATGGAGGACCTGAATTACAGCGCACTGGAAAGTGAGTCTGTGTGTATGTGAGTGTTGGGTGGGTGATTTCCTTTTGGATATCGAGGTTAAGGTTAGGTTTAGGTGCAGGCATAGCACTGATTAGCTGCTTTAATAGTGTTTACATGACTTTAAGACAGCAAGTATTTATTGCTCTCCTTCCTTAAGTCCTAAATCTATTCACTCACAGTATCCCCTGCACTATCAACACTTTTATAAATCTTTTCTCTCAGCTGAAAGTTGTTTAAAAGTTCTAAAGGTGAAACCTGCTTTATTTCACAGATTCTAGCTTACATATATGTGACATGTTCACTAGCCCTGATAGACCTTACTGGAAAATTACTGAGAGAGGTAGTTGAGTGCAAATATTTTCCTGCAAAATGTAATGTTATTCAATTCAACACCACACATTTCTTTTTTAGGGCATCTACTTTGTTCACATCAGAGATCATTTTAAAACAACTGACACATTTATTTCAGCCTTAATTCACTAGATCAGAATTCCAGTGGGTCAAAAGTTTACATACATCAGGTTGTCTCTTTAAACAGGCTGGAAGATTGCAGAAATTGATCGAATGACTTTCAGAAGCTTCTGATTGGCCAATTGTCATAATTTGGAGTCAAATAGGAATGCACTTGTAGCTGTAAAAGGGCCTATCTTGAGAGATAGTGCCATTTTGCTCTTGATATCATGAGAAAATCCACGCAGCCAAAACCTCAGAAAAACATGTGGACCTCCACAAATCTGGTTTCTCATTAGGAGCAATTTCCAAACAACTGAAGGTACCACAAGCATCTGTATAAACAATTGGGACCACACAGACACTGCATCGTTCAGGAAGGAGACATAGATTAACTCCCATGGAAGAACAAACTTTGGTGTGAAAGATTCAGTTGAACCCCAAGACAACGCAAAGGAACTGGTGAATGAGTTGGAGGCATCATGGATCAAAGTATGTACATTAAGGTTGTCATTCAAGGAAAAAAAAAACTGCTCCAAGACTGGCATAAAAAGTTTGCAGGAGGCTTTTGAAGGAGTGTTCTCTGGTCAGATAAAACAAAAAACTGAACTGATCAGCCATAGTGATCCACACTGTGTATGAAGTAACAAGCATGAGGTGCTCCAGAGAACACCATCTGAGAAGCATGAGGGTGGCAGCATCATGTATTGGGGGTTTATGCTGGAAAAGAGAGTGGTGCACTTCAGGAAATAGATGGATTGTAAGGAAGGAGGATTGTCTAGAAACACTGAAGCAACACCAAGACATGAGCCAGGACTGGGTCTTCCAGCATGACAACGATCCTGAGCATAAGGTGTAACAAAATGCCTTTAAGGCAACAAAGTGAAAGTATTGGAGTGGCCGTCACAAAGCCCTGACCTGAATCCCATAGAAATTTGTGGCCCGAACTGAAAAAGCATGTCTGAGCAAGGAGGCCACCAAACCTTTATTAGAATATTAATTATTAGAAGTAGATCTTTTGAAACTACTTGTGTGCCTGACATTTATAGATTATTGCCAAATAAAATACAAAGCCATTTGTGAGCACTGACATATGTAAATTATGAAAATAATTTACTAATTATTTTCTAATTCATCCCAAGTTGCTTATGTGGGTCTTTATTTTATTATGTATAGCAATCCTTAATTAATTATTTGACTCCATAACTTTTGTAACTTGTAATTAAAAACCCACATACAAACTCATTACATTTAGAGCAGACAGGTGAACATAAATTTGGTGTTAGTATTAGAGTTACTATATTACATGCAAAGCTATCCTTATATAACATCCTTATATATCCTTATATACACTATATTACCAAAAGTATTCGGTCACCTGCCTTGACTCACATATGAACTTAAGTGCCATCCCATTCCTAACCCATAGGGTTCAGTATGATGTCGGTCCTCCTTTTGCAGCTATTACAGCTTCAACTTTTTTGGGAAGGCTGTCCACAAGGTTGAGGGGTGTGTTTATAGGAATTTTTGACCATTCTTCCAAAAGCGCATTGGTGAGGTCACACACTGATGTTGGTCGAGAAGGCCTGGCTCTCAGTCTCCGCTCTAATTCATCCCAAAGGTGTTCTATCGGGTTCAGGTCAGGACTCTGTGCAGGCCAGTCAAGTTCATCCACACCAGACTCTGTCATCCATGTCTTTATGAACCT
>CM040985.1:21417083-21433806 GCA_022985145.1 Pangasius djambal
GTGGCATCCTATGACAGTTCCACGCTGGAATTCACTGAGCTCCTGAGAGCGGCCCATTCTTTCACAAATGTTTGTAAAAACAGTCTGCATGCCTAAGTGCTTGATTTTATACACCTGTGGCCAGGCCAAGTGATTAGGACACCTGATTCTGATCATTTGGATGGGTGACCGAATACTTTTGGTAATATAGTGTATTATACATCATCATACATTTTTTAAGAGTTCACTGTGGAAGGAAGCGCTGATGTTGTGTATGTGGCTCTTCAGGTTTTTTGGAGGCTTTATCCTCGATATAAAACGCAAAATTCGTCACTACCTTTCTGACTACACTGATGCCATCAGCCTGCAGTGTCTGGCCTCCTTCCTGTTCCTCTACTGCGCGTGCATGTCTCCTGTCATCACTTTCGGAGGCCTGCTAGGGGAGGCCACAGAGAATCGAATAGTAAGAACACAATTTCTATATGCTATATAACCACACATGCCTATGCTAAGGCAAACTGTAATTCATGTTAATGCCTGGTTTGTGTCTTCAGAGTGCTATTGAGTCTTTGTTCGGCGCATCTATGACTGGGATTGCGTACTCTCTGTTTGCTGGGCAGCCTCTCACTATCCTGGGCAGCACTGGTCCTGTCTTGGTATTTGAGAAGATCCTCTTCAAATTCTGCAAGTGAGTTATGCCATTGTTTAACACTAGATTTAAGGATCCAGCAATTTTGGTTTCATGATAAGGCCAAATTCTTTAAGGACCAAGAATCAAATTTTGCAAATGAAAAGCACTTTTCTTGAAAACATTTAAGATGTAATTAGTTATTTTCCATATGCAAAATATTTTACACATTTGTGGTTTGTCTGAAATCAGGATCTAGTATTTCATTGACTAGTATGTGATTGACGCATTGAAGCAATAAAATATAAAATATATTCAGATTTATACACAGCACTATTCATGAACAAACCTTGACATGGACCATTAGTATGGCTCGTACTGTCGTGCTGAGGACAGGAAGATCCATTTCAACACAGCACTAGTAGGAGAGAAGACATGACAACTTTTTGGCTCTTATAACATAGTAGCCCTAAACTGATGGTATGCCAACAGCAATGTTAAATTTTTTTTAAAAGGAAACATTTTATGAACATATGACTGCTTTTGGTCATGTAATTCACTGTTCAGCACCTATTACGATGTTAGGCTCGCTCTGCGTGGCTTCCAGCATGAGCATTGTGTCCATGTTGTTATTTTGTTCTGTTCACTGTCCATGTGCATTTTGTTTGATCCAAGTCTTTGCCCCTGTCTTGTCATTGGCTTATTTCCCAGTTGTTTCATGATTGTTTTCACCTGGTTTCAGTTACTTCCTGATTACTTTCTGTATGTAAGCCCCGATGTTTCAGTGTGTTGGTGCTAGGTCTTATCGTGCATTCCTTGTCCTTAAGTCTGAGCCTTGTTTTCTCGATTGTTCTTAGTTTCCTTGTTCATTTAGACCTAGTTAGACTTTCTGGTTTTGACTGGTGCTTGTTTTCCTGGTCCTTGATTATAGAGTATTCCTGTGTGGTGTTGTTTGGTATCATTCTGACCCCTTCTATGAACACTGGCATTGCGTCCTGTCTCACTTCCAACTCGCACATTAAACTATTCATTATTTGTATACAGTATATATGAGTCCCTTCTGAAAGTATTGGAATAGCAAGACTAATTCTTTTGTTTGCGCTATACACTGAAGACATTTGGGGTTGAGATCAAAAGATGAATATGACACAATAGATCAGAATTTCACCTTTCATTTCCTGGTATTTACATCTAGATGTGTTAAACAACTTAAAACGTGGCACCTTTGGTGGCAGACCACCCAATCTTTCAGTGAGCAAAAGTATTGGAACAAATCTTTCAATAAATTAAAGTAAATAACACTTAATATTTGATTGCATATCCCTTGTTGGCGACCCACTGACATCACCAAACTGTTGCATTCTTCTTTTGTGATGCTTTTCCAGGCTTGTAGCACAGCTTGTTGCAGTTGTTGTTTGTTTTGGGGGTTTCTCCCTTCAGTCTCCTCTTCAGGAGGTGAAGTGCATGTTCAGTTGGGTTAAGGTCTGGTGATTCACTTGGCCAGTCTAAAGCCTTCCACTTTTTCCCCTGATGAAGTCCTTTATTGTGTTGTCAGTGTATTCTGGGTCATTGTGTTGCTGCATGATAAAGTTCCCCCAATTAGATTGGATGCATTTCTCTGTAAATTGGCAGACAGAATGTTTCTGTAGACTTCTGAGTTCATTCTGCTGCTACCATTATGAGTTACATTATCAATAAAGATTAGTAAGCTTGTTCCAGAAGCAGCCATGCAAACCCAAGCCATGACACTACCTCCACCATGCTTGACCGATGAGCTCATATGTTTTGGATCATTAGCAGATCCTTTCTTTATCCACACTTTGGCCTTTCCATCACTTTGGTAGAGGTTAATCTTGGTTTCAGAACTTTTGTGGCTCATCTCTGTATTTCTTTGTGAAGTGTAGGCTGGCTTTCCGATTCTTACTGCTGATGAGTGGTTTGCATCTTGCGGTGTGGCCTGTATATTTCTGCTCTTGAAGTCTTCTTCAAAAGGTGGCTTGTGATACCTTCACCTCTGCCCCGTGGAAGATGTTGGTTGTCACTGACTGTTGCGTTTGGGTTTTTCTTTACAGCTCTTGCAATGTTTCTGTCATCAACTGCTATTGTTTTCCTTGGTTTTCATGCTAGTTTATTCTTTTTAACAATAAATGCAGCCTTCACAGGTGAAACCCAGGGCTCAAACCAAGAGTAGACATTGAGAGCTATTAATTGTTTTAACAATCAATCTAACCGGGCACACCTGGCCAACAAGAAACACCTGTCAGTCACATGTTCCAATATTTCTGATTACTTGAAAAATGGGTGGGTTCACGCAAAGGGTGCCATGATCTATGCTGTTTAACACATCTACATGTAAATATCAGGAAATGAAAGCTGAAATTCTGATCTATCGTCTCACATCTATCTTTTGATCTCAAACCAAATGTCTTCAGTGTATAGCAAAAACAAAGGAATTGGCCTTGCTGTTCCAATATTTTCAGAGTGGACTGTAGAGATTTATGATATCTGGAGGTTTAATATTTCTAAGGCTTAGTGATATGTGTGTTTGTTAAGGGAATATGGATTGTCCTACCTCTCCTTGCGTGTGTGTATCGGGCTGTGGACGGCTTTCTTCTGCTTGATCCTGGTGGCCACAGATGCCAGTTCACTGGTGTGCTACATCACTCGCTTCACAGAGGAAGCCTTTGCTTCACTCATCTGCATTATTTTCATCTATGAAGCTCTGGAGAAACTAGTGCACCTGGGAGACACATATCCCTTCAACATGCACAATGACCTCAACAATCTCACCCAGTACTTGTAAGTACACACAAACACTTGTGCAATGGGAGAACAGCTCTGTCCTATTTTATCATACTTCATATGTTCTTGCTGCTCATCCTTTTTTTTTTTTTACTAGGACCACTAGTCTCCTCTAAATTGCTTGTGTTAATCCGTGACTCCTTTCAGCTGTGTTTGCACGGAGCCCAAAGAGCCAAGCAACAGCACCCTGCAGTACTGGCAGAAGAAGAACATCACCAGCTCTGAGATCAATTGGTTAGGTCTGGATGTCAAGGTAAGGAAAAGGCAACGTGACTCACTCACAACATGTATATCGTAATCGTATTCACTTACACGCAACAGCTGAACAGTTAAGAAGCCAGACCGTGGAAAATGGAGGCAAACATTCAGCAAAATAGATTTGCTGAAATATGAGTTGGGGGAAAAGTAACACGTCAGCATGTCCAAACAGTGGACTGTTGTCCAATCTGAACTAGGCATGTCTAATCTCGTTTCTATCTACACTTACTTTTCCTTCCCCTAAAAGGAGAACACCAGCATTTCTTTTTCAACCTTATCTTTATCCAGCACATCTGTAGCATATGGATTTCTTCTTTCCCTATGTATTGAGTCACTTCGAATGGAAGTTCAATGGCAGATGTTAAATTCTGTCAATAAATATTTCAATTACACAATTAATATAAATATAACTATGTCACAGCCGCAGTGTGTGGTAGGATCCAAGTGCAGATTCAGTGAAAAACGGAAATACAAAATTTGCAAGTTCAACACAACATGCAAAGTTTAAAGAAAAAAAAAAAATCAAGGTTGGGGGTGGAACAATGTGTAATAAATAGTACTCAGGTACAGCGACCTCTGCTGGTTGGGAGGTGTCCTTTGTGTTTCCAGTAATAGAGCAATATGGTAACAAGACATCAAGGTTTGTGGTTATGTGAGCAAGTTCAGACTCACACAACTACGTTGGTATCACATACATCACTACAAATTATTCTCTCTGAAAAAAATAATTCCATCTATGAAAGGACGAATAATACAGATATAAGTGCGTTCTTTAAATTTAAACTTAAAGAATGCTATGTAATTAGATTTTATATAATTTAATTATATACTGCTGTTTTATATATATGTACTGTGCAAAAGTCTTAGGCATGTTATTTTTTAGTATAATTAATAATACAATGCCATATATTTAAATTTAATTTAACAGTATTCACTACCTTTAAAATACATTTTACTGAAGAATGTGTTTTACAATTTCTTTCTCTTATTTTTTCAAATATATTTTCCAAGTTATTAGTAAAAAGGGTTTCTTTTCTTTTCTCAGTACAGGAAAACGAACATGTCAAATTATTGTCTGTAACACGTACACAGTTGATGCAGAAGCTATGAAGGCAGAGGTGCAGATGCAGCTATGGGTTAAACAGTCACTGAATTACACAGGAAGATATGGGTGGAGAAATAATAATGGAGTGAGGGAGCGTAAGGACAGAGAGTGTTGTGCAGAAACGTGTTTCCTACTGGCTCAGAACAGAAACCAGGAGCTTAAAAACCTAAATCCTCCCCTGGTTCTTCACCAGTACATTCTCTTTCCTACTACCCCTTATTTTATCTGGAACACACACACACACACACACACACACACACACACACACGCACACACACACAGCAGCAGCAGCAGCAGCACAGGAAGTAATGTAATAAATCCCTTATGATTTCAGCCAAACACATTGTTGATATGGTCTCATGTTTCTGTGGAAAGAGTACATTTACTGAGCTTAATTAAAGAAATAAGACACTTGAAGCTGTGTAGCACAGACAGTATTATAATCTAATATAATCTAATTCTAATCTGTTTGATAAATTATTTCATTTGTTATTAATGATATTCATAATAGACAATTCTTCAACGAAGCAGTGTAGTCTTTCAGATTAGAGCATTCTATGGCCAGAGCAATAGCTTAAGTGTAAAAGTTTAAAAAAGACTAAAAGGTCCCTTTTATACAAAGGCAGTTTTACAGTTTGCGTTGTTCTGTGCTGCAGAGCTGTGTGGAGCTCAGGGGTGAGTTCGAGGGCAGTGCATGCGGCCATCACGGCCCCTACATCCCCGATGTTCTCTTCTGGTCCATCATCCTGTTCTTCGCCACCGTCGCCATGTCTTTCTTCCTCAAGGAGTTCAAAACTAGCCGCTACTTCCCCACCAAGGCAAGTGTGTGTGTGTGTGTGTGTGTGTGTGTAGCTTCTAGTGCAGTATGGGGATATTTATGTGGATGTTTCGGTCTGTATCCTCCCCTGTGCATGTGTCTATCTGACTGTTTTCTATTCCAGGTGAGGGCAATCATCAGTGACTTTGCAGTCTTCATCACTATCGTCACCATGGTGGGGACCGACTTTGCTCTGGGGATTCCCTCTCCCAAACTGCAGGTCCCCAATGAATTTAAAGTGAGTCACCCAGTAATGCGCACTTTACAATGATGAACACAACTGCAGTGCTTTCAGCAGTCATTCAGCTTTGTCTTATGTAGCCCTGCATCATTGCCTGGTAGAAGTCAGTAAAGGTATATGATACTTTAACAAAGTATAACTGTATTTAGTTCTAAATCAATAGGTCTAGGTTTTAATAGTTTAAAAAAAACCACATCAGCATGATCCTCTGTACGTGTCTGATCTCCTGACCCTCTACAGCCTACCAGGGATGACCGCGGCTGGATCATCAGCCCTCTGGGACCAAATCCGTGGTGGACAATCCTCATCACCTTCATCCCAGCACTGCTTTGCACCATCCTCATCTTCATGGACCAGCAAATCACAGCTGTCATCATTAACAGGAAGGAACACAAGCTGAAGGTAGTAATAAGAAAGACTAGACTTGCTGGCGGATGAGGCATCCCTGCTGATACCGTTGGCATTGAGTTTTACATGTTTACTAACAGAAAGTGGAATGCCTTGCCAGAGCTTGATATTTACCATTTAAAGCCAATTCAAAGAAAAAAAAAGCCGTCCAAGAATCAATGTATGGCATGACTTGCATGATCTATCCATATGCAGTAGCATAGTTTTGAAAATGGCTGTGTCTAGTTACACATTTACATCTTCAGCATTGGTAGAGATGGAAGTAAGGGCATTTGATGTTGAAGCAATCATCAGATCTTGATCTGGTGCCTGTAAGTTCTTGAAATTTGAAATTTGTGGAGTTTTGCTGGAATGTGGGTTATTGATAGTAGCTAACCTTCTTTTAATTTATTTCAGCTGCACTGTGTGTGGTGTGGATTGACTTTGTATCCTGTTTACTCCTCAACAGCAAGAAGTCGCCATATTGACTGAGTAAAAATGTGAATTTTGCTAAAAAAAAACAAACAAAAACATATCCTTATTGAAGTTGTACTACTGCAGTGCTGTCCATACATAGCCACACCGCCATCCCAATGGAACTCTGGGAGACATAAGAATAAAACTCTGTAGCCAGAGGCTGAATTGGTATATACTTTCATGGAAACAATATTTGGAAACAGTACTTCCAGTCTATGTGTTATTTATAAGGAGTTGTCATTGTTGATATTATGTAAATATGGAGATGTCAGTTTTTGATATATCTGTTTCTAAGATACAGGCTTAATGTAACTATAGTTTGGTGGTTAGGACTTATGTTTTCACTCTTCCTTCTTTGTTAGTTTTGGGATTCAACTGATATAAAAATATCTTCATACTTATTTGTGGCCAACTAACATTTTTCTTGATAAAATGTATATACACAGCAGTCGCCTGAATGAATACGTCTTACAATTTTGGACTTTCTACATCATCATCACTTTTACCACCATTACACAATGATATGATTTACATTTCTGTCAAGTTATTGTACAAGAGCTCAACTCTACTTGTATTTTAAATCCGGATTTATCAGGCCAGAGCAAGGCGCAAGGTAAATCTCCCTGAGACAACAAGGTTTCTTGGTGACACTGGATAGCGGGAGTGTAAATCATTACAGTATATACAGTTGTACAGAAAAAAGGCAAACAGTACTAAGTATGTTGAAAGGATATGTAGTTTGGGTATGAGCATACTGTGAATGGGAGTCCTGGGATGAGCACAGGATTGTCTTTATGACTACAGCAGCAGAGCTGAAATATTGTGTCTGGAATAAAACAGATCATTATCTCTAAACTGTAACACAAAATGTTGTTTTTCTACTGAATATTTGTTTAATGAACTTAGCAATTGATCCCAGGACTGTCTGTGATTGTTCTACTTTAACTGACTCTAGAGAGAACTATCTTCACATGTACTGTATGTGTGCAAAAAAGGGGTTCCTGATGAAAGTATGATTTTCATCTGTTTACACTTTGTGTGTATCTGCAGAAAGGCTGTGGCTACCATCTGGACCTGTTTGTGGTGGGAGTGATGCTTGGAGTGTGTTCGGTTATGGGACTACCATGGTTCGTGGCTGCTACCGTCCTCTCCATCACACATGTGAACAGCTTGAAGCTGGAGTCTGAGTGCTCAGCACCGGGAGAGCAGCCCAAGTTTCTGGGAATCAGAGAGCAGCGCTTCACCGGCCTCATGATCTTCGTCCTCATGGGCTGCTCTGTCTTCATGACTTCCGTCCTAAAGGTCAGTGACCTTTGACCTGTAGTATGTAAATCCCATTACTTTCATTTACAAACATTGAATGATTGAATGTATTTGTTTTGTGTGTAGTTCATCCCAATGCCTGTGTTATATGGCGTTTTCTTATACATGGGGGCATCATCTCTCAGAGGCATACAGGTAAGAGTAACTAGTGCATGCATAACATTCACATGTGAAACATTGTTGGGGTTCCTCTAGACATAGATATGTATTTTAGAGGAACCATTTTTCTAAAAACTAAATGTTTGGGGGTCTCAAATGGTACAACACAAAAGGAATTTGAGTCCAAGCCATCTGGAGTCCAAAACAGCAAAATTGCCCATGCTTTCCGGGTGGGAGGGATTGTGTTACTCTCTCCTGTCAGTCAAAGTGACACTAAACAATCATGGGTGTCTGTAAACTCCTGAATGTGGAAGAGGGTAGAAGAGCACTTTTCTACAAGTGTTACGCTGCTCTGTGATGTAGCATGAACTGCAAACCAAAAGAAGAAAACAGTTAGACACTAAACACATCTTTGCTGAAGATGTAAAAATGAGTACATTATGTAATATTCCACTGAGCTGTTCTTAGACCTTGTGGTCATGGCGGTGTGTTTTCTGTTCTGTTCGCAGTTCTTTGACCGTCTGAAGTTGTTTGGGATGCCAGCGAAACACCAGCCGGACTTCATCTATCTGAGACATGTTCCTCTGAGGAAGGTCCACCTGTTCACCATCGTCCAGCTCAGCTGCCTTGTCCTCCTCTGGGTCATCAAAACCTCCAGAGCTGCCATCGTTTTCCCCATGATGGTAAATCCGGCTCCTGTTTAGGTGTGAGAGAGGAGAACACTGTTAAGATGAAGTTTGTAATCTTGAGAGTGAATCTTGGCTGATTTGCTATGCAGGTGTTAGCGTTAGTTTTCATCCGTAAGCTGCTGGACTTCATCTTCACAAAGAGGGAGCTGAGTTGGCTCGATGACCTCATGCCTGAGAGCAAGAAGAAAAAATTGGAGGATGCACAGAAAGAGGTACAGCATTACTCTATTCAATAACCATGATCAGTCTCTTCTAATGTGACTGGTTGATCATGAAAGAGAGCTTTTAATCTTAAGACATTAACTTTACAGTGAGAATGATTGCAAGTTCATGAACTGTTGTTGTAGAAATGATCATTTTTTAAAAATTAGGTATTAGAGCAAACACATTAAGCAACAATTTCTGATTCTTAAACAGTGCTGTGGTATACAACAGAATAAATTCATTGGCAAAATCCAAGTATTTATGATAATTTAAGTTATTAAGCAACCTTTTTCTCTGTAATATGAGCGAAATGTTGAATCAGCTGATACTCGTTTGTTCTCTTACAGGAAAGCCACAGTGTTATGGTAGAGGATGAGGGAATTGTCCAGGTGCCACTTGAAGGGCATTACAAGTAAGCAAAATGCATCACATTTTTGTCCATTGTAGACTTTTCCTACTTCTCTCAGGATGAATGACATTTTCATGAATTCTAATAAAAATGGCCTGCATGTAATTTACAACTTTAAAAAAAAAAAAAAAAACTACAGTGTGACTTGTTCTTTTAGTCACCGAAAAGGTTTTCTGTGTTGTTTTAAGGGATGACCCTTCCACAGTCAACATTTCAGATGAAATGACCAAGACATCTTTTGGAAATATCTGGAAAAGCCTCAGTACTGACAACAGCAAAAATGATAAAAGTGCAAAAAGGTTTGCATCTATTCTATAATTCACTCTATTATCTAATAATACCATACAAATTTATCTTCTTCATTGCACTGAACTGATGCCCATAGAAGCCAGTGCATAGTATTGCCTGAAATGTTATGGAATTGGCTTTTATTATAAATTATGACAGAAGTATTTGTCCTGGTTTATTTCTTTTTTTTGCAATCCTTTTAATGGACAATTTCTGTCCGTTCAGATGGACTCAAGGCTACAAACCTTGCATGTTGATTCTCTGTGCTGTGTATGTGTGTGTGTGAGAGCTAATCTCGAGCCGTATTCCCGTGAAAGCCTCCTGAGCCACAATCCTTACACCCCCACCCCTCTAAAAAAACTTAATATGCTTTCCTATTTAAAGCTTCTTTAAAGTACCTTTCTCTTATTTTGACTGAATTTCTCATCCCATGTCACCCATTAGCTCCCTCTCCTAACCTCCCAGCTGCTGACTTTCCAAAGGTAAGATGAGCTCCCAAATTTTTTCCCATCTAATCCTGGTCACATTAATGAGAATCATTTTTCTCAATTTTTTAAAAATCTATTTTCTTGTTTTCTCTTTATTTATTTATTTTTTTTTTCAAAATTATTTTTTTAAAATCATGTATGGCCTGTCACTCAGTGTATTTACATACTTACTTAAAGGTTAATTTGCTCTCCTGTCACAGTTATTCAGTTATTCATAAAAAACGCATATCACTTGCTAACTGCAAATCCAACAGTGAAAAGATGCATAACGTCAAAGCAAACATTAATTTATTCATTCATCTTAAGTAACCACTTTATCCTGGTCAAGGTCTCGGTGGATCCAGAGCCTGTCCCGGGAGCACTGGGCATGAGGCAGGAATATACACTGAATAGGATGCATTCACACCTAGCATAGCTTCACTTAGCATAGCCAATAATGCAGAAGTTAGTGATGATTAAGCGAGATAATAATGCATCTGCCACCAGGGCGCGAGCAAAGTTCTGTGGTTGGTCATCTGCCATGATGGTCAGTTGTAGCAGTTCTTGGCCACGTTTATTGGCAAAAAGTACCAGGCTCTGTAGTGAATATTACAGTCTGGCTTGTGGGCTTTTGGATCACACACTGTTACTAAATGTGAAACAGTATCACACCTATTAGTAATACAGAAGGCCAAATTAAGATTCTCTTCATATATAAAATATATCACATTTATAATATATGAGAACATGAGCTGGTCTGATTAGTTCTGCATTGCCTGCAGAAAGATTTAGATGGCATTTAGCTAAAAAGTTGGCTAAGTTACTCTTTAAGTGTATAGAGTCTGTATCCCAGAGAGCATATTTTTTGTTTGCATCCAAAAGTTTTATTCTTTATACTATATTCTTTATTCTTAACAATTTGATCTTCTCTTTCCTTCTATATTTGGCTGACCCTCTCTTTATTTTTCTTTCTCCGTGACATTGTAGATCTCCAGTGAAAGACATCAGGAGTCCTAAGAAAACAGAAGAGGTGAAGGACTGGAACGTTGACAGGGAGACGAGTTTGTGACATCTCATGTTGCGTTTAAAATACAAAAGAGAAGTATTGTGGCACCATATAGCACTAATCTACGTTTTACTGTAGCTCACTGTGTGTAACACTGCTCACACTCCATTTGACAATACATGTTTGTGTGTGTGTGTGTGTGTGTGTGTGTGTGTGTGTGCTGAATGCCTGAAAATGTGTGTTTGTAAAGGAGAAAACTTTGTGTGAGATCCTTTTACAGGATAAATATATTGACTTTTAGGAGTTTTACATTTGAAGCTGCTTTTGTTTTAACCTAGATGTATTTTTTATGTTTTGTATTTTTGATGGTAGCTTAACCTTTTCAATATCCTTGTCATACAGTATGAAACATACCTACTTCATCTATAAAGATATTTAATGTATTTTCAATGCAACTTCTTGAGCATAAGGATTACAAAACAGTCAGGTGACAAATTAAAGAGAAAAACAACACACAGTGTCTGGTGTTGGGCCACTACGACGAACCGTCAGAAGAGCTTCAGTGCACCTTGGTCTCGATTCTACAAATCTCTGGAACTGTACTGGAGGGATGAAAACCATTCTTATGAAAGATATTCCCTCAATAGGTGTTTTGATAATGGTGGTGGAGAGCGCTGTCTTACACCTTAATCCAAAATCTCACGAAGGTTTTCAAATGGATTGCGATCTGGTGACAGCATGTGATTTACATCATTTTCCTTCTCGTCAAACCATTCGGTGTGCTCTCATGCCCTAGGGATGTTGACATTGTCATTCTGGAAAAGATCACTCCCATCAGCTGAGAAATGTTTCATCCTACGATACAGGAGACCAAAAATCATTAATGAAAAATCCTACAGTTTTTCCTATAATTTGTCACCTGTCTGCATATATTACTGTAATTGTGAAAGCAAATGAAATAAATATAGATATATAACATTAATTGAAATATTTTCTGACAGCAAACTCTTGTCTATGATATATCAAGTAATCCCAGTCTGTGTTAATAACTGTATATAAATGTCTGTCTGAAAATGTTAAGTATTTCATTCAGCATACTAACACTTTGCAAGGTGTGCTGACACGTTTCTTTGTAAAACCTTCCACAATAACGGTGACCAATATTTTTAAATGTACTTTTATGGACTGTTGTATCTTGTATAGTGTGATTTTTTTGGTCAGACTTCTTAGATTTACTATCCAAAATACTGAACATAAAATCTTTACATTTTGAACGTTCTACATAAGAGCTGATGCTGCAGACACTTGCAAATACTGAGTAATATATTTTGCTAAAACACTTCTAAAAACCATACTATTTAGTCATACGTTTGTGGTTTGCTGTGGTCATACTGGTTTTAATGTGTAAAACCATCGCTAAGAGGAGACTCATGTTCCCGAACAAACTTCTTAACACAACTGTGCAGGCAAAATACTGACAAGAGATGCAATAATCCTTTTAATAAGAGGGGCATTATATCATGTATTAACCAGAGACAAATGACCTCGGACAAATGATCTGTACATCCAGTTGTGTATGATGTTCATGTGTAATATGTAATACATAAGCATTTATTTCACATGTAGATAGGAATAAAATGGATGGGGGTGTGAGATAGCGAATATTTCCATAGTGATTTCAACACTACTGTAATGTCTTTTGTTGCCATTTTATTATTTTTTTGCCATTTTTTTTTATTGATGCTGAGCGATAAATTCAGAATTGCTTATTTAAAGTTGTTTCTATTTATGATGTTAAAGGATGGCCATGTGTCTTTACACCTGTGTGACATCTTCGACAGGTACGGTAATGGCACATAATCCTATTGTTCATGCACAATATTTACTACGTATATAATAAGAGGGAAATTATGTACATTTCCTTTCTCCAACATGCCATTGACATGTAACCACTGTATCATCCAAACCCATTAAATATGTACAATTTAAATTCCAAAAAAGTCTTTTTTTTCATATTTGTTTTCTGTTAAAACGCTGAAGTAAATGTCTTTGCGCTAGTTGCTGAAAAAATAGCCGTATTTGCTGAGTGCACCAGTGGTTTGTTCCTGAGCTCAGGTATCTGCCTGCATAGAGTTTCTGTTTTATACAGAACTTCACGTTACAAACCTAATGATAATATACTGATGCAATTATACCAATATACGTACAATAGTTAATCTCTAAATCTGTACATACAGTATGTACAGTCATGGGGAAAAGAAAGTACACCCTCCTTCAATTCTCTGTTTTTATTTATCAGGGTCTAAATAACAATTGGGTGGCCCTCACCAACTTCTATAACAAATAACTGAATAAAGTGACAACAAAAACACAACAGATTTCAATATGTAGTCTTTTTTTTCCCCCAAAAAAGTATATCAACATTCAGAAACCAGGTGGCGAAATATAATTACACCCTGTAATTCAGTAACATGTAGAACCTCCTAACCAACAATTGGCTGAAGTGAACATTTTCTGTAGGAGTTTATCAGTCTCTCACATCATTCTGGAGAAATTTTGACCCACTCGTCTTTACAACATTGCTGCACTTCATTGATGTTTGAGGGGAGAGTGAATGAGCATGCGCTTTCTTTTTTCCTATGACTGTATAATATGAATAATCTGTAATAATTTCACTTTAGCATTCTCTGTAATGAGGACTGAATCCCTAGTAAACTGATTCATGGTTGCTCCATAACCATGACGTGTTCTTGAGCTGGCTATTTGGTGGAGCAAGTGTGCATGCACCAGCTACGAGCAGCAACGCAGCTCAACAGTAATTAAAATTACAGCATAGTGCTCTTGATTTCTCAAATCCGAAAGTGTTGATTAATTTTCTTTAACAGCATGACTTTCGCAGTAGTTACGACCATAGATTCCTATTAATGCACTCATTCTGATACATCATTTTTTCTTATACACAGGGACTTGTATGTCAGACGATCTACATGATGTACCACTAATAATAAATAGATAAAAAATTAAAAAAGAAAATGTAATTTTTGATGTGTTTTTTTTGAGACATTTGTTTAACCTTTAAGGAAGGAGTCTCCAGGACAGAGATATTTGCACTGTCTGGTTTCTTGGTAATGACAAGCTGCATTTAAAATTGTGGTGGATTCACATGCTATCCAGGGAACACACCCTGGATGTGCATACAATTAATTAAGTAATGTTATACTATGTATAAGCTGTGTTCAGCATTATGAACTGATCTTTAGACAACCAAACACTTCATCTTAAGTGAGGCTCTGGGGGACGAGCATGCGCACGGCGTTTTCCTCAGGGAGCACGAGTGCAGGGGAAGCATCAGTGCATACCTCTTAGTTCAAGTGTGTAAAGAAGAAGTGATACTGAAGCAGCTTCGCAGCTGCTTTGTCTAACTTGGGCGTAAATTCTTACTTCTGCATCATTTGGTCTTATTTGGGTTTCCTCTGCAAAAAAAAAAAGAAGGCCAGAAAAAAAAAGGTTTATTAAGGGACAGGAAACATACAGACTTTTCTTCATTTGGTCAGAAATATGGCAATGGGAACAAACAAACAAATCTTTCTCGTGCATGCAGAGAAATCATGGAAAATCAGGCCACAGAGCTGGTGCTAAATAAATTTTTCTCACGATATTCGCAGATATTTCACTGAGAGCTGGCGGAATGTGAGAAGAACTAACTCAGAATCGCATCATTTCTACTTCTTCCTTCTGCTTTTTAGCATTTTACACTTTCTCTCAGTCTGGTTTCGTGATGACCCTATGGAGGTGCGATCAAAATCATACTCATTGCATGTATTGGGCCTGTTGCTCTCTGACACTGACCGTGAATATTTCAATGCTTTGGGTGGCCAAGTGGATCGCCACGGTGATGGCCAGTGTTAATTAGGCATGCAGCTAAACTGCCACAGATGGGACAGCTTTCTTTTCCTCACCACGTACACACGCATGCACACACAGGTTTTTCAGGACACAGGATTACACATATGTGACTAAAGGTATTGTACGTATGTAATTACCTCTATGTAATCTTGGACTTATTTGCACAACACCCACTACCTCAGCCCGATGTTGCACAGCATATATTGCACAAACAACTGCACACAATCTGCACCTTATTCAAAATACAGTTGTACTGTTTCTGCCGCCGATCTCTGTATCCCTTACATCATATTTTTATATTTTTATAGTTTTCCCTTCCTACCTGTATAGAAGTAAATTCTGGTTTATGCGCATTCAATTTTTAGGTCATGGACAGTCGAAAAAAGCATTTCACCTCATGTCATACTGTGTATGGTTGTATATGTGTCCAATAAAATTTGAATTTGAATCTACACCTGATCATAAATGAAGACAATTTGAGATCCACGAACACTGAAAAAAAAAAAAAACCCTGAAAAAACAGGGCTGCTGGGAAAAATTCAAAAGCATTTTCATTCACAAATGATAACATCAAATAGCAGCATGCAGAACATAACTTTATTCAGCTCCTGAACTCGACACCCTGTGGACCTTTCTGTCAAGCTTTCTATCTTCTGTGAAAAGTGTGTGACTGAGTAAGCGAGCTAACCATGGGGCGCAGTGCTGCTGTCAGTCAAAATAGGATCCTTTAAACTGCTTTTTTTTAAAGCCCACATGATTTGCCTGGGAAGATTTTCTTTTAATAAAAACGGAAGAATGATCATTTAAAAATGATGAAAAACACATGCAATACTCTTTCAATTTAATTAAAAAAAAAAAAGAATTCAGAGGTTAGTTAACCCTAACCCAAAGCCTAACCCTAACTCAGCAGAGATATGTTGCCCTGCCCTTCACAGTGCCTCATCTGTGTGGGCTATACTGAGCAGCAGTTTTATAAATAAATCAGAAATGCGTGCACACCACTGTTAAATTGTTTCCCACATAAAGACTAAGGGAAAAAAAAAAATTGTGACTGGGTTCCTGCAGGATGAACCTTTTTGGCTACATTCAAGTTTTTTGTGCGATTTTTGAGATGTAGTTGGGGTGGGAATTTTGTTGTAACCTGGCAACCCTGCCCAAAAGCTCTATATGAATGTAACAACCTTGTGCTTTTTTGTTTCATTCTGCAGGATCCCAGTCACACACCTAGTCTCAACATGAAGCTTTCTGGCAAGCTTTATTAAAACATCAACAACAACAACAGCAACAATATGAATAGTGGACCTAGTATTCATATCTGTATTTATTGTTTAGAACACATTACCTTTTCAAGCTGCATAATGAATAATAATACATATTTGGTTACTTCCCTACTACTTAAAACTGTATTATGCATTGTCAGAAAATGTAAAAAGAAGAACATATGGTCTATGCATCATATTTAAGAAATATTTAATAAACATATCTATTCACAAACTGTAGCACTTTGTTAATACCGTTAATTAATGTGATGCAAATAATTCAAAATTCTTTAAGATGGCCTTTTTGTGATTTTGTTACACTTTCACTCTTCCTGGCAAAATAATTCTCTGACTTTTTCACTTCTCCCCACCACAATGG
>CM040985.1:21433906-21454457 GCA_022985145.1 Pangasius djambal
TGTTTGTTTGTAGCAGGAGGAGCGTTAGTGTGCAGTGCCTGGGCTTTGGTATCCAGCAGGGGGCGACACACACATCATGACTGCTCAGACTATTTGTGCCATGAAGAAGAAAAGTGGCCGCCGCGGAGCTGTTTAAAGCAGCAGAGGTAAAGCTAAAGGGGATTTTCTCTCAGGAATGGTGAGCTGGAAAGCACGCGCTCTGCGTGAGTAGACATGTTCTTATGAAGAGACTGTAAACTGGCTTTTTACACTCAGCGCCTTGAAGATCTGTTGTGGAAGCGACACTTTCAGTTTCTCTCACTGAGTTTTTCTTCACACAGATGCTGACAAAGCGGTAAATCCACGCGGGGAAACCAGACAGCTTCATAATCCAGATGTGAGGGATGGACTGCAGGTAAGAAGCTCAGCTCCATCGCGTCCAGCTGAAGGAAGAACTCGGCTTGTGTCTGATCAGACATTACAGTCTGGATCCTGTGTGTGTCAGTATACTGCCCTGTAGCTGACTGGTGCAGGACTGAGTGCTGGCAGTGATACACTATATGATCAAAAGTTTGTGGACACCTGACCATCACACCCATATGTAGTTCTTTGCACACAGTTGTATAAGATGCATTTGTATGCTGTAGCTTTACAGTTTCTCTTCACTGAGGCCCAAACCTGTTCCAGCATGACGATGCCCCTGTGCACAAAGCGAGCTCCATGAAGACATGGTGTGTGAAGGTTGGAGTAGAAGAACTCGAGTGTCCTGCACAGAGCCCTGACCTCAACCCCACTGAACACCTTTGGGATGAACTGGAACACCAACTGAACCCCAGACCTCCTCACCAACATCATTAACACTCTTGTGGCTGAATGATCACAAATCCCCACAGCCACGCCCCAGAATCTAGTGGAAGGCCTTCCCAGAAGAGTGGAGCTCATTATAACAGGAAAGAGGGACTACATCTGGAATAGGAAAGCACATATGGGTGTGATGGTCAGGTGTCAATAAACTTTTGGTCATATAGTGTATTCATTCTTCATGTGACGCTCTAACCATCTCTCTCTCTCTCTCTCTCCAAAAAAGAAAACATTTTAGAGGTATAAAGTTATCACAGATACAGGGGTGATATAATATTTATGCAATCACAACTTTTAGGGTATTTCTACTGTAAAAGAAAAATGAAAGAACAGCTTAACAGGGTCAAGGGTCTCAAATACAGTAAAAGGCTGATGTAAAGATATTCTGTACAGGTAAATCAGTAATGACGCTATACCCTAGTATTAAAATGTGTCTGTATGTAATGTGCACTTTCAGAAGGCAGAAAATAGCCTTACCTGTGGCGTCAAAGGCTGAAGATACACTGAAAACGCTCTGGATGACCAAAGACACTTCAGGCCACATGTGTTTATCTGGCAGTCTGTCTAAGTCTTGTGCTCAGAGTCCACTGGACGGCTCAGATTCTGAAGACTCGGTGGTGTCCGGCCCCAGCTCACCTTCTGCTGCCCTTCATTCACTGAGATGCAAGAAGTGTGAGAGACTTTTCTCCAAAATGAGGAGACAAGGGCCTCCAAGAAAAAAACAAAGAGACAGCGGTAAACATTTTACAGATGTCCATTTAGACAATTTAATCATGCAAAACTTTACACAAAGTACTCATATTCTGTTTGTTGCTGTAATTGCTATGAGAATATTATGACCCAACGTTTGTGCCAAAGGGTTATTTGGCTATTAGAGACCCAGATTCTTGAGTATCTACACTAAAGCGTCCTCTCTAATCACCTCTCTCAGATCCAGCCTCGCTATCATGTGACGAGTGGCTGCTTTATAAAACATGGCAGCCCCAGAGACGGCAGCAATCCAGAGGGTGTGTGTGTTTTAAAAAAAAAGTGCTTAAAAAAGAATTTGTTGCATTACATGTTCTTGTGATGCTTAAAAACCTGTTCTGGATGTTTTTCCTCAGGAGGTTATGGGTGCACCTGAAGCGCATCAGGCTAGGAGCCGCAGAGCAGTCAGACGATGACGTGGCGAATAAAGCATGGCCGCTCTGCTCGAGACCTCACGTGTTCCTGCAGAGGTCTGTGCAGCAAATGTGATGGGAAAAGATTTCTAGATTGGATCAGCAATAATAAATATACTCGTCTACTTCTTCGTTCTAACTCTGTCTAGTACGTGATGGAATACAAGATTACTGTTCTTTAAAATCATTAGCATAATGTTTGTGATGGTATCAACTCTTATAAAACGATACCAGTTACTCTCTAATAACTGAGTCTGGGTCATGAGTGTGTGCACCATAAAAATGAGAAAACAGTAGATGCCACATTAGACCTCATTAGTTCCAATCTATGGTAAGGTGATAACACTATACTAATATTATTATTATTATTATTATTATTATTTTCTAATGGAATTCTATATTGTGATATCATAGGGTTTCCACTGAAATGGATATAATGGTTAGAGTCTTTTTCTTTGTTTTTACTTATAGGAACTTGCGTCGCTGCAAAAAGATGTTTGGAAAGCCATCTAAAAGCAAGACGAAGCCACTCCATCAGCGGAGAAATCGAGCAAAACCTACATGGCCCCTGCGCAGTGGAAAATATCAGAGGCGAAAGAAAAGGAAGTCCTCAGAGAAAGATGGTACATCGGAGCACCTTTCACCGGTGGATCTCAGCATTACCACGAAAGACGATTTGCCTGCAGATGACAACACTCTCCACGAGGGTTTGCAGCGGCTGGAGAAAGTTCCCAAGAAGCAATCTGTCAGTGATGTGAGTGGCTTCATGGACATACAGGCTAATTGCAGTGGCCTGGAGGGAACCCGTAGGGTGCTGAAATTTGACGCTTCTCCCAGTGCTGTGCTAGCTGAATCACAGAAACCAAAGCACCACCTTGTACGTAAGCACGCAGGTGAAAAATCACATGAAGGCCAAGCAGGTTTCACAGTGAAGAATGAAGATTGTCTCAAAAGGCTAGACGAAGTTCTGTGTGAGGATTTGGAGGTGTTTCGGACACCGACGGATCTCTTCAGTGCGGATTTGAAGATCAGCAGGAAGAGCAGGCCGTCGCGTCCGTTTGGAGCACGGAAAGACAGCTTCAGGACCATGTTGACTGCACTTGCGCAGGGTCATAACCAGATTATTAAGGAGTCCCATCACTGAAGCTTTTGCAGAAAATTTCAAATTTATAGGTTTTTTTTTTTGTTTTGTAATTTAGTGTTACAATTACAGACTGCAATCCAGGTCTATGTATTCAGCTTGTCAGTCAGTATTGACCAGCCTGTATGTCTATTGTCCGAGACCTTTCCAACATACGATTTGTGTTTTGCATGAAGACTATACTAAACGCTCCCAGACTTTGCCCCACATGTGCTTACAGGATCTATTTGTTAACTGTAGAAAATTTTAAAAGACTCTTCAAAGGCTAGCATCAAGTCACAATGTATGTGGGAGTGAGAATAGCAGTGGCTTTATAGAAGACTAGTTTAAAAAAAAAAAGTTTAATTGTAAATGTTACGGCATAAAGTATTTTTTGGATTTCTTTAGTCATGTTCTCGTTTTTCGTTGCTAAAGAAAAAATAAATACAGTTTAATAGGTTGATGTAGGACCATGTCTCTGGTGCAGTTTCAACACTGGCCACTAGATGGCGGTTGTAGCACATAAACCTAAGCAGAAGGTCCAAGTATTTAGGTGCGTAGTAAACGTAAACCTTGTATTATTATTATTATTATTATTATTATTATTATTATTATTATTATTATCATTTAGTCTGCTTAGGATATATCAGATTATATGATGTTATGTAATATAATAATGTTATATAATAATAATAATATATATGGTGTATAGTGTGTGTGTGTGTGTGTGTGTGTGTATATATGTTATGGAGAATTGCATTACTGTTCTGCCAGCATCTTTTGTGTGTGTGTGTGTGTGTGTCACAGCTTGTGGGCAAACCTAAGACACTTTGACACTAATACACTCCTATACTGAAGATACTGCTCTACACGTGACCCACTTTAAGGTGAATTATGATTTATAGCACTATTTATTTCGGTTATTAGAGCACATTATAGATCACATGAGTCACTTATGGCGTGTAAATGCTTCAGGGACGCTATATTACGGAGAGCTCTTCAGTGTGCTCGTGTGTATCAGCGGCGAAGTTAACCTTTGTGAGGAAAATGATGGTTAAAAAAAAAAGGAAAAGAAGTGCTCGGTTTTGTGGCGTCGTCGCTCGTGATTGGTCGCAAGCTATCCGAACTGGAAATCTGCGTCCAATCAGAAGCAGCGCGCGCTGCCCGGGGAACGACACCTGCTCGGAGCGACTTCAAACCGGGAGCGCGTGCGAGTGGCAGCTTTTAACAGCCACCCGGAAGGAGGACCTGGCAGGAGGATCTGATGACTTTTAAACACTTGTGTTTTTGAACGCCAGCCTGCTAGAAACCTCCTGTTCTGAGCATCAACATGCACGGAGTTGAGCTGTGAGTTTAAAACCTTATCATACAGACTCACACACACACACACACACACACACTTCTCACAATACTGTAGCATCTATCTGCTGCAGAAGTGTTTAAGCTGAATGTGGATTGTTTCTGAGTAGTTTTGTCTTGAACCATTATTTGCAGTCATATCATCTTTAAGCCTTAATCACAAGGCGAGGTTTCTTCCTTGCTGTAGCTGTGTGTGTGTGTGTGTGTGTGTGTGTGTGTGTGAGAGAGAGAGTTTAATGTGGAATAACTGTAGTCAGACACAGTGCTGTGTAACTTCTGTATCTGTTCTTCCTGACTTGCAGCCTGAAGATCAGCTTAATCAGTGGACCTGGTTTTTAATAACCATATTCATGTTAAAGGCTCTAAAGATGAAGCATCTCTCAGCTCTGCTGGTTTTGTGCTTGCACATGGTAAGATTTGTAATTTTTAAAGTTTTTTTTTTATCACATCAAAAATTCCAACACTTGAAGAAATTTCTTGATGGCCATATTTATTTTTTGTTTTTGAGTCGATATTGTGTGGCTAAAACGGAATTAGGCATGCAAAAACATTTATTTATTTATAACAGAATAAGATTATAGCAATTCCACTTTGTGTGTGTGTGTGTGTGTTTTTTTTAAAAATGAAATCAGCAGTTCAGTGTTTTAGAGCGCAGGTTGTAAAGTACAACCCTACACATCTGAGTGTTTTTCCTGCTTCCAACGCACTTGATTCAACCAATCAGCTATATAACAGTTGATGTGGGTGTGTGAGAGCAGGGAAGAGGCTAAACTGTGCAGGACAGGGCGTACTGTGCCCCAAGACCGGAGATGGGAATCTGTGTTCTGTGAGCACTTGTGATACGCCGGCTACACTCTGAAATGCTTATCATGACGTAATTTCTACCGAGGATAGCATCCCGTCATATTGCCTCATCCACCTCCAGTGACAGCGAAGCACTGACAAATGTATACAGTTTGATAAGGAAATGTCGCTGCTCCGCTTTACCGTGGCAGGGATTCAGCAAAAGAATCTGCAAAAACATTGAATTCTTGATTTGTACAGTACAATACAATACAAGGCAATCTTCTATATAATGCATTACACGATTCGATCCCTTTTTTATAAGAATATTACTATTCAACATTTGTGAAATATGACTACTTGAAATGCTGAGTCAAGTACAAAAAAAGAGTACATACAAATCAACAAACTAATCAATCGTCCCCTTAGCCTAAGGGAAAAAAAGGCATAAAAAAAGAAAAAGACAAATGAAATATAACAACTGGAACTTAAGTACTGTACTGAGGCTTTTATGGAAATACGCAGTGTGTGCAGCACAATGGGCTCCTGTTCTATTCGATTTTCTATTTTCCAATCCCGTTGTGTCACATGCATTTGTTTAAAATAATTTAAAGCGTACAGTGCTGGCTTGCCACACATCAAGGCAGAATAGGATGCATTTTTAGCGAATCTTTACTGCTGCTGTGTAGTTGAATCCAGTGTGTCCTTGGAAAGTATTTGGTGCAGATTAAACTGACAGATAGCAGTTCAGTGGAATATGCAGAACTGCAGCATGTTATATTTACCTAATCCATCTCTTGAAGAAATCCTTAATCCACCAATTTTACAACCCAAATTCTATCTCACAGAGAGGCAAGTGCATGATTTATTTTCAAACATTAATTTGAAATGGTACATGCTCATGGTGAGGCCCCCCCACACAGAAAAGACAGGTTTTAGTCCTTAAGACTAAATGTTAAATTACAAATGAGAATGGCTCAGCGTTGAGTCCTGCCTGAGCGTAATCCTCTGTTTTTCCTTACACTTTATTGCACATTATTTTTCTTTAAACTGTAATAAAATAGGCTTACATTGGCTTAGGTCTCAAATCTCATGATTTCTGAAGAGATTTATTGATTCGTTTCAGATAAAGGCTTACGTTTGGTTAAAATTATTTTCCTCCAGTTTTGGGCTTGCTTTTTTTTGTGTGTGTGTGTGTGTGTGTGTGTGTGTGTGTGTGTGTGTGTGTGTGTGTGTGTAACTAATTTCATTCATAGAGTTGAGTTAATCTCACGAAATTTCACCATCAGTGAAATTGACTTGGATCTTTACCACAGCTGGGTTCTGAACCTGAAGCTAAGGCGTATCTATTTGTAAAGACTGCCGAAAGAATCAGCTTTCACTTCAAACCTAATTCACGCTCACATATTTCAGTTAGCCATCACGCTTACTTACATTTGTCTTCGCCGTACAGGAATTCATGTCCCAATAAGGACCTCACCAAATTGGTGGCCTTTAAAGCTCTAAACGCTAACATTAACCCTGCGTTCTCATCACAGAGAAGTGCTGTCAGTGTGAGGCATGCTACTTAGTCTCTGAAAACCTGCATATTTAACGCTGCAGGCACATCAGTGGGTTTGTAGTTGCTTTGTGAATTGTGGGGCCTTAGTGATTGATGGTAGCTGTGTATGTGCGTACGAGAGAGGATAGTGTAGTTAATCTCATAGGCTCTGGGTGTGAATATGCACAGGTGAGGGCAGAGATAGTGTACACTGGGGCTAATGCCTAACCAGTGGAAGCTGTATCATGGTGCTGTATGAGGAATGCTGGTGAGCAGGCTGTGCACTGACTGGTCCTGGAGTAGTGCTGTAGTGATGTGTCACCCTTCCACTTTCCGGCATTTTCCGGCTCTAATACCCATCCGAACAAGGCAGGTTCACGTGAACTCTGAGAACTCACTGTGATGGACACGTTGGCATCCAAATAGTAATGCCAAGAGCAGTAAAAAAGGTCAAGGCCCAAGAGATTTCCAGGCAGTGTGAGAAGTAATAATTGAGAAGAAAATAAGACAAACCATATTTTGGCATCTTGTCTGAAAAGTTTGGCATTGAATATTTTGAAGTTTTCAATGCAGTGTCCTTCCACCCAAAGACACCGGGTTACCCGAGAACCATTAAGTACACTATATGACAAAAAGTATGTGGACACCTGACCATCATGCCCATATGTGCTTGTTGAACATCCCGTTGCTCCTTTGCTGCTATAAGAGCCTCCACTCTTCTGGGAAGGCTTTCCACTAGATTTTGGAACGTGGCTGAGGGAATTTCTGATGTTAGTAAGGTCAGGCACTGATGTTGTGGGCGAGACGACATGGTGAAAAGCCAGCGTTCCAGTTCATCCCAAAGGTGTTCAGTGGGGTTGAGGTCAGGGCTCTGTGCAGGACACTCGAGTTCTTCTACTCCAACCTTCACACACCATGTCTTCATGGAGCTCGCATTGTGCACAGGGGCATCGTCATGCTGGAACAGGTTTGGGCTTCTTAGCTCCAGTGAAAGGAAATTGTAAAGCTACAGCACACAAAGACATTACTGTGTGCTTTTAATTTTGTTACAACAGTTTGGGGAAGGCGCACATATGGGTGTGATGGTCAGGTGTCCACATACTGTATCCGTAAAGTGTACGTCTGACAAGACTCTGGTCAGCAAGACAGTTGGCGCCATGGTTTAACCTGATACTGCAAGGAATGAAGAGGTAGCATTGTAATCTCCATTCTCATGGACAGATTTATGTTGAAAAAAGTGGACTAAAACCTTAGTTTTTTCTCAGACTTTACAATAACAAACACAAACAGACCAGACCCATTTTCTGGCCATTGAACCAACTGTTGTAAACTCCAGTGCTGCAGCTCTGTAATAGGTGTTGATAGATTAGTATACTAAAGCATTCACTAGTCAATGAATGGGAAACTGTCAGCTAGTTGGAAGAAGATGAAATAGCGAGGCAGATGGTAAACAAAGCAAACGAAAGCTTTACTCAACTGCCCTTTCTGTAAGACTCTGCTGGGAAACGTTTATGGAAAATTATCGTTTTGTGTAGAGGTGTCCGTGGAACTGTTTTTTTAAAATCCCATCTCCATTCTGACCGATCTTGCCTGATCCTGAAGAAATTCTGACAAATCTGCTCATTTGTACCTGCTCGTGATATTTTCTCATGAACTTTAATTCATTCTTTCTTCATTCATTCTATAAATTCAATTACAGTGTGGTTTCGGATACTACTTGCGGTTCATCTTAATTTCCTTCTGAGCACCTTCCACTGGCATAATTATTTATGCAGCTAATTAATGCTATGCTACACCTAAATCGAACCCTATACTTAACCTCTTTTAAGACAAATGTCCCCATAAGGTCAAAACTCAGACATTTCTACCTTGTTGGGACATTTGGCCCCACTAAAAATTAAAAACATCTCACACACACACACACACACACACACACACACACACACACACACACACACACACACACACACACGGCCACAGCTTCTGCATAGGTTAATCATGCATAGTGTCATATCTGCAGTGTGAAGGAGGTTTGGGTGTATGTTAGTGTGCTTATTGTCAGTTAATACAATGGTCTTACTACCATCGATGGTTTTCTCTTTACTAAAGCAATCCTTGATCTTTTGATGTTTTGGAAAGTAATGAAACCATGAGGTAACCACCCTTTTCCCCTGTTTTGTGTCTAAAGGTCATATGTGAGGCAGAGCCCAGTGCAGCAGTAGGCCCGCTAGGATGGAGGGAATACGATAAGGAAAAGAGCATTTCTCAGCATGGTTCACGCTCAGATCTCCTCAAACCCCTGTGGCTTTTCTCACACCTGTCCTTAACCAGTGAAGCTCCCCAGCAGCTTGCAGTACAAGACCTATGGGCCTGGCTGTTTAATCGCACAGAAGAGAGCGAACAGAGTCTGGCTAGAGCCAAGCGGCGACCCATTGTCAAGACGGGCAAATTCAAGAAGATGTTCGGTTGGGGAGACTTCCATTCCCACATTAAGACAGTCAAGCTCAACCTACTCATCACGGGCAAGATTGTTGACCATGGCAACGGCACATTCAGTGTCTACTTCCGTCACAACTCCACAGGCCTTGGAAACGTGTCGGTGAGCCTGGTGCCACCCTCCAAGGTTGTCGACTTTGAGATCAGCCAACAGGAAACTCTGGACGTCCCCAAAGACACCAAGTCCTTCAACTGCAGAGTGGAGTACGAGAAGACTGACCGGAGCAAGAGGACATCCTTTTGCACCCATGACACAGGCAGAGTGTGCTTCCAAGAACAGACGCAGAGCCACGTCTCCTGGCTCTGCTCCAAGCCCTTTAAAGTCATCTGCATCTACATTGACTTCTTCAGTGCTGACTACAAACTGCTGCAGAAAGTCTGCCCAGACTACAATTATCACAGTGACATGCCTTATACTTCCATGGGGTAGAGCTCCAAGATTGCCATGAGCTTCAATGTCTGTGGAGTTGAATTTCTGTCATCACGGCCCACCTTTCCTTGTTACCTTCTTGTGACGAGTGGGCAGGAGAAAGTAAACTACGTTGAAGGTACTGCTGTGAGCAAGCCGCACTGAAGGTTGAAGATTATTTTAAGGAAAAGAATCTTAAAAATCTGTAAAACATTCAAAACCTAACAAATTTCGTCATGATTCACCTTTTTGATAATGTTCCCCGTTTTGCATGTTCTGATCATTCTAAAATGTTGTAAAAGTATTTGTAAATTTGATCGTCAGCAGTACTTAGGTGGACATACATACCTTCTCACTCTGACCTCATGAGTGTAACAACGTTCATTCATTCATTCTTTCATTCATTCACCTTGTCCCATGACTCCTTACCAGATTATATATATAAAATAAGAAAATAGATCATCTGTTTTTGATGTCCATTATGACATTACCCCTTAATTGTGTTCAGCGATGTCTTTATGTTGTATGCCAAGAAAGCAAGCTATGATGTGATACATTCTATAATCATAGTGACTAGCCGTTCTTTCTGTACAATTCACTTTGATCATTAAAAAATGTGTGATCCCCAAACAATTAAGACCAACTCTGTTCTCATGATTGTTATATAACCGGCGTTTTGGACACAGGCCTGATTAGGGATTATGTAGTACAACGCAAATTGAAAAGGCAGCAGTGAAAGGAATGCAGGGAGAAGCCAAAGGCTAAAATATATAATAGTGTTCTGACAGGCCTGAAGTGAAGCACATGGTTTCACTAATAAACAATATGAAAAGCAGGCTATGACTGTATGCCTCAAGTACTGCTCACTTTTAGTATAGTTTCAGATTGATACTGGGGTTTCTCTTAAATAATATTTCAGTTATCTTTGCTTATTGATTATTTTTTTCCCTATAAAGCAGCTATGTAATTTTTCTTTCATGTTTCAGCAGTGTACTTAATAACAGCTAAGTCAGCTATTGTGTACATATAGGTCATTCCTACAGTTGCTGTATGCTAGCAACACCTTGGAACTACACTTTTATATTGCTAATAGAAACAAAATGTTTTTGACGGTCTAAGGAAGACAAACCTCTGCTGCTACGCTTGGGAGATTTACTGTCCTGTCAAGAGTCGCCGTAATCTAACCCATCTGAGTGCAAAATTCAGAAGTTTAGTTTTTATTAGCTAGTTCAATCCTGAGCTCGGCTTGCTGTCTGTATGGGGTTTTGAATGTTCTTCCTGTGTCTCTCTATGGCTTTTCTCGAGGTTCTTCAGCTTCCTCCCAACTCCAAAAAACATGGTGGTAGCTGGATCGACTATGCTAAATTGCCCCAGGTGTGAATGTGCTCTGTGATGGACCGGCGTCCCATTCAGGGTGTTCTCGCCTCACACCCTCCCGGGATAGGCTCTGGATCCACTGCGTTTTATCCTAATCAGGGTAGAACAGTTAAAACTGAGAATAAATGAATGCATTCTACGATAAATAGTGGGACTGTTTTGGTATTTAAAATCCAAAAATAAGCAAAACTACTTGTGCTTTTTGTGTTTTAATTTCAAAGCAATAAATCAAAGTTCTTTTAAACCACAATACATTTTTCAAACACAAAGAACTCTGCAATTTCTTAGAGTAAGCAAAGCTGCTAATCATAGAAAATAAACTCCATACAACTAAAGTCAAAAATAAGTCTGTGTGAAAAGGAAAAAAAAATGTTTTGTAAACAATGATAAACAAATCTTCATATTTACCCAATAGTTAAGGAGGTGCAAAATATCCACATGTTCAGTTCTGCTTTCATGTAATACTCATAATTACATACTCAGAAAGAATGCATCACATTTCACCAAGTATTCTAATGCAGAATCTCAGTTAATACTTGTGCCCATATTTACTGATGTTAAACACACTAGTAAACATTTCTGAAAACAACATGGGCAAAATCATTTTTAAAAAGTGTCAGAGGAAATGATTTCGCACTTGACGTGTGGATCCGTTTTTGTGAGTTCACACACTATACTTGTTTTGTTTTTTTTGTTTCCTTTTGTCCTCCAAAATGTCAATATCACAGGCAGGGCTTTAACATTCTGGATGCCAGTTAATGTGCCCCTGTTGACAACACTTCACAGACAAGAGACCTAAACATCACCTTAAAACTACGGTGTTACGGAAGTTAGTGCAATCTGGACAGGCCTGGAAGGGGAGGGCATGTCCTTTAAGGCCATTTATCAAATGACACATCACTGAGCAGAGAGAAGCCAACTCGGAGGCGGCCATTTTAAAGCTGGTTCCTTCTTCTTCTGCAGCGAGCAAAGAGCACTGTAAGCTAGTGCAGTCCTCCAGCTGGGCTTTAGTAAAGGAGAAGGGAGTGACAGGGCACGAGGGAATCAGGGCTGGCTGCTGCATCTTTCTAAAGTGTGTGATGGCAAAGGTCAAGACTGCTTAAGGCGTTTCCTGGGCAGGCCGAACGGAGGGCACTGGGCTGATGCGAGGGCGCGAAAGGCTTCAGCCACTAGGTGAGGATGGGACTGGATCATGGCTTTCCAGCCTGCAGTCTCCATTATGTCTGCTGCATGACTGAAGGACCGAGAAAAAAAATGGAGTAAGTGACAACAGTAATGAGTTTTAACTAAAGCAGGGTGATAGAAATATTACTGCAGTAATATTTCTTTTTTGGAAAATGTGTCAGTAAACATTTTTTGGATTAGAACGGTTTACAGAATTTATTATTCAACTTCGCTTAAAAAAAAACAAAAAAAAAAAAACAACCTTTACACTTAAATATAAAACACAATTTGCAAGCTTCTTCAGTATAAACATGGCTTAAAACCTACAAAAAGTCCACAGGCAGGTCACATCATCCCCATAACCATCTTGGGATGCCGTACCCGCGTATTATTGCTACAAACACCATGCCTGAGCAGAGAAGAACCGCCGAGGAGAAAGCACATGGCTAAGTGTTTACATTTCAGCATAGTTTAGTCATCAAGTTAGATTAAAACCACTGTAGTCTAAACAGTTTACTTCTACATCCTGTAATAACAATGTCTATAAATAAATAAATACCTTTATAATAGTCTTCGTTCTCATATGCAATCACTTAGTGAGGAATTTATTTAAGATATCTGCAATCTTGGCTAATTTATTTGTATCTTACAACAATCGCTAGATTCATTATTATGCTGCTGTTAGTTTTATTTGTAGGATAAATGAATGTAAGTAAAAATGTATACACTTGCATAATATTAGCCCATTGCACAAGCTGTTTAAAATTATGCCTCCAGTTCTGCATCTCTTTCCAAAATTAGCCATATAATCCGTCAAAGATTAGCACAGATTATGTGCACATCGCCAGCATCCAATCACGTCAGCTCCAGTTCGTTCAGCAGCAATTTTATTATCTCCCAGCTGAAATCTGATATCAGAATATGGCAGAACACGTGCATACGTACTTGCTATTCCAGTTCTTCCCATCTTTACAGCCCAGTTGTCTGAGAACGCTGCATCTGGAGTGGAAACAGGGAGCGTTACAAAAATATTTGCACTACTTACGACAGTGGCATGGAACAACCACAAACATGTTAACAAGCTTTACTCCCCCAACAACTTTAGAGATTAAAAAAAAAAAACATACTACACACATTCACTCAGGGGGAAAAACAACACTAAACGGTACATTTCCATGTCACTGGCGTGGTACCCTTATCTTTGACAGCTTTAATATGTATCTGAAAATATGGATACAATATTCCTTTCAAAATAATTTAATGGCCGTAATTACTTTTAAGTATAAAGTTACACTACTGTATATGTACCTTTCTAGGATAAGATGCATATTAAAAGGTACAAAAGGCGTACCATCCGACTCAGTACCCTTTTTTTGTGTGTGTATGCCTATAAATTTCCTGGCATGTATGCCACGTGTCCATCTGTGTGTGCAATGGTGGAACAGAGGAAATTAAAAAAAATAAATAAATAAAACAAGAGCAGGCTTGCCTGTTTATGAAGTCTATGGCTTGTGCTTTGAGCTGTTCCGCACTGTGCAAGTCTGCTAGAATGAGGATGTCTGCCACGTTCTCAACAGATAGACTGTTACACAAAGCCTCCTCACACATCACCTTCAATCTTTCCAGAGCATACTGCAGAAACAGGAGAGAATTGCAGATAACATACCAAGCAATGACTCATGCACTTCCCAAGATCTTATCAATTAGTAACTCTTTTACAGTCACTACTGCCTCACCTTGTCTGCTGCAGCTAACAGATGATCGGCCATTTTCTCCAGGTTCGGAGCTTTGTCTGTGTATATAAATACCATCATCTCTCTAAACACGTCCGGTTCGACATCACTGATGTCCACGCGGTTCTGTGGGAGGGGGGGAACAACAGTAAATATCTTCAGGAAACCATGACAGATCTGTTCTGTAATCAACTTGCAACATAATGCTAAAAGAGCATCTGAGCGAGCTCTAGAACAGCGCCACACACACACTACCAAGCCATGTAACATGAAAATAGTCCGAGACAGGAAACGAGTTGGCCAAATTGTGCAACTATAGAATATATTATATATAACGGCAAATCTGTTCTAATATTATTTTCAGACAACACTGGTCCGTGATGCACCTCTGTTTTCCCAGGACCCTGTGCATACATTATGGACCCTATGCTCTACTTTCCGCACTGTGCACAGCAGAAAGTTGTGTCAGGGCTGCGCATCCATCAACAGATACCGCACTGGAAAGCGCAGGAGTGAGATTTATGCAAATTATGTTAAAGTAGGTATTTTTCTAAATATACGGAGAGACCTCCTTCCCTCAATAATCTATTGATCTGACAGAAGTTAATCACGGTAACAGAGAACCGCAATCCTTAAAAAACTATTTTCCCCCCTTACCTTTTTACTCTCCTCCATTTTGTGTTCAAACATGGCATTGAATACTGGCGACCTCGCTGCAAACCAAAGTAGAAAAAAATGTTAGCAGCGGCCAGTTCAAAACCAAAACGAACAAAATAATTACATTTGTGTCATCAGCCGCACCTGCCAGGATGGATTTGTGTGCTTTAAACTCCTGTCCTCCCACAAACAGGCTGCAGTCAGTGAACCTGGAGCCCTCCCATAGGCTGCCCAGGTCGTCAGCCAGCTGACACTCAGGCACCTTCAGCATGTTCATGTTGGACTGACCAGAGATGTTCACCGAGTCCTGCACCACACTCACCTATGAGCAACAGTGAAGCACGCAAAAACCCTCATCAGTCATTAGAGAACAGCAGGACATGCACTGTAAATCCTGTTCTAGCTTTAATCAGAGTTTCGCTGCTGCACTGTTACTTATTACTGACTGCAGTACCATCAACAGCAGTTGCCATGGTTTCATTATTACTAAGAAATTAGAAAGGACAAATAGTCTGCAATCCCATTCCCTGTAGTTGCGATGTACCTGTTCTAGATATTTTCATACAGAAATCACAATACCTCACAGAAAAGTGTAAGCTTGTCATCTGGCAGAAGTCCATTTGCTTCGTCAAGTAAGAAGTCACGCCTAATAAACTTTTTGAAGCCCCAATCCTTTCCCTGGACAAATCGATATGCTCTTTGACTTTCTAAAGAACAATAAATCAAACAAGATTAGTTAGTAACCACATATACACTACAGACAATAACAGAGATTTTTTTTTTTTGAGAGGGCTCACCCATGGCTTTAGTTTCTTCTCTTTTGGCATTCAGCAGGGAGAACTTGAACTTCGCTCGCACTTCACTTTTTGGACAGTTTACTAGCAGTAAGTAGAGGGATAAATAATCTTTACTCTCATCATCTAGCCCTTTTGGATTCACTCTTAAACACCTACAGAAAGAAATGTGGAAATCAGGGTTAGGACAAGACATTTCATCTGACTTGGTATTCGCTCCATACTGCATGGCTGTAAATTAATATTAGGGAAATGAATTTAAGGGGAAATGAATTGAACAGTGGCTTGATAGACAGTTAACCTCACCACTTCATTTTGTCGTTGGGACCAGAAGAGAAGGTGGAACTTTTCAGCACCTCTCCCATCTCCTCTCGGCAGAAACTGAAGTTGTTTATCGTCCACATGTAGGAGAACTTCACTACTTTGACCTGCCAGGTAAGATATTTTGCATATTAACAATTAAATATATGTGATAGACAGTTCTTCTAAACAGGAAATGGTTAAAAATAAAATAAAGTTGCTACAGTTTGAAATACTGTGACCAGATCTGCATGCTTCCTACAAGTCAATCATCAGGAATTCCTGGTCTTTCAAGGTTGAGTAATATTTCAGAGTCAAAGCATGCCTGCGTATCTGTGTTATGAGGCAGAGAGGGGGTTTATGGGTAAGTATAACACTCAGAGGTTAAGATTTTTAATGTGAGATATACATGCTTGTCTTTGACACTGTGGAAAATATGTGGAAAAACCCTAACTGTCTCCTATACCTGCCTTTAATACCCAACAGCACGGTATCGCAATACAACATGAAACTTCTCTTGGCAGTCTGAACAGCTGAGTCACTGCCTGTCTTCAGGCGATGACTAAGGACCTACCTTTTCACCAAGCACTTGACTTAGCACTTTGTTTTTCTACTGTTAAAACAATCTTTATCTTGTTTCCTTTTCATGCTGTACTAGCCTCCCTGACTGGGTTTTTAGACTGGTGGTTTTCACAGGATGAGGATGTGTTTCTGATTTTTAAGTTAAGGGTGTCTGCTGTAAAAATAAATGCGTCAGTGATTTAGAACCCCAAAAGCAAGTAATAGTAATCCTCAGCGTGAACACATCCGGTACTTTCTTCTTCTCTAATTTTTTTCTGCAGTAAAATCCGAGATACACTATATTGCCAAAGGTTTTGGGACACCCCTCCAAATCATTGAATTCAGGTGTTCCAATCACCTCCATGGCCACAGGTGTGTAAAATCAAGCACCTCGGCATGCAGACTGCTGCTACAAACATTTGTGAAAGAATGGGTCGCTCTCAGGAGCTCAGTGAATTCAAGCGTGCAAAAAGTCCATTCATGAAATTTCCTCACTACTAAATATTCCACGGTCAACCGTTAGTGGTATTATAACAAAGTGGAAGCAATTGGGAACAACAGCAACTCAACCACGAAGTGGTAGGCCACGTAAAATCACAGAGCGGGGTCAGCGCATGCTGAGGCACACAGTGCGCAGAAGTCGCCAACTTTCTGCAGAGTCAAAAGCTACAGACCTCCAAACTTCATGTGGCCTTCAGATTAGCTCAAGAACAGTGCGTAGAGAGCTTCATGGAATGGGTTTCCATGGTCGAGCAGCTGCATCCAAGCCTCACATCACCAAGTGCAATGCAAAGCGTCGGATGCAGTGGTGTAAAGCGCCGCCACTGGACTCTAGAGCAGTGGAGACGTGTTCTCTGGAGTGATGAAGCACGCTTCTCTGTCTGGCAATCCGATGGATGAGTCTGGGTTTGGAGGTTGCCAGGAGAACGGTACTTGCCTGACTACATTGTGCCCAGTGTAAAGTTTGGTGGAGGGGGATTATGGTGTGGGGTTGTTTTTCAGGAGTTGGGCTTGGCCCCTTAGTTCCAGTGAAAGGAACTCTTAATGCTTCAGGATACCAAAACATTTTGGACAATTCCATGCTCCCAACCTTGTGGGAATAGTTTGGAGCGGGCCCCTTCCTCTTCCAATACGACTGCGCACCAGTGCACAAAGCAAGGTCCATAAAGACATGGATGACAGAGTCTGGTGTGGATGAACTTGACTGGCCTGCACAGAGTCCTGACCTGAACCCGATAGAACACCTTTGGGATGAATTAGAGCGGAGACCGTGAGCCAGGCCTTCTCGACCAACATCAGTGCCTGACCTCACAAATGCGCTTCTAAAAGAATGGTCAAAAATTCCCATAAACACTCTCCTGAACCTTGTGGAAAGCCTTCCCAGAAGAGTTGAAGCTGTTATAGCTGCAAATGGTGGGCCAACTCCATAATAAACCCTACAGATTAAGAACGGGATGTCATTAAAGTTCATGTGCATGTAAAGGCAGATGTCCCCAAACTTTTGGCAATAGTGTATGTATTCAGTTTTTCATTTCCTGCACCCTAGTAGACACATTCATATTCGAGTGTATTCGCAGACTTCTACACTGTATGGCCTAAAGTTTGACATCAGGCACTGATGTCAAGTCCTGGGGTTCAGTCGGTGTTCCAGTTCATCCTAAAGGTGTTCAGTGGGGTTGAGGTCAGGGCTCTGTGCAGGACACTCGAGTTCTTCCACTCCAACCTTCACACACCATGTCTTCATGGAGCTCACTTTGTGCACAGGGGCATCAGTATGCTGGACCAGGTTTGGGCCTCTTATTTCCAGTGAAGGAAAATCATCATTCTACAACATACATAGACATTCGATACACATGTGTGCTTCCAACTTTGTGGTAACGTTTTGTGGAAGAACCACATGTGGGCCTGATGGTCAGGTGTCCACATACTTTTGGCCATATAGTGTATGCGACCACCTAGGTACCAATATTCGCAAATATGGGGATGCAGACATACAAGCCAGGGGTCTCTCTCTATTTTCTCTCACCTGTGTGTAACACCAGCTCTCTGCCACAGGTCCTGATGTCATCTCCCCTGGAGGAGGGGGGGTTGGGACCCGTGACATGGCCAGCTTTATCCTCTCACGTCCCTTATGAAGCTTGACCTACACACATGAGAAACTGTTATGCTGCAAACAGCCAGAAAAAAAACACAAAAACACACCAATAGGTCAAGTCTGTAACATCAAGCAATATGAAAACTAATCCCATCTGTAAGAATGGCACTAAGTACACAACACCTTATTATTATCAAGACGTGTAAAGTTTCTTAGCTGCAACTGAGATAAAATATTAATAGGGCGGACAATGTAAAACAGGTAAACGCCTAACGCCTCACGTTACTGTGACTTGCTGGTGGTTATTTGTTGTATTTATGCCTTACCTTGTGTTCAGAGAGGGACAGGTTGCTCATGCCATCCCTAAGAGCATGCTATTAAAACACAGGACTCCACACACTGCTCTGATACAGCTTCAACAGTGCATGCTGACTTCAGGCTCCTCATAGCCCATCCTACGCACAGGAAAAATACGTTTATTTATTTATTTATCTATTTATTTTTACCCACAGCCTCTGTGAGGGAGTCCCCTTCTATGTTAATGCAATTATAATGATCACCACATGCAAACAAACATGGGCATTATTACTTTTATTTAATGAAAACAATCAACACCAACTGGCCACGCTTGGAAAAGCAATCACTGCATAATCAACACAACGATCCAGAATAGGCAACTCCAGAATTATTGGCACCCTTCAAGAGATGACTATAAAAATAGAATGATGTATAAAATAAACATGATACACTAGGCTGTTGTGATGTAACGATTTCATTGTCTATACACGATATTACACTGCCATGATATCCGGTGATGTTTACTCCAATTATATATTATATTAGATAACCAGTCCTGCCAATCTTAACAGAATTTGCATAGGAGCTCAACAAATTAACAGTGGAGTACGCTAGTACAAGTTACCACTCAAAAATACGGCAAAAGAGCTGTCTGTTTCTCCCCAATAAAACGGCAGATGAGCCGATCGACATGTGGATCTGCAAGGACTTGCGCAGGTATTTGAAGTCTGCGATATTAACTGACACCGCCTGGAAGCCCCGCCCCCTTCCCCCAAGCTCATGCTGTCGACTGGACTCGCGTGGATCCCCTCGCTTTCTGTCGTGGTAAATGGAGAATGGTATAAGCTCATGAATATAAAATAAAATCTATCAGTGTATAATCAACTTAGCTAACAGAGTAAGTATAAAGTTAACATCAGTTAACTAGATTTAAATGGGAAAAAAACAACAACAAAAAAAAAACCCTGCACTTCCAGTTTTTGGCTGAATAAATATGCTTGGTTTTTTTGACCGGCGCTCTCAAAACACCTTCCAAAACTGAGAGCAGAACAGAGAAAATGTCAGCGATGTGGACATTAGACACCTGATCTGTAAAAGGATCCTAGAGAAAATATGCTGCTATGGGTCTTTTTTTTTTTTTTTTTAACTATTTACTGTGCAGTAATGCAGAATCAACTAAAAATCTACTATGCAGCTGAATCTTCCCTGATTGCTGTCGGCAAACCGTTCCTATAACTGCACAGCTAGTAATATTATTAGAGAGATAGATAGACAGATAGATAGACAGATAGATAGACAGACAGACAGACTTTATTGATCCCATGAGAGAAATTCTTGTCTTACAGCAGCATGGTCAGTAGCAAGATACAACACGTACACACACAGAATATAAAATATAAATAAGTTAAATTAAATGTATTAGTGCAGATATGGAACGCAGTCGCAGATTTAACCCGGTTTACATCAGTATTTACATAAGTACACCTGAGCATTAAAACTGGCAGTGAAGAATGAATATGAAGAACCTTGAGATTGTAGAATATAATGACAGCTGTCTAAATGATAGCTTTCTTGAAGGAGTGTAATGTGAAAGTGTTATCTGTCACACACAGGTGAGCTCATACTCTCCTTAAACCTGAAATGGTGGAAATGTTCATTGTCCTGCCTTTTTTTTTCAGTTCTGTAAGAATAAACACTTAATTGCTGGTTTTTATAATGAAAAACTGCGAGTAGAGAAAAATCAATCAATCTCACACAAGCTGAATACACACACGGCGATTCATATTTTCAACCAGTCAACCAACTGGGGCAACCAACCAAAGCATTCCCATAAGCTTATATGTTAAAATGCTAGTATTATCCCTA
>CM040985.1:21457733-21489857 GCA_022985145.1 Pangasius djambal
TTTTTTTTTCAGTTCTGTAAGAATAAACACTTAATTGCTGGTTTTTATAATGAAAAACTGCGAGTAGAGAAAAATCAATCAATCTCACACAAGCTGAATACACACACGGCGATTCATATTTTCAACCAGTCAACCAACTGGGGCAACCAACCAAAGCATTCCCATAAGCTTATATGTTAAAATGCTAGTATTATCCCTAAAAACATGCGGCAAAATCACTTACACCCGTACGTAATACTTTAAACCATTCCTTCAGTTAGAGAGAAGTTTCCTCTGTCCAAACACAAGGTCGCAAACATGATACCATGGGGAAAACCAAAAAGCTTGAACCTAAGGTTTACCTATAAAATTCAGGCAAAAAGAGATATAAATTACATACACAGTTAAAAATACCAGTAAACACAATCAGGGAAATAATAAAAAATATTACAAGTGTCTATGACAGTTGAACATTTTCCAAGAAGAGGATGTGTTAGTGTGTTCATGTGCACACTGCAACGCCACACACTCCACAGAGGAGGATCCTGGGGTTGTCGAGTTTCAAAATCAGCTATGAGAGTTGCCATTCATAAGCAAGAAAACCTTATAAAAATATTCATGAACTTGCAGCCTAATGAGACTATAGACAATGGCATGTTTGGTTAAAAAATAAAAATAAAAAAGAAAGAAAGAAAAAAAACCCAAAAAACTAAACACCAAAAGGTGAAAAAAAAACCCCAGCACACCCACCAGCGGATAGCCGCTGTAATGAGGAGATGGATTACTGACTGCTCGGGGCTGATGTGTGGTTCGTGCTTTAGGGTCTTTTGACATTGATTACGTCATGAATAGGCAGGTGACGATACACTAAAGCCACGAGACGAGACACAGCAATCTTCACGAGACGATACTGACACACAAAATATTACATTTTACTGTATTTATTTTGTAATGACAACAAACCACTGCAACATCAAAGAAAAGCAGATCAGGATTTTTATTTAAAGGTGTCATTTCCCCTATTATTAAACCGTATTTCATGGCTTTATTATTAATATGGAGAGATTGTGCCTCAGTAGGGTGTGCCTTAAATGATTAAGCTCAATAACAAATTAGTGTCACCACCGCTCCTACTACTGTCTGACATCCACCTGAAAGGCATGAGCGCGGCACACTTACCAGTTTAACTGTACAGATCAGGAAACCGGTAGTCATTTGAAACTGGAGTGCATGTAGAAACAGTGGTTTACGGTAACTGCCCCTCGAATGGCTACGCTACGGATGCGTGGAAAGGTTGAGCAATAGTGTACTACGGGTTGTTGCGCTAGGAATTTTTCCAAGTTCATGAGGGCAAAAACCTTGTTTTTGACACATGTGCCATAATGCTTTCTCCTGATTAGCTTTAGGGCAGTTCGGCTCCCGGTGGCAAACTTCGTGCTCTGTATGCTGCTGCCTCTGGTGCTGCGGCCAGCGGGTAAGAAGAGGTAGAGCTCATGGCGAATATTAAACAGAAGCAAAATTCATCTTTTGTATTTTGTATCTCTTGTATTATTCGAGACAATGAAATTCTGTCTCGTGCCTAATCATGAATTATGCTAAACACCAAGATATTTTAGCCCAAAGCATACTTGCCTCTTGTATGAGCTTAAGCCATAGCTAGAGCTTTCACAAGGATAACGGTCCTAGACACCCCTCAACTCACAAATAACAAAAACTAAAGTTTTGGAAGGACCATCTCCGTTGGATTTGGACTCCACTGAAAGATCTATGTTCTGAATTAAACAAAGTAGTCCACATGTGCAACCCTTAGCACATAAAGGAACGCGAAATGCTCAGAGGTGGTCCAACATTCCTCAACATGCGTCTTCAACCTTGTTAACACATTACAAAGGCTCAGTGCTATTCATCTCTCCAGGAATTGCCCCAACAAATATTAACTGTGCGTGCCATACTCTCAAACGAAGAACTGCACTATGTAAATTATGCGTGATAAAACTGCATTCAAGTAAAACTACACAATGTCACCATATGTCTAAGCTCGAAAGATCACTCCTTGCATGCATCATTAATTTTTGCTCATTTTCATGAAGAGTGCCAATAATTCTGGAGCTGACTGTAATTAGAATCCAATGATTGAATATGGACAGGCTTCAAAACAGCCAGGCCGGTGCACATTTTTAGCTTATTCAAATACACCATACTTAAATACAAAAAAGAGAGAGAAGTTTTTTTTTTTTTTTTTTTTTTTTTTTTTTTTTTAAGAGTGTCTTGAAAGAGGTACAAAAGCATTTCCAAGCCTCAAACTTCACTAAAGCACATTAAGAGCCATAATCTCCAAATGGAGAACACTTGGAACAGTAGTGAAGCTTCCAGCCTGCCAAAATGTCTCGAAGGGTACAGCTCAATTATCCAGGAAATTACAACACATCCTAAGAAAACATGCAAAGAATGCTTGGCTTTTTTTCTTGCCTCTGCTAGGTTTTAGTGTTCAGGATTCCACAATCAGAAAGAGATTTGGCAACAATGAGATTCATGGAACAGCAGCAAGAAATAAAATAAAATAAAACAAACAAACAAAAAAAAAAACACCACTACCAAGAATATAATAGATGCTTGTCTTTTTGGCTAAGACGAACCTGGAGGATACCCAAGCCATGTGGGAGAATGTTCTGTGGTCAGATGAGTCTAAGGCAGATTTTTTGGATGCCATGAGTCTTATTATGTCTGGTGGAAAGCAAACACAGCATTCCTCGGTAAAAGACCTGCTGGTGTTACTGCGACGATAAAAGACGCTTTGGCTAATCCGTGTAGTACATCAGCGTGACCAAAAACATGCAGAAAGGGACATTTTGAAATGGTCGAGGCAGTGTGAAAAAGAACTTAACATTCCACAAAGAAGTACTGTGAGGAAAACAACTACAGTGATGTGAAAGACTGATAAGCAGTTAGAGGAAGTGTTATTTCTATATTCAGGTTCCCGTTAGCTAATATTAGGCTGTGTATAAACAGATCTGAAAATCTCCAATATGCTTGAACAGACAAATGTATGCAAGCACAGTGATAAGACTTCCGATTAGGGATGGGCGATATAGACTTACAACTAGATCACGATATTTCAAGGTATTGTTTTATGGCAATGATATAAATGACGATATGAAAACAGTAACGTTCAACACACTGACTTTTTGGCCACGAGTCACATCAGTGTACAGTCCTGAGAGCCGTCTGATTCACATCTGATCATCTGTAGCCGAACCACTTCCGCATTACGGAGGATGCTGCCTTATTGGGGAGTAATTCTTCTTCCTCGTCTAGGGTTGGAACGCCGCCTTCCGCCATGCTTGTTCTCGCTCTACGTGCGAGATGCCCACGCTTCCGCGCGTTAACACGTCATCAACCATATCGTCAATATCTCGGGATGACAAACTTATCACGGGGAGGAACTGTACCTGTGTATCATGGACGATATGACATGGCACAGCCCTACTTCCAATATGAAAGCCTATTTGTTAAAAAGTGAGCAGCACGTGAGGTTAAAAGAAATCACTTCTGATTAATCAAAGTAATGGAGTGATTTCAACCGGATTTCAGTCCGGATTAACGCTGAGTGATTAGTCTTTTAAGATAACTTACTTGTCACGCTATATGAGATAATCGATAAAGTCTTCTATTCTATAACAGACTGTGCGGTATCGTGTGCCCTCCATACACTGAAGCTCCTCGTGATAGATCTGTGATAGAAGAAAATGACTACGTTCTGCTTATGTTATCAATCAGCGTGATCTGGGCTTGTGCACAAAATGGGATCGCATAAACAGAAAGCCCTCTGTGTAATAGTGATAATGATACATCGAGAGAAAACACGTTTTAAGAGGGGGGGGGGGGGGAGTTTGGAGTGGAGTTTGGAGTTGTACATGGTTTGGTAAAAGAGGACAACATGTTTGGTTATTGCCATTACCCTGTGTAGCTGTCTCAATAGTTTAGCGTAATCCTGTGCTGCTCTTCTATTGGTGGCTTTTAGACAAGCATTATAGGAACAGTCACACGCTAAAGGCCAACTCACACCCGCTGCATCACATCACAAACCGCGAACCGTACGCTCCATGGGAACCCACTGAAATCTCAAAACCACACTTTCTATACCCTGTGAACTTCATTTAAAGTCAACATCTGCGAAGAGGTCCTGATTGTGAAACCGGCAGTGGCACAGCAAACTGTTTCTACACTATAATACTCATTTTACAGCTACATGGACCCAAAAAAAAAAAAAAAAAAAAAAAAAAAAAACACACACCCGTTGTTTACTGTCTCATGCCATGTGTGTAGGTGAACGGTTTTGTAATTACAGCTGGCAGACTGCTACAGACAAAACAGGCTTAGTAATGAAGGCTCGAGGGCAAACAGCATTTCTGCTGCAATCCACTGTACTCGGACCTCGGAGGGTGGGCGAACGACACCCGCTGCCAACACGGAAGAGTGCAACGGAACGGTCACTCAACTCAGAATTCCCAGTCAGGAGTTTTCTGACAAACACACGTGACATCGCGGCAATATGACGGCTCACAGTCAGTGATGATCAGACTTCCCTTTGCACCATTTTCTACTTGATGTGTTGTAAAAAGGAGTTTGTAATTTTAGATTTCAAACTTAACTCAGCTACTAATACGATAAAACCACTGTAACAGATCGTTTTTGTGAGCAAAGATAAACAAGACAGCTGAGCTACTTTACACGTTGCCTCTCTTCGCTAGAAAGGGCTGGGTGATACTGCCCCAAAAACACCCTCGATTCCTGACAGAAGACGAACACAGGGGCGTCAATTTCCCCACTTTGCCTCTCGAACGTGTTGAGGTCGAAAATAGCGTAATTCCAACCGACAAATGACCACTTAGGATGCAATGCAGCATCATATTTTACATAAACTTGTTCATCTCACCTTTCAACCCTGTACTAACTCCAAATCTCTGAATTGATGTTTTAATTAAAAATATAAATATGCATATATAAAAACCATGTACAATCTCGAATTAAAACATTTTGAAAATCACAGAAAAACATGCAATCGAATTAACTAAATCAACGGTGAAAATCGCCCAGTGCGAGCTAATCACACAGAAATTACTTATGGGTATTTACTTTATACATTTATCAAGCTCAGAGACTAGCCATACAAACATAACCTTGCTGTAGAAAGCCAAGTTTTTCCCCCGTTTCGATCAGAACACGAGAAAACTCACTTGGAACTGTCCAATTTCTGAAAACAATGGATTGCAGCATTAGCGATACAAGCTCTTGTTTGCTTTTTTTGGCTTTCGGTTGGTTTAAACCCAGTCTTTTGTATTAGCTCCCTCTTCGTGCCACCTGTATTACATATGATGCTCGTATGTTACACCGTTCTAACAGGAAACGAGTTTGTTCAGCTCTGTAGTTCAGTACAACTTAAAAAAATAAATAATAAAATAAACACTTGCTTTGCTGCACATTACTAATATCGAGACCACTGGCAAGGTTTAGACATAGGGACCACCAGCCAGAAAGGAAGGTTAAGAGTTAAACTATGATCATTTACAGTGTAAAAACGCGACCAAATTACTTTCACATTATTCCGGCTCTTACTGGTGCACGACGTTTTCTCCAAGCAAAATCTAAATCCTTTTGCGTCTAATTAACGTTTTGTTAAAGCACTTGCAGACGATCAGGACGTCATTTCGCCGTAGCTTACGTATTGGCAGAATGAAAAGGCGAAACTGCTGTGAAACACTGAAACTCTCAGTATTTGTTGTGCTGAAATTAATTACACGAGGCACCACGATGAGGACTTGCAGACCACAACACTTTTTTTGGGAAAGACCAGCCAACAATATCCGAGTGAGCCCTGTAATGTAAATATAAAACTACTAAAACTACATCTTCTGAAGTGTCTTAGTCTTACATTGAGCATTTAAAAAACATTTACCATTTTTAAATATGTCAAAATGTAGACAGACATAAGTAATGAGTACACATTAAACTTAACCACACTACACACATTTGACTAAACTGTAGATGTTGTGAGTCATGTTAGAGGTTTTTTCTTATTTTTTTTTATTCCAAAGCACTGAAATCTTTATTCTTGACACAGAAAGGTGAGAGAAAGCAACCCCTGAACACTCAACCCTGGTGATTCATTTGCCTAATTATATTATGCAGAACTGGAAACTGCCTGAAACACAGCTGTAACTTTCTGGAAGCCTCCAAACAATTACTTTTCAACAATACCTTAAATAATCCATACTTATAAAACAAGCGATACAGAAAGATGGCTGTAATTCACCAACGAATCAAGTGCTTTTGCACCCGCGTTGTTATGCAAGTTGCAAACATCCACAAATACCTCAGTATGTAGATAACTGGTACAAACCAAACGGTTTCAGACATTTGACTGACATTTGTCTCTCTGTTCAAACATCTAAATAACTTCTTGATAACCGCAAAACAGCCAACAGCAAAACCAGACACATTTGAGACAGACTGGGAAAAACAACTTAGGCTTTGATTTGGTGACTTTTTAGAATTTTTAGTGACTTTAATTAAAAAAATAGCCTAGAGACAATCTTAGTGACTTTTTGAGCAGATGTTAATGACGGTCTTGAACTCGATGCGGCTCTCCAGCTCACATCACAGCTGCTGTTATATGATTTGAGGCAGAAGGTTTACTCGACTCACCATCAGCATGAAAAGCCTGACTATCACTGATCAACCGCTGTTTCCCAACGGCCAATCACTGATCACCGCTGTTTCCCAACGGCCAATCACTGATCACCGCTGTTTCCCAACGGCCAATCACTGATCACCGCTGTTTCCCAACGGCCAATCACTGATCACCGCTGTTTCCCAACGGCCAATCACTGATCACCGCTGTTTCCCAGCAGCCAATCACTGATCACCGCTGTTTCCCAGCGGCCAATCACTGATCACCGCTGTTTCCCAGCGGCCAATCACTGATCACCGCTGTTTCCCAGCGGCCAATCACTGATCACCGCTGTTTCCCTACAGCCAATCACTGATCACCGCTGTTTCCCAACGGCCAATCACTGATCACCGCTGTTTCCCAACGGCCAATCACTGATCACCAGTGTTTCCCAACGGCCAATCACTGATCACCATTGTCTGTCCCACCCTCCCAGGTTTAGGTTTTAAACTCTGTTATGGAGATAGTAATAAAAGCGAGTAACCTTTTCCTTCATGACTACTCACCGTCACTGCTTCTTTTAATCTGCGTTCCTGAGAGAAAGTACAGTATTTTGTAAACGTGTAGCAGTTTAATTTGTGCCACGACCAAAGATAACTTCTTTCTATAAGAAGTAAATCTATTGCTAATCTATTATTTTCTACTCTACTCCAAGGGAAAACCTTCTGCCTTCATGTACCGTAATTAATGATATGCCACTGATCAATGATGAACAGATATCAATATGCAAATGAGTCCATGACGTCACCTGGCGACTGTTTTCAGAAGAGTTGGACACAAAGCCCTGAGGGCTGACTAGCCAGATCACCAGATTCACAGCTCAAGCAAAAGTTTGTGTCTGACTTTCCTGCAAACACAGGATAAGCTGTGACGAGAAAATGATTTCTAACAAGTACTGCTAAAAAGTTTTGCTTTCTCAGAGTCTGTGTATTAGTCCATGTCGTGCCATAGCAAATTGTTAAACAAATTACAATAACAGAAAGAGAAAAAAATAAAAAAAAAATCACAGCAAGCTAAAGGTTGGATAACACCATGCTAGTTAGGTCCAGCTCCACATTCAGCCTCTCTCCCTGAGTCTAGCCGAGATTAGTTTAGCAGCAAAGTCTGAACTTTATTGCAGCGCTAAAGGCAAATTAGCTGAAGTGCTAAATTCAATTAGCTCCATCCGAGTGAGTTTACGAAACTAAAAAAAAAACAATATAAACACAAGAACTGTACAGAATACCAGGTTGTTATTACACTCATAAGATAACAGTATAGGTTTGCTGTGTAGCTAATTAGTAAAGAAAACTGAGTTAGGGAGATAAAGGGAGAAAGAGAGAGAGAGAGAGAGAGAGCAGGATAAAAAAAAATAAAAAATAAAAAAGCACCTAGCCAGCCTAGCTAGCTACCTCGGCCTACATTTCATTCACGGCCCAAAACAAGTGATATGTCGAAGACAAACGCGAACTGTTCATTACGATTTGCATTAAAAACAAAGCAATGCCATCGAACAAATCAAAGCCATTTGTTTTTAATAAGCAAGAAAGCCATATAGCATCTTTTTTATGAAAAGAAAAAAAAAAAAAGACAACGAGAATGCTTTCTGTCTTTGTGTCAGCGAACAGAGCGGCGTTAAGAGGAAAATGTTTTACAAACCTCTCAGTCAATCCTCACAAATGGTCACGCTAAACCTGTCATATACATCTATATGCATATATTTCAGCGCAAACAGGGGACTTTTGGTCCTTTTTCTGGAATAAGGAGTGCTTTTCTGCCTTTCAAAACAGCTCAGCGCGAGCACATAGCGGCGTCTGCAGTTCTTACCGGAGCATAGTGCGCATGCGCGTCAGGAGCAGTCCTCTCAGAACTTCCTCCTGTCCGTCCCACAACACACACTCACTCTAACCTAACTTTATTCAGCAGAGCACATCACACATCCATCACCATGTCCTTACATCCAAACAATCCCAAACGAATTTCCATCCAGCTCTTATTCTGAGAAAGTCAAGTTCTCGTGTCTTGCTTGCTTTTGTTGTGTCTTTTTCAACTGAATCACGGGGGGGCGTGGGAAGGGTTATTTATTTATTTATTTAAAACCAGTTGAATATGAGACTCAGTTCTTGATACTGAGAATAAGATTTAAATCTAAAAAAACATTCACAAGGGTGAAGAAAGTGTATAAAACATTATACACAAACGGGATCGCTTTTCATTATGGCACGCCAACATGTCACACTGAAAAGAAAAACCTTCACTGCATTCAGCGGCAGATTTAGTCATGTGGGGGCCCTAGACAAAATATAGGAATGGGGTCCTCATTTCAGTGTTTTAACATCGATATTTAAATGTTCAGCATACCTTATTTAGCATTAATAACTAAAAAAATATATATAATTTGCATTTTTGGGGGGCCCTTGGCTTCTGGGGGCCCAAGGCAGTTGCCTACCTGTGCATAGTGCTAAGCCCGCCCCTGACTGCATTGCTTTTTTTGCTTGATTTCTTCAGTGAGAACCAATCAGCAAGGACTTGCTTTTTAAGAATTAAATACTGTACGCGTGTCAGAATACTGTATACGTGTCATGAGTGTAAACCACCTTGCCGCTGCATTGCATTTAACTGTGTGCTTTCACGGCAGATCGAAAAGCGTTCACACTGCCAGGGTGGACTTAGGGGGGTGCAGGCCCTTTGGCCCTATACATATACATGCCATGAATCTAGGGTTTGTATATCCCTCAGGCAGAAAAAAACAAGGCTGCTATGACACAAAACAGTAACTACTAAAACAAACAAATAGAAGTTGACAGAGGTGCCTCCGCCACCAGCAGGTTTAATCCTTCTTGTTACTGTGCCTCAAATACCCTTCAATGTACTTCAGACAGGAAGGAAGCTATTGAAGAAAAACTATGTCAGACATTTGACCCTGCTGTGACAAAGAGCATTCTTCTGACATTGCGCTAACGAGAATCTTGGATGGACACGCGGACAGATGGACAGACGGATGGACAGATGCACAGACGACCTGAGAACATAATGAAAACATAATGAAAAAGTAGTCACTCAGCAGAGAAACAGAGAAGCAGTGTCAACCCTTATGAACTAAAGCACAGAAACTGAATCACAGAATCAAATGAACACAAGAACAAATGATCAGTAGTGTAGTTTTCTCAGAAGTGTGTGTGTGTGTGTGTGTGTGTGTATGTGTGTGCGCCTGCATTAGAAACAAAGGGAAAAGAGATTGCCATTGCAAGCAAAAAAAAAAAAAAAGACACGACTCTATAGTTAGTTCTCCTTTTGACGTCACATTCAAAACAATATATTCTGGTCTTAAAATACAATAGTTTGGTGTGCTGTTCATGTGGTATTGACCAGAAATTCCTGAACTTCTGAATACGTAACAAATTTTACATCTGTAATAAGAGACAGGTGCTATCACTTTCTCAGAATCAAACCTGTATGTAGCCCAAATAAGACACTCTACTATACATGGATTGTTAACAGATAGCAATGTGGTCCACTGAACAAGGCAGAGGACACCCTGGACACACACTCATACACCACTGACAATTTAGAGATGGCAATCAGCTTACAGTGCATGTCTTTGGACTGGGGGAGGAAACTGGAGTACCTGGAGAAAACCCCTTAAGCACGGGGAGAACATGCAGACTCCGCGCACAGAGGGCAGAGGCAGGAATCAAAGCCCTAACCCTGGAGGTGCAAGGCAAGCGTGCTGTCCACTAAGCCACTGTGCCCCCTACTAGTCCAAATGAAATCCCTCAAATCAAATTTAGGCCTTTTAAAAGGTGTGTCAATTTCTTAGCAGGTAGTACTTTGATCAGATCAGTAAAAACCATGTTTCCAAAGTTTTTTTTCTTTTTTTTTTTGTGCTCCACTATCATATTTTCTTTTAAGCCCAAAGTCTCTTAAAATAAGAGTCATATAGTTGTTGGCCTGCACAGATCAGTTAAGGAACGATTACGATAAACGATTTAAAATGTTTGCAACAGTTGGAATTTCTGCATTTCCTGCACACAAAGAAGAACCCAGAGGGGCAACGAAGAATCCAAAGGACACCATTTTATAATTACCTAGTTATTACATACATCACATAATAGAATCACATAAATGACATCACCTCTATAACAAAAACACCTCTTCAGAAACGCAAAATTAATGTACTTTTCCTTTCATTCCAGGCCGCTATGTTGGTTTCCATGAGATCTAGTTTCATTGTTGAGTACCAAGATTACCAAGATTCTTAATAATTTTGTTATTGCTAAGTCCTCACCATCAAAGGAGTGTGTGTTGATGTGGATGGTAATTCTAGTACTTGACTTATTACTATTCTCACCATAGTTGTCTGTGTCCTTAGAACAGACATGTGGCTAATTGTTTCTGTCAGTGAGTAGAGGTGTGTAGTGCTGTGGTCATACGGTAACTAAATTAATAATTTTGTAAGTAACAACCAAAAGGGCAAAAAAAATCACAAGTCATTTTGAAGTTGGGCGAATAAACACTAGAAATAACAGATGCACATATTCTGTTTCAAGAGTTATTATGCTGATGCATTTAGATAAACAACACTATCTCTCCAGTTAGGCTAAAGTGGAACTTCTAGAGAAGAGCAGAAGTCGATCTGCTTGTGAACATACAGACAAGTCAGTGGCAGGGTTCATAGACAGGACTTGGTGCAGGATTGGTCAAATCTACAGCTGTATGATTTTTCGAGGTTGTTGCTGCTGCGTGTTGATAGGCCCATTCTGTTTTGACTTTTGTCAGTGTTATTGATAGGCCGTCCTATTAGACCAGGCATGCAGTCCTTGATGAGCATATCACTATGGCAAAGCAGACTACACATCCTGAAATTATTTGTTTGGGCCCTGGGAGCCCCAGCATACTGACATGTTTGCAAAGTGTCAGACACATTCTTATATATATGCATGTTGCATCTATGCAACAGCTGTATGCAGTTGTATCACTATAGTGACACTTGGTAGTAACTCCTTATCATGTACCGTGAGCAATGTTTCTCAGAGAGTCAACTAGAAGTATTTCTGAAGAGTTTTCCTAGAGCAGTAACAGAACTTTGAGTTGCAACAAAAAGCAGGACCAGCATTTTAATTCTCATCTTCAATAAAGTATGGTATCAGCACTTGAAGGCCTGGAACATAAGAAAGTAGAGCAGAAGGTTATGTATGGAACCATGGTTCTACAACTAATTGGAGGACTGCCTGGCCACATGGGTCCCTCAGGTTGAGGAGAACGGCTAGAAGGCGAGCGTAATGTAGTAGGGACCTACTGGAGAAAAGCAAATGGGAATACTCCATTAGTTCAGAAGAAAACCACTCTTTTGGTCCTTCACTTAATTGTAGAACCGTGGTTAAAGATGTCAATTTTTCAATGACCATTTTATTCCCTGCATTTGATCCCTATTGAAAAACTGTTGTTTGCATTGACGTCTACATGCACAAACCTGAGAATATAAAGTAGCTTAACATGTTGTGTATGAAGGAATGGTCCAAGATCCCGCTACAACTTTGTGTCTCCAACTTTATATGTAACATAATGATTATATATAACAGGAAGAAGCTCAGTGCTTTTATCTCAGGGATGGCTTCACCAAGTGTCAATTGTAAGTATTCATTTAGCATCAATGTTTGGAAGAAAAAAATGCTTGGATGAGCAACTTAAAAAAGCCTTTGTTGTGTTTAAAGAATTATTTGTATGCATTTACAGCATCCCCATGTGTTTAAGCTCAAAATATAACTCATTGCATGTGTTGTTCTTTTTATATAATATTATTGCTCAGATTCATGAAGGGTACAAATAATTCTGGAGGACACTTTTATGTGGTTTTGTGAGGTAGCAGATAAAGTCTGTAGGCAGGCCTACCTGAAACTGGTTACTCAGCATGTTGAGGTAAGAACGTTTGAATAATTGGTGGTCATAACTTGCATTAGTTGTTAGCTATGTTAATCTTGTAGCTCCAATGCAAAATTAAGCACACAAAATTTTGGCATCCTGAATAAACACAACTTGGGACTTTTTGTTGGGACTTTTTGACTAAGAACCTTTTATTATATCGTTGGAGTCGGATTGCACTAGCCTGGGCTAAATTTAGACTTATTTTGTTCAGGCTTTTTTTTTTTTTTTTTTTAAATTCCATATCAAGAAAACTATATTATTTTTGGCATTACTTTTATCATCATATTAGGAATGATCTTCACCCAGCCTATCTGCCTAAAAATTTTTTTATAAATGGTTTCTAAAGGCAGATATAATAGATATAATCATAATTCTCAATTTCCATGACAAAATAATATGGATATGAAATGAAAGGATTATAAACTATTTGAACAAATGATAGCACATACAACTGTATATTTTTGGAACTATATTACTTTATCACAGTATTATTTTCTAGCAAGCAAGACTTGCTACACCGTTCTGTTGGTTATATTTGCCTTGTATGGGTTATCTAAGATTTTCTTGAGGGAGAAAGAGATAAAGAGAGAGAGTTCTTGGTTACGTTTACCCCTCTGGCTTTGAGTAATTCAGGGATAAGAGTTTAATGTCAGATAGGAAAGTTATCTACAGAGAGCTTCCTTCAGACTGACAGGTCAATGCGCGATCTCATTTTTACAGTGATATTATAAATACAACATTACCATGGAAATTTGAATCATTTTCATTGAAAACCACCTGCTTAATATTGTATAGGTCCCCCTTGTACCACCAAAACAGCTCTGACCAATCGAGTCATGGACTCCACAAGACCTCTGAAGGTGTGCTGTGGTATTTGGCACCAAGATGTTAGCAGCAGATCCTTTAAGTCCTGTAAGTTGTGAGGTTGCGCCTCCATGGATCGGACTTGTTTATTCAGCACATCCCACAGATGCTCGATTAGAGTAAGATCTGGGGAATTTTGAGGCCAAGTCAACACCTTGAACTCTTACTAGTACGTGTCAAAGTAACATCCACATGAATGACAGGACCCAAAGTTTCCCAGCAGAACATTGCATAGGGCATTGCACTGCCTCTTCCAGCTTGCCTTCTTCCCACAGTGCATCCTTGTGCCATCTCTTCTCCAGGTAAGCAACGCACACACACCTGGCCATCCATATGATATAAAAGAAAATGTGATTCATCAGACCAGGCCATCTTCTTCCATTGCTCCATGGTCCAGTTCTTATGCTCACATGCCCATTGTAGGCGCGTTTGGTAGTGGACAGGGGTCAGCATGGACACTCTAAACAGTCTGCGGCTACACAGCCCCATACGCAGCAAGCTGTGGTGCACTGTGTGTTCTTCCACCTTTCTATCATAGCCAGCATTAACTTTATCAGCAGTTCGTGCTACAGAAGCTTTTCAAGATTCAAAATTCAAGATTCAAAGAACTATATTAATCCCAGGGGGAAATTGCTTAATTTTTCCATGGGATCAGAGCAGACAGGCTAGCCTTACTCTGTCAATGAGCCATGGGCGCCCATGACCCTGTCGCCGGTTCACCAGTTGTCCTTCTTTGGACCACTTTTAGTAGGTACTAACCACTGCATACCGGGAACACCCCACAAGACCTGCTGTTTTGGAGATGATCACAATTTGGCTCTTGTCAATGTTGCTCAGATCCTTAAGCTTGCCAATTTTTACTGCTTTGATAACTGATTGTTCACTTGCTGCCTAATATATCCCGCCCCTTGACAGGTGCCACTGTAACAAGATAAACAATGTTATTCACTTCAACTTGTCAGTGGTTTTAATGTTATGGCTGGTCAGTGTATATACATACACCACATGGAACCATTTGTTGAGCTAGAGTGCTGCAGAACAGGGTGGACTGCTACTGCTATTGCTGTTACTGTTGGGGGTCGTGAACCTGCTGGAGTACCCAGACCTGAACCAGGCTATTTTGCAACTGGTTGGCTGCAGTTGTTGAAGGTGGCTGCTGGCAGAGGACCGCAGTGCTGAAGATGTAGTCGACCTAGTGGTGCTGGAGCAGTTCATCGCCCTGCTACTGTAGGGGACGGTTGAATGGGTCCAGTGCCACTGTCCAGCATCATTACAAGAAGCAGTCCAACTAACCACTTGACAGTGTATCTGGGGGCAGGCAAGCACCCACTTCTCCCTTGAGCATGGTCGAACGATTTAATCAAACCCTTTAAAATATGATTCGCAAGTTTTTACAAGAGGATGCACAGTAAGAGAGGTGCTGTAAGCCTCCACAGGGTTCTCCCTGTTTGAATTACTATATGGGTGCAGCATCTTAGACGTCATCATACAAAACTGGGAGGAGGGATCTTTGGAGAGCAAGAATGAAATTCAGTATGTTCTTGACCTGTGAGCAAAACTCCACATGTTGGGGCAATTAACACAGGTAAATTTGCTACAGATGCAAGAATGCCAATCCTGGCTGTATACTAGGGGTGCTCAGCTACGTAAGTTTTTATAGGGAGATATAAATTGCTCATATTATTACCCACATTAAGCTCCAAATTACTCAAAAGTGGCAAGGGCCCTTTGAGGTCACATGGCAAGTAGGGGATGTCGACCAGAAAGTAAAGCAAATGGATAGAGATATACCACCTTAATCTCCTTAAACCGTGCAGAGAGGTGGTCCCTGTGGCTTTGGTGATGGTCGTTCCAGAGAGGGATGAGCTAGGACAGGACGTGAATCTAAATAGGGAGCTCAATCCACCCCAGTCCCCTGTGGAGAACTGTGGAGGTTTCCAAGTCACAAACGGAATTTTCAGACACTGTTTCGCCTCCACACTGAAACACGCCTCCACACTCCAAGCCGTCTCTATTGTTTGCCCAAACACAAAAAATAAGTGGCGTGGGAGGAGCTCATGGCCATGCTTGATATGTGGGTAACTGCGGAGTCCCAGAGTGACTGGTCAAGTCCGCTGGTCCTGGTTCCCAAGGCAGATGGTCAGTCCAGTTCTGTGTGGACTTTAGAAAAGTCAATGCAGTGTTTACATTTGATGCATAACCACTGGCCCGCATTGAGAAACTGCTCAATTGGTTAGGTGCTGCTCACTTTTATTCAACTCTGGATTTGAAAATAGGATATTGGCAGATCCTCTTGACTCCCATATTTCGTGAGAAACCAGCCTGCTCCACTCCATTTGGTTTACACTAATTCGTGACACTTCCTTTTGGGTTGTTTGGAGGCCCAGTGACGTTCCAGTGACCCATGGACAGAGTCCTGCATCTGCACACCTTTCTTGATGACATTATTATTCATAGTAATGACTGGCAGCGACACGTTCAGCATCTGAGGTAGCAGTGATAGCAGCCTGCCCGAGACATAAGGCAAAAAAGGAGGTGAGACAGGTTCTGGGGCTGGGTGGCCATTATCATAGGTTGGATGTCACCAGCCTGTTGACTGACCTCACTAAAAAGGGACCGCCAGATCCGGTCCAGTGGACGGAGCTGTGCCAACAGGCTTTTCTTCAGGTAAAAGCTGCACTTTGTGGCTGACCACTTTTACATTCTCCTGACTTCTCTCTCCCTTTTGTTTTGCAGGCCGACGCATCAGACAGAGGGCTGGAGATCAGACAGAGAGAGAGCGCTGAGCAACCCAGAGCCGTGTGTGTGTGTATATATGTGCCTAGTGAGAGAAAATTACTGAAAAGAGAAGGAAAAAAAAGAAACCGGAAAAATTAAGATCCCCCTTTTGAGTTGTCGCAAGTCTGCCTCCCATCTCATTTCCATGCAAACTGATTGTTGGAGTCATGCTCATTTTATGGGTGGCACGGTGGCAAGGCAGGTTGCATTGCCGTCTGATAACTCCAGGGTCACTGGTTCTCCCATTGCCTGCAGTGGGTTTCTTCCAGGTTTGGTAGCTGGATTGGGTACTAGATTGGGCCCCTCGATATGAATGAGTGTGTGAATGTATGTGTGATGGTGCCCTGAAATGGAGTGGTGTCCCATCCAGGGTGTGTTCCAAGCTAGTGCTTAGTGTTCCAGGTTAGATCAAGAGTAAAATCATTCTTCAATTTGTCTGTATAAGTCTAAGGAGGTTTAAGTTTTTTCTCTAAAACAGGTGGCTGAGGAACATTTTTGCGCCTGTCAGAATCAAAAAAAGCATCAGCTTAGCTGCTTAGCTCCAGTTGGTGTGTCAGATTTCCCCCATCACCCTACCTTATAATTATCAGTCTTAATTAACTTTATTGTTTGCGTTCTGGAGTCTAATCCAGGAAATGGTAATGAGTTTTATAACCTGTGTGTGTGAAAGAGAGAGGGAAAGAGTGTGAGAGAGAGCGAGAGAAAACAGAAAAAGCGAAAGAGAGCTGACAGTGAATAACCTTCAGATTTTAATATCAAATTATACAAGGAATATATAGAGTGACAAAATGCAGTCCTACAGAGGCATCTTCTATATTTGTATATTCATTTCTTCACTCTCTCTTGTCTCTCCATGCATATAATCTATTCTAGGGTCACCTAATGTGATTCTCATCCAGTGCTCTGTTCTAATCCCTAGACTAGACTTGTGCTCGTTTGTAGTCTCTAACCTGTCATTCTGATGAGTGTCAATGTGGGTGTATGAGTGAATGTAGGACCAAGGGAAAGAAAGTGTGTGTCTGAAAGTCTGTCTGTCTATGGGAGTATGCATGTGTGTGTGTGTGTGTGTGTGTGTGTGCATGTGTGTGTGTGTGTGCATGTGTAAACTTAGCGTGAGCATGGTGTTGAGCATGCAGCAGGACCAAGAGCTGGGTACAACAGAGAGTTAAGAAAAAAAAAGTTAATTTCGTCATTTAAATAATGGTAAAAAGCATATGCTAAATATGTAATAAAATGTAAATAAAAATTCATGACAGCGAGACAGAAATGTGTATGTACTGTGTGACTACTGATTGAGTAAAGTCAATACAAAGTTTAGGTGCTACTATCTGACTAGTCAAGCCATATGGAAAAAGGAATATCCATTCCCCTCAAATCACCCTTACACTCATTAATTTTGGCAGGAGCATACAGTTGAGCAATGGAGGGTTAAGGGCCTTGCATAAGGGGCCTATAGTTGCAGTTTGGCAGTGATGTGAACCAATAACCCAGAGCCTTAACCACTGAACCACTGCCCTTGTCAGCCCAGATCAGATGGCACAGTTAATGTCAACAGCCTTTTTCGCTTAAAAGATTAATGTCTGTTTTTTATTAAACTGCTCTAAACACAAGATAACCTTTGGTTAAAGTGAAGTGAAGTGAAGTGTGGCCAAGTATGGTGACCCATACTCAGAATTCGTGCTCTGCATTTAACCCAATAGAGACAGAATAGCACAGGGCTAATAATATGATGTACCGTATACAGTGTGTATAAAAAGTCTACATATCTCTGTCAAAATTGCAGGTTTTTGTGATAAAAAAAAACTCAGATCTTTTTCCACTTTTAATGTGAACTGCAACCAACTTAATTCAAGTGAAAAACATTCAATGGGAAAAAAAGAAAAAAAACAAACAAACACCTGCTCCCAAAAGTGTGCATACCCCTTAACTAATACTTTATTAAAATGACCATTTGCCTGTAATACAGTACTCAGTCTTTCTGGATAAGAGTCTAGCAACAGCGTGATGTTTTTGTCTACAAATGGAGGGATGGTCTGTTCTTGGTAATGTCACTGGTGCCCTATTTTCTCCACTTGTTGATGATGGCCTTCACAGTGTTCCATGGTACATTGGTTAATTCTGAGCACAGTCACATAATCCATTGTAAGAGTGTGCACACTCAACAACTTATGTAATTTTTTCACATCACAAAAACCTGCAAATTTAACAGGGGTGTGTAGATATTTCCCAGTGTATCCACTGTTAATTAACAAAATGCTGCTCAAGAAGGCAGAAATTACATTGCTTTGTGAGAGATCATTTGGTCCTGATGTCTTATCCAAATTTGGGGTAGCCTGGGCACATTGTCAGGATAAAATAGGACTTCTGCCAACTTACTGGACTTCCGTGCACTGCTAGAATTGTTGGCTATTTACGGACAGGAATGACTGCCTTTACTGAGGGACCTAGTACAGCCTAATGCAGATCAGACTTTAGAACACTGGTCTTTCATACAGGATTGAAACCATACATGTTTATGTATGTTTTCCTTGCATATTTTAGTAGCTATACGTATGAACAGGGCTAAAGTGTGTAATGATGTAACATTAACTGTTCAATGAGTTATTTGCCTCTTTTTGTGGCCCTGCACCAGCATTCTGTCTTGCAAGTTGTGTGGCTGAAAGTGTGAGGGAAGTGGGGGGAGTCTATCTCCTTTATGCCTCAGGACAGAACTCTGGCATACTTCCCTTTTAAAAACAAGTATTTATTAACACCAGCAGAAAGTTTGGTGAGCATGAATAATTAAGAAACCGGAGAATACCTGCAGAGTTTGCTAAAGAGAAAATACTCTATAAGTTAATTAGCATTTTGCTATTAAAGATAAGGCTGCAGAGAAAAAAAAACACATTTGGCTTTATACATATATGACTACAGCACCATGCCTGCGTGTTTCCTGAAGAATGACCTTCATCTGCATTTCATCACATATTTATATATTCATGCTGCCTCTTCTCTCCTGCTGCAGCTATCTGTCAGGAAAAAAAAGCAAAGAAGTGTGATTGGCGGTAAAGGAGAAGAAGCACAAAGCAGAGACAGGAGGGGTGCTTGTGCGATTCTTGCGCTGCCACAGATAACGTGCGCACACCACTGTGAAGGCAGCAGTTTTTGACAGGCTTCTGCTGCTTCCGCCCTTTCATCTCAGGAGCTGACTATAGGTAGGGGGAAGTTGCTGAGGTAGTTCACATATTTTTGCGTTCTCTTGGGGTATGGGAAGACAAGGGATGAAGATAAAAATAAAAATCTCTGTGTGGGCTGTCTTATTTATAGCTACTTTCCAAAACCATTACTGCTGCACTGTATAATACAGTATGTCGAAATAATATGCCACTGCAGATTTGTGGGATTAGAATTATATGAGTGAAATCTGTCACACACAGAGAGAGCAGCCATGCTAGTTATGTGTATTGTGTTATGTGCTTGCTTTTATTTTCCTGCACTAGTGGTACAGTCACACATTGGAACTGATCATGCAGAACATGAAATATGAAACGCTAGATTGATTTGGGTTCCTTCATTAGCTTTCTAGCCTTGTTAACTATCACTCACTGTCCTGTGTGCAAGTTGACTAGGAACTATTATTGCTGCTCAGTATGGCACTCATTGTCGGTCTCTCACCGCTTGGAGTGTTCCATGGTGCTCCGAGTTTTTCACTTTGCCCGCCATTTAGTGTAAGTATGCTACTAACACTGATGAATGGTCCCCACTTTTCAAACTGCACTTTTCACCACTGAGCTTCCAAAGTTAGCTGGATTGCACTAACTTTCCTTTCCTATTTTAGGGAATGGAGTCTCCCTCAGCACCTCTGCTCACTTCCACAGCCCCCATAGTATTCGATGTGGCTAAGTACGGATAATTGTGGTTGAGTGAGTCTCAATAGCTATACTGTGTACCTTTTGCTTTCAGGCCTCTTATATTAGCCCAGATCACTAACACAAAACACTGTTGCTGGAGAGGGGTCTCCCCACATATCAAATTCTCCCTTAGCATTTCCACTCAGAGTTTTCTACATACCCTGACATCTTGCTGACTAGCAGGTCTGTGGCTAGTTCCACTAGTTTAGTCAAGGCATTGGAAGCTTGTGCCCCTTAACAGATACCTCCTTATAGCACAATGAGTGGTCTTCCATTCCTCATTCCTTCCTCATTGCTATGTCTGGAAGATTTTTTCCAATATAAGAGTGAACTGATAGTTGCACCACAGCATTCAACAGGAATTGGATGAGTGCAGAGCATTCCTTATGATGTACAGTGTCCAGCTCTTTCATACAGCACTGGTCACGAGGGAATTTACTTTGCTACAGTGCAAATATTTCATCAGATGTCTTCAAGGAGGTATTTAGCTTACAGTTCTACCTTCAGCTAACATGACAGAACAGGACCATGGGCCACATGACTGCTTTTGATACCTTTATCACGTTTCTGGTGGCCTCACCAGAAAAAGCACAACATTCAGAGGTCCACTGCTTGTGTACTGAGTGTAGATGTACTGATGTTTTAGTGAAATCTTGCAATCTTGTGCACATGGCATGCATGGGCAATTTGTTTGCTATTTTATTGCTTGTATTTGAGCAATAGCTTCATGCATATATTGATCCCTCTGTGGGGGATCTGGCTGAATCTTTGTTCCTAGCAGTGGAATATCTTGGTCTGGACATATGTTGGATCTCTGTCAATCTGGTTTATGCAGGATACCAGGTGTTATTGGCACAATCTGCACACATGTCATTTCACTGCAGAGTGATTCCTTTCTTCCCATTTACCCTGTGGGACCCTAAACAGTGCCCCCACCATTAAAGGGTTCTTTACAGCAAAGCCAGTTCCACTGGGCAGCGACTACATCAGATCAGTGAGTCTTGATGACACAATGCACCAAACTCTGCTGTTAGCCACCAACGAACTCAGGGCTCCGGTTCTTCTCAATGTCAGGCCCCAACAGAATTGCCACTATGACCCAAGCATTTTGTTCTTTCTTGGACAGAGAAATGTTAGATAAGGTAGACCCTATGGTTCAGAGCAATGGTCTCTGCTGATGATTTCTTGTTCAGAAGAAGGACACCTGGGTTATGTCCAGTTGTAGATTTGAGAGGGCCATAAAAAGCCCTCCCTTTGTGGGAGTTAAGGCTATCAGTTGTAATTCACGCTGTGCATCCACAGGACTGGTTCTCGTTAGTGGATCTGGTGATGCATATTTCCACATTCTCATCACCCCAGAGCACAGATACTTTTAGCCCTGTTGCATCTGATGGCTAGAAGCATCAGGTTACTGCTGCAATTGGATGACTGGCTGTTGTCTTTCTAACATTGAAACAGTCCACACCATTCATTGGCATGACGCAAGAGTCACTGAGAAACCCCAACATGTGGCAACAAATTATTGCTACCCTTTTTGCTCGAGCGCCTTGAGGGGTCTCCAGTCAACAGACCTTACAGCATTTCATGAAAGTGAACCTACAGACCATTCCTTGTGGTGTCCAGTACATGCCCTATGGTACTGTTTAGACTGAACGATGGCTATTCAATCCTCAGATCAACTCTTCTGTCACCGAGAGAATACACGTATAATCCCGTATAAACAGAGATGGGGCTACTGTAAAAGGGATATCATCACGATGGCCTGTAGGTGAGCTGTGACAAGGAGGATCCCCTTCTCATGTAGTCTCCTAGTTTAACTAGTAACAGGCTTAAATTTTCAGAATACAAAGCTCTGTATGCAAGACTATATGTGGATGTAGAAAAAAAAAGAGATGCACTGCATATTGCACAGGACAGAGACTGCACATCTGATGGCAAGGGAAGACAAAAACTACTCCATTAATAAAAAAGTTAGCTTGATCCCATTCGTTAATTTTTCCTTTTTACATTTGAAAATCTTATTTTCATTTCATTTCATTTTTAACTCTAGAATCACCCTTGCCTGCTCCCAACTATCGTGTTAAATTGTGCATGATTCCATTCTGTTTAGAAGAGTTTCTCCAATACACTGGAGATTTGGACTGGTTACAAAGTGAGTACTGATTAAATAAGAATGGTAGATGAGTTGGCTTTGCAGAAGAATAAAAAAGCACAAAATACAGGTCTATCATTTACCCTATACCTGTAATCAGTCAGTATACTCACTCACAATCCCTAATTTGTTGCCACCCTCAACAATCGTTCTCCTTACAAGGCCCTAATTTATTCTGTTTAGGTGTCTGTAATTACGCTAGCTGTTGCGTTTTATTTGAGTGGTGTTAACAATATGGTCAGAAATGATAGCAAAGCTGTCCACAAGATAACACCTGTCTCCAGCTGTGACCAGTTGTTCTAGAGCTGAATAAAACCAACAAACATGTTGACTGCTGACAACCCGAGAGTTCTATTTTTCACCCTGGAAGGATCTATTATAGTGATTTTGTTACTTTATTTTCAACATCTGCATTGACGGAATCCACTTCTTTCTCTCTTTTTCTTTTCTTCTTTGTCTTTTAATACTAATATGAATGCTACTAACAGTGGCGGCTGTTGGTTTTTAAAATAGCAGAAGCACAGGTGTCTGTTATTGAAGTATATATCTACAGTATGCATCTAGGTGTTTTCTTATGGAACTGTTTCAAATTGTGCAGTTAATCTATCACTGATCCAATAACTTGAAACTAAATGTATTTTAAAAAAAAAAACCCACACACATCCTGTTGTAAAAATTACAGCAAAATATGGCTTGGCCCAGGGTGGACTTGTGCGGGTGCATTTGTAAAATTAAAGAAGAGAGAAATATACTAAAACACTGGTATACTAATATTTGAATCACTATATTTATATCGCCTAACTACAGCCAGCCCTTTGCTCAGAGCAGGGGTTCTCAAACCTCCGGTGAATTTATTCCACATTTATGGCTAAGTGGGGGCAGTATGGCCCTGACTGACATCTCTTTTCAGATTTCTTAACATCTACTATTTTATAGCTTTTTTCCCCCAAATTTGGCCATAAGCAGATTTAAATGTAATAAGCAGAGAATTTAATGCCCCCTTGACGCCAGCTGAAGCCCCCCACACGACAACAGCTGCCAGTTTGAAGGCTGAGGATTAGACTTTTATTCCTGCAATCATAAAGGACATTGTTTGGAGTTTGTAAATACTAAAGGAAGGTGTGTTAGATTAAGACTGTACCTAGAGCTGGAGTAGTATGAGAAAGCCATACTGTATTCATATAAGGTTTTTGGTTTCACATCTTCATAATTTAGAAAGATTTAGTTGTTGTTTTTTTTTTTTTTTTTAATATTAAATAACGTATGAAACTTCAGCAACAAGGGTTTAGTATTTTTGTACTTAGGGGCACTCTCAGAATGTTTTATGGAGTTTTATGGTTTTATGGAACATTTAGTAATTTATAAAGAAAATGTCTCTGATATTTACCTGTCATAACCTACCTTGTATTCAAAATCTAACATAAACATACATTAGGAACCTATGTATAGCATATTTCCAAAGATGTACTGCACCTGTAAATAACTTTATAATGTGATATTATTACCTATACTGGTTGAGCATAATTTTAAAGGTATAACTACACTGACCATCACACCCATATGTGCTTGTTGAACATCCTTTTCCAGATTTAATTCCCCATTGCTGTTATAATAAGCTCCACTCTTCTGCAAAGGCTTTCCACTAGATTTTGGAGCGTGACTGTGGGGATTTGAGATCGTTCAGCTACAAGAGCATTAGTGAGGTCAGGCTCTGATGTTGGTGAGGAGGTCTGGGGTTCAGTCGGTGTTCCAGTTCATCCCAAACGTGTTCAGTGGGGTTGAGGTCAGGAATCTGTGCAGGACACTCGAGTTCTTCTACTCCAACATTAACACACCATGTCTTCATGATGCTCACTTTGTGCACAGGGGCATCGTCATGCTGGAACAGGTTTGGGCTCCATAACTCCAGTGAAGGGAAATTGTAATACTACAGCAAACAAAGACATACTATACAATTGTGTGCTTCTAACTTTGTGGCAACTTTTGGCCATATAATATATTTCAGAAAGGCCATCTAATCGTCACCAGCCACTGTTTATCCGAGAGCTTGAAGTGGAGAGGGTGAGCAGCTTTAAATATTTGGGGGTCCACATCAGCGAGGACCTCATTTGGACACTCAACCTAAGGAGGCTGAGGAAGTTTGGCATGTCACCTAAGATCCTCAGCAACTTCTACAGCTGTGTTGTTGAGAGCGTCTTGACCAGCTGCATCACTGTGTGGTATGGCAGCACTACAGTGAGGGATCGCAAACGTCTGCAGAGAGTGGTGAAGACTGCTGAGAAGATCGTCAGGACTCCACTGCCCTCTCTGCAGACCATTTACCACCACAGAGTCCATCCTTAAGGACCCAAGCCACCCACAACACAGACTGCTCACACTCCTACCCTCAGGACGGAGGTACAGGAGTGTGAAATGCAGGACTTCCAGGCTAAGGAACTCCTTCTTCCCCTCAGCCATTAGACTATTAAATGGGTAGCCAGTGGACACAGACTAATCTCACATATCTCATAGAAGAGGTGGACTGAACTGCTACAGCTCAATTTGCACACTTGTAAATGTTACTGCAGCTATTTCTTATCAAGAAGCTTCATTTCGATTTGCACATTGTTAAATCTGACAGCTGCTATTATTATTGTGTAGTTGCACTCAATTTGCTACAGGCTACTGTACTATTGCTTTTGTATTTGTTATTGTTTTTTTCTTTTGTACATAAGTCAATATTTCACATAGAGATATTCTACATGTTACTGCTACATGTGAACACATTACTGTTACTACATGTACTGTAACATTGTTTCGCACAAGTCAATGTTGCACACACACATACAGATGTACATAGTCTATATTTCTCTATACATAATCTATACTTCTACTTCTGCAACACTTTATTATGTTTGTTGTATGTATGTGTATGTCTGTTTTAATTTTTTTTTTTTTTTTTTTACATAGTTTGCATGTGTCTTGGCATTCAGTGTGGACAGCAAAGAAAGAATTTCATCGTACTGGGAAACTTGGTTTTCCTCACTGTGCACATGACAATAAACGCTTTGAATCTCGAATCTCAATAATATGTCACATAATTTGCTTAAGGGTGGCATGGTGGTGCAGCAGGTAGAGTTGACGTCTCACAGCATACACTAACAGCAAAACACCAGTGTAAATGTCCCTTTAATTACCCAGAAACAAAATGTTTTTTTCTGGCCATTAGTCTACATTAGATACAAAATACTATTTGTCCCCCACAATATTAACATTGCCATTACAATAATGGATTGATTAATGTTGACTGAAAAAAAAATGCCCAAAAATAGGAGAAAAGAAGAGCTTTTAGCAATTACAGTATTAAAGGCGTATAATAAATGGCAAATCTGTATTTTGTGCTTCTTTTCCTGCTGCCTTCCCATCCACCACTCTTATTTAATCAGTACTTACTGACCTTGTCACCTGTCCGAATCTCCAGTGTATTGGTAGGGGTCTGTATTAAAATTCAACCCTCTGGTGAAAGTAAAAGCCTTTTAATTTCCCTGTGACATTAAAACTGCATGGCTGCAGGGCAATCTCTGGTGTGCATGCAGTGCTATGCAAATTTTGAGCAAGTAGCACTGACTCTGCATGGCTCTCTTTCAAGACACAGTGTTACTCTGAGAAAAATGTCATACTGAGAGAAGTTCGCAAGATATAATCTTCCATAAAATTGCTTGTAAAAATCAAGGCCTGTCACACATCTAATAATCGTATTCCCTGTTTCTTCTGTTAGGAGGCTATAAGCACACACACACACACGCACACACACACACACACACACACACACGCACACACACACACACGCACACACACACAGTGTCATTTATTCAGTATCATCTCAGGAATCTCTTCACCATCCCTCAATCACATAAGATTATAATTCAATTGGCACTGTCACTACGCATGAGTAGACTGCTTGAAAGTAAAGTTCATAACTGACAATCATTTAATTACAATCTAAAAATCAAATGAACTGGAGATAGATTAATTAATTGACATTTGCATGATGATCTGTGATTGATTGCAGTCCCAGTAAACATACATAAACTTCACTTTATAATAGTACAATATGCAGACAGTATAATCACTCAGGAGGTTCAACATTAGATAAATGGCTATATTAGAATACTTTCTTTGTAGAAGAACATATCTGATGTCTCTCCTTTTTTAAACTGGAACCTGTCTGACTGATCATGGGTTCATTTACAAAGTTTTGATTTCATCAAATAACATTATAATTGAATGTATTTGTTTTATGGACCTGTACTGAGATTCCAAATAAATATACTATGGAAATAGATCACTTGTATTCTGCAGCGGAGATTTGAAAATGTGAAAAATAAGATCGATTTTTTTCGTGTTTCTGAAGGAGAGTCAGAGTTTGCGCATGCTGTGAGGGCTTACTAAGTTTTCCGTCTACCAATACTTTTTGGATTGACCAGAAATAAGTTTGGATGTCCAATTGGAAATACCAGAAATAAAAAAAAAAAAAAAAAGATTAAATATCATAAAACCCATTTATGTTTGGCTGACGTGGAAAACCTTTTCCGTCTTAAGGAAGATCTGATAAAGGTCGAAGGAAATCAAGTTTACAAATAAGTATTAAGAATTATTTTAGGCTATGTGTAACATGCTAGGTGTTTGGCTGGTGGTGTTTTAATTATATCGTCTTGTTCCAGTTTATATTTGTTCAAGAGTAGCTAATGGGAAAACAAATCCGCTCATCATTTTAAATTGAAATTCACTTAAACTTTTGCCAGAAAAATATATTGGGAACATAATGGGAATATACTGGGAGTAGATAAGTATATAGCACTTGCAGACTGTACTGCCAGAGACACTCTTGCTCTGGGGTGCCTTTTCACTGAGAAAAAGAGAGTTTAGCATAATGCCTGACAAACAGGAATAATAGCTAGCACCTTATCTGTGCAATCAGGAGAGAATAGATGGTGTTGTCAAATTCCAGGCTGAGAAGTGCACAAGAACTTTTACCCAGTGGAAAACAGTCAGTGCTTATTAACTCTGGTTCATACAGTCAAAGCACTGATACATAAGGCTGTAGAACTTCGTGCTAATCAATGAGAAATAACTACAGTGAAATAATGTCAAACTGTAGAGAGCTGGGAATCTATTCAGCCTGGACTAACTCGATACTGATTATGAAGCACACTGGCTTTACAGTGTGTGCTCTAGTACATTAACTTATACAGACCTACTGAAAGAATGACAATATGTATATCTATTATGAAACAGCACTCATACTTGAGTATTCAAATTTTAAAATCTTCCATGCAATGTTACATACTGACTCTGAGTCACTTCCTGTCTAGGATGCTGGTATATTTAGCACCCAGGTCACGGTGCTTCACGACAGCCATTTGGAGTGGTAGTTCTGGAGCCGAGGAGCCGAGTGACATTGATGTATGATCTCTGTTAAAGCAGTGTCTTAGTCTGTTGATTACCATGGGCTGGGACTCATCAGATGTTTTTGCTCTTGGGAAACACTGATAGTTTTTTCTAATTAACCTTAGGAGCATTTTCTGCTCACTGGCAATAAAGAAGAAGTTGCATATGCATTGCTTTCTATTGCATGGCTTTTTAGAGGGCTTCACTGACGGCTCCAATGGCTGTTAAGAAATTTTTATATCAAAGTTTAGATTTTCTCATTCTGGTCAATGGACTCAGACGTTCACTTCATTCATAAGGTTATCACCCTTTGCAGAGAACATTTGAGAATGTCCTGCATCATAAACTCGACATTGCTATAAAGATGTCTTAGCATGACATAGAGATCCACAGATCAGCAGTCCAAGCTGGCCATTTCCAGGTTTTTATCTGAGCTCACAGCAAGCCCAGCGAGGATGTGTCAGGAAGTGCTTCTGCACTCAGTGCATTTACAGCGTGGTATTAAAAGAGAGATGTTCAACCATTGAACATCACCCAGAGCAAAACCATCAAATCTCTCAGGAAAGAAATGGATCAAGTGAAATATAATGTGGTCGCAGCCTCCCTCCAGGCAGCTGCACTTTAAGCCTCGCATTACAAAGTGGATTGCAGCATGGTGCTGAATTGTGTCTGGGTTAGGGAGATGATGAGGTGCTGTGCCAGGCCAGGCCCTGAGTGCCAAATGTGACATAGAGAGAGAGAGAGGGGGCCAGACTAATTCTGCCTGCTGGAACGAGTTTTCTCTGCCTGAAGAGCCTGGGCATGCGTCCATCGTCTATCTCACAAAACAGCATTTACACACACAATTTTTTACCCAAAAGTCCCATATTTCAGAGAAGTTTTTCTTTTTCACTGACTAAATGAACAAGTATAAGGAGAAAGGGAGATAGAGAAGGAGTGAGAGTCAGAGTGTGCATTTGGCAGTGCTGATAAGACGTCAGAAGTGGGTCAAGGACTCTCACGGCTCGACAATTTGCTGTAATTACAGAACTCCCAGTGCCATAAGCGGGAAGATCAAATCCGACATGGGATTTGGGAATCCATTGTGTTGCTCCCCCCTCTCTCTGTTTCGCTTGTTAGACAGGCTTTTTTTTTTTTGCTGGATTTATTTGCATAGCCATTTGTAGCCAGTTTGTGTAATTTAGACTGTGCAATGTTCCAAATATAATAAATAAGTCTTCGGTTTGGCAAGGACTATATAAATTCATGAAACCATTCATTTCAAGCTAAGAGAAGAATTTGAAGAATATATATATATATATTTTTTAAAAAAATGGCCATCAGCAAACTATTCAATTTTATGAGCCACCTAATTCTCTCTCTCTGAAGCTGAATAACATGGCACTAAAGCTCAATGATGGAACACTGTTCCACAGGTAGGACAGCATTAGCTATTGTAATGCCTCCCTCTGGCTCTAACGCAAGGTTGTTGCCTTCACAACACTATTGGCAGGTGGAATTGACAAAGAGGCGTCCAAGCGTTAAATGTTACACGTGCAACACTTCACAAGTTATTGAATATAATACCTGCACGTGACGTGCAGCCTGGGGCTTTAATTACCACCGGGCTTCCTTCAGCAAGCATTTGCAGACAGCTTCGGCATATTTTTCCAGCTACAGTCCATTGTTTCCAAATTTGTGATAGTGGATTTAAATGACACACGTCACATCTGTGAGTGCCAAATGAATTATACGCACGTATGTACACCCACTGGCCACTTTAATAGGAACACCTGTACTCCTGCTCGTTCATGCAATTATCCGATCAGCCAATCACGTGAAGGCAGCGCAATGCATAAAATCATGCAGATACAGTTCAAGGGTTTAAGTTCATGTTCACATCAAACATTAGAATGGTGGAAAATGATCTCAATCATTCTGACTGTCGCAGAGTTGTAGGCGCCAGACAGACTGCTTTGAGTATTTTAGAAACTGCTGATCTCCCGGGATTTTCCATGCACAACAGTCTATACAGAATGGTGTAAACAACAAAAACATCCAGCGAGTGTCAGCTATGTGGGCAGAAACCCCTTGTTGATCAAACCCCAGACATTTTGAGCTGACAGGAAGGCTACAGTATCTCAAATAACCATTCTCTACAACCCTGTTGAACAGAATGAATTGTACTGCTGCCACATGAGCACTGGCTGATTGAATCATTGCATGAATGAGCATGTGTAAAAGTGTTCCTATTAAAGTGGCCAGTGACTGTAGATTCATAATTTAGGCAGAAGATTTTCATTTAAAAAAGGTATTTGTCTTGGCATGTACAGTTGAAAGCAAAAACAAAGTTGTGAGTGCTTTTGATTTCTACATTAATGCCTTTTGGCGTTTTGGTGTGCAGTACCTCTACACTTCAAATACAGCGTCGTGCAATCCTGTCAAAAAGTTCAACTTTTGGAACATTATCCCAGAATCATTATGGAACATCCAGGTGTTTTTTCTTTTCTTTTTCTTTCTTTCTTTCTTTTTTTAGGCAGTACTGGTTTACTCTGTGGTGTCGTTCCATTACAGTATGGCGGAGAAAGCATCACAGTTTGGGGCTAATTTTGGAGCTGCCTGGCAAAAACTGAAGGAACAACGAATTCAAAATTGTAGCAAGAAATCTTACAGGGCAATGACAGTGTAGTAGTCTGTCACTTCAAGCTTAATAAAATATCTGGAGGAATGGTCTTAACGTCCGCCTCACCATTATGCAGCAGCTACAGGAAATGCTCTGGTGGAGGTTTCTACTGCTTAAGGGGGTTCTCACAATTATTAGGTCCCTAACAGTTTTTTTTCCCGCAAATTTTTTGTCATTTTTTCCCGAGCTAAGACTCTGAAAGATTAATTGACATGCATAATAAAGGCATATTTTTTTTTTTTTTATTAATTTAAGCTGGATGTGTAGGATGTGTTGATACAGGTTAGATGCAATGGGTTCACAGTTTCTCTTGCAGCTGTATATACAGAGAGACACTGTGATTTTGTGAACTTTGCATAATGTTGTGAGGAAACACTAATGATAGAAAGCAGCTGGAAAGGTGTCATTATTAGCAGGGGAATGACTTGCTTATTATAATGAGACAAAATCATATTTTTATCATATATATATGTCTACTAGAAGTTTCTAAAAGACAAACCTTTGTTTATTCCCTATGAAGAGAAGAAAGAAGAGATGGCAGAGCTAACAAGGAATGAGCAAAGGATCTAAAAAGCCAACTTTTTCATGATTGTGCCTTCTATAAATAGGCTTTAACTATCAGCAAAATCCTAAAGCGTTCTACAATATACAATATATATATAGGAAAGAGGTCTGAAACAGATGTGTAGCCGAGGTGGAAAAAAACAAAGCTTCATTATGAGGGTGACAGAAAGTAGCTGTCAGTGTTTGTGTGAAACATACTCCAGCAAGCACCATCATTCCCATGACCTGTCCTGGTTGTACAGAATACCCGCTCATAACCAGTGCTGTCCATGCTCCATGTTTGATTGATAATGCCTGTCTGACTCTGCATGAAATTCAAAAGGTGCCAGGCCGCCTCCTGGTGCAGACGGAGCTGGAGAAAATGAAATCGATCGGGTTGTGCAGAGACAAGTCGCTCCAACAGCCTCTATTGCACTTTTGTCAATAGGCCTCTACCTTTATTGATCCCGAGCGGGAAAACTTCTGCTGGCATGCTCACCATTCTAGCTGATTAAACTGCTGCTGAAAACAAATGAGAGATTTGATTAGAGGAGAAAAAAAGCTGAGGTTTTAAAGCAACCAGTCACTAAGATAAGAGATCACTTATTTATGATTCATGGGCAAGAGCGGTTCAGAGAGGTTCTTCTGATGCCAAAAATGTACATTTTGGGACAGACTCACTTGACAGAAACAGCACTGCAGAAGCACAGGTTACTTCCAAGAGAAGCTATTTTCTCAGATGCCTCTCTAGTTATTTTAATATCTCTCCACTAATATTAGGCAATTCATTATTTCAGTATATCTAGGATGGGGGCTCTCCAGGACCAGGATTGAGAAATTTAAATTACAGACAGAACATGTTCATACTTCTAAATGATGAGGCATATTCAGTGCTGGCAACTAAATAAAAGATACATTAGGGAAAGTTATTCATGGTCAGACTTAAGTTACGCAGGTGCTTAACTTGATTGTCTAGTGGATCATTCAGATACTGTATTTGGACAGTTCACACTTCCAAGGCTGGCAGCTTCACATTGTACAGATCACATGCTGGTAGGCGAATTGAATATCTTCCAATACTGGAGAGGATATATTTGTTCTTCAACAGAAACAGAGTTTTGTACACATAAGCTAACCTCTAAAAGTTATTATTTTTCTGTTACATTTCTCAAAAAAACAAAACACAAAAAAA